>CM051024.1:5702500-6045000 GCA_027627225.1 Congeria kusceri
TATGAGAATAATTTGCAAAACGGCAATTCAAGATATCTTAAATGGTAAACAAAATTGGTTTTACGACGTTAATAAACTTTTAGAAAAAAAAACCCATAGTTGTGGTGACGTTTGGAGAATTCTTTATTATGTAAATGAAAACAGTTTCATTCATATTTTTAATTGGTGAATATTTAAAAGATTGACAGTCACATTTGGAGAATTATAACCGAGTTCTAAATTTGTACAGAAACATAAAAGAGACACTATATGCTTTGAACCGCACCGCAATGCCATTATGTCTAGAAGCCTAAAACAACTTTAAGCAAAACGAGGATATCGTCGCAGAAGTTAAGAATACAAACATGACATATACACTTGACAACACGTAGCGAGGAATCAAAGATTCTGCCAGATTTGCAATATTTAAGACGAAGAAGATGAATATCATTGTGTTCTTATCTGTCCAATATATAACGATATAAGACTAAAATACATAAAACGCTACTACAGAGTAAGACCTGATATGGTCAAACTGGTATTGCTAATGAAAATGGAAAACAAGCAAGACATAATGAAGTTAAGTAAATATATTAATGAAGCCCTTAGGCGTAAGCAAACTATTCTATAATGCCACGATATCTCCTCACTCTTTCTAATTACTCTACACTAATGTCACACATTACGGATTTGTAACAAGTTTCGAATATAGATTGTATTAAATTAACACTGTTATCGTATGACAACAATGTGTTAATATGTTTATATAAGATATAATATGTTAACCTAACCCTTTTTCATTTCTTATATATGTGTACATTATTGTATGTATACATATTTGTGTTTGTGCGTGTAAATATTTGTTGTTGTTTTCTGTGTGAAAATATCTTTCCTGCGTATAGCTTGTAAGAATTGTGAAAATAGTTACTCAGCTAATAAATGTAACGTTTCGCCCGAGCTTCGGGTTTCAAGTATGGCGCACACAATTGAACAATACAACAAACAATATAACTAATATGTATATATAATTTTCCTCAAGTTACCTTGCTTGATGATTAGCTTATTGTAGACAAATGATTGGTATGGAACAGTTTTAATTAAATATAATTAACTACTATTTTTATAAAGTGACCCCGAGCATGACTTCGAGTCTGCTGTGATATCCCGAGAGTGGCCTGGAACAATGTATTGACCCAGAGTCTTTGTTATGAAACACTAAATAATACTCCGGGTCTGGTACACACCCGGGTATGGTGTTTATTACTATATGACTCCGTACCCTGGGTATGGAACCTATGAAAAGTGACTTGGAGTCTTGGATGGGTAAATTTGTCACATAAATATGTATATGTATTTAAACCTGACGTGATTATCCGATACTAACAGCCACAATACTATGCTATAACAATATACATTATGTACAAGAACTATAATCGATTAACACTGAAAGCTAGTGGAATCATTGAAAACAAAGTAAAATTGTTCATTAAATCTTTATCATTTGTGACTTTTCTCTGCGCTCTCGATCCAATCTGATATCGCCATAATTTTCTTCAATAACTCGGCGGGAAATGAATGGATGTATTCATCCATCTATGCATATTTATTTCAACTAGTAATTTTGAAATTAAGGTTGAATATAAAAATACGCAGTTAACAATTGACCCGTCAATTACCGGCAAGGATATAAACCGAAGCAAAACGTTGAACAACGTGACGTTTCTCTACGCTCTCGATCCAATATCTGATATCGCCATGGACAGACACACGATACCAGTCAAGAAGTTGTTGCTGGTAGAGAAGCCAGCATAAGACAAGCATGGACGATCAAATTCGCCTCAATCTCAACGTTTGGCTCAACTGCTCCTGACCGAGGAGCCGGGATAATCTCGCACAAACCCTGCTAGATATTAGATATATACGGTGTCCTGTTAATGCCATCGCAGTTTCGGTACTTTGACTTGTGCTTATGAAACAGGGCCGACACCGACACGGTACGCCGAAGCGCCGAGACGATGCGCCAGCGCGCCGACACGATGCGCCGAAGCGAAATAAACGTCGCAATCTCTTGCGTTTTTTCATCTGTGGCTATAAAATTAGTGAAAGATACGAAGAGACGACGTTTATATCGCTTGGGCGCATCGTGTCAGCGCTTCGGCGTACCGTGTCGTCGCTTCGGCGTATCGCCTCTGCGCATCGGCGTATCGTGTCGGCGCTTCGGCCTATCGTGTCGGAGCGACGGTACGCCGACACGATACGCCGACGCGCCGACACAATACGCCGGAGCGCCGACACGATACGCCGATGCGATATAAACGTCGTCTCTTCGTATCTTTCACTAATTACGTTAAATACTTGATTGTTTGCAAATTATAGATCTAGAAATGTTCTGATATATTTTCGTACCAAACATATGCTCCAGTAGTAAATGCTTTTTGAAAACACGCAATTCTGTACCTATGGCAGAGTGTTCTTCTTAAAAAAAAAATTAATGGTAGGGCACTTTACCCTCATAAGGCGTAAACAAATTATGTTTGTTTCAGGTTACCCGACCTACCCTAAAAAATGCCACGACCTGGAGTTTCATTATTTCTAATTGACTAATTCAGTGCCACGTGTCACAAACGTGAATGGCTCTTTATTCGAGGACGTTTTACTCTGCACCACCTGAGTAATTTTTTTCATAATGAAAACTATAATTATTGAAGCTATTACAACATCCATATACACGTATTGTGTAGAGGTCATAGAATAATTCGTTTTAAAGTTCAAATTATGTTTAATTTAGTGTCCTTATGTCATTATTGTCATACTACATCATGCAGACCTACAGATATCAACATTTTATTGGCAATGATCCTGGATGGTGTGGGTGTCATTGTTAGCCCTGTTTCATCCATGTTCCAAATTCGTTGCTGAACGTTGTATAGGCCACTAGTCACTTAGTTCTTCTCGAGGGCCGAGTAATACAGTCATATTCTTAAATGACTCATGACATCATGTCGACCGTTTGTCGTTGATCCAGCTAGTGACAGAAAGAAGACAAGACGGCGAACGTTCAGACTCATCCATCATTTTCCCTTGGTCATACCGTTCTTTAAATCTTTAGTTTCCTGTCCGATGAAGCTGTCCCAAAAATTAATACATGTTAAACTGGATAGAGCTCGGAGAGTCAATACCTTCATACAGTCATCTCATTCTCCACAATCCACATGTATTTGTAATTAATTAGTTATACAATATACTGGAGCAATGTGCTTCCTCATTCATAGACATTCATTTTGACAAATCCTGGATCCAGATGGTTATCCAGATTGCAACGTGATCGTATTCTTTATTTATTGACCATTTTCAGCTTTGCAAGATATAACTTTACACAGATAAACAACAGGCCGATAAAACATAGTTACTTATTGCAAAAAATGTTTTGTTTAAAAACAACGCTATCGTGTCATTCACAATTCATTTTCGTTTTAAGTTTTCTTGTTAAACTTTAAATTACTAACCAGAAAAAAGTATTTGGAAACGCCCAAGCTACGTCCAGTTCTGTTAAATGATTCTTCTTGAGGTGTATTTCAGATTCACGTGACAAGATATTTTGTAACACCATGATATATTGTTGTTTACGTTTCTTTCATGTACTTTTATATGGTTAAATGACATAATAACAACACAAGGGTAAAAGTATATATTTATTATATAATTCGAATGGAACCTAAGCATGAGCATTTATATTGCTCCACTGCATACTCGACTGCATGAATGTGCTGGCTCTCTGCAGCTCTTATATTTATCAACTGTACATGAATACGCATTTGAGAAAGTACATTTGTTATTGTCTGATTTATAAAAGGAATCTAAATAATGCAACATCTCCCTCTTTGTTAAAGAAAAAAGATTTCAAATGCAAACAATGCTCTGCAGACATAATATCATAAAATATCCATAACAAATAAATGAACAGATGAAATACAATAGTAATTATTTTATTCATGATAACACACGTCAACATATGCTTATTACTATAAAGTATAATATCGCACACATTCGTATAATAAACTCATTAATTTGCAATATTCAATACTGAAAGAAAATCAAGTTTATCAGCAGTGGCACGCTTCAGGTAGATCATGTTTCATGTAAAACTCCTTCTACGCACGACTGCTTTCATTTAACACTAATAAATGTCGAGATAACGTCTATGAAATTGTTGTTTAGATGTGATTACTTTACCCATTCAACTCCTGAAAACAATTTATTTGGCTTAAAAAGCATTCCGAATCTTGTTAACGCATGTGATTTTAGGCCATTTGGGATCCCAAGGATAGGATTTGAAGATTAATTTTTTTGGTGAATTCAATGGCTGGAGGCTGCGGTGCACTCGTTTGTTCTGAGGTGACATTGGGGACAAATTCCTGAATGTTTAATACAATTCTGATGTATTTTCAAGTCAGAGTAATCGGGGATTTCTGCGGGATGTTTTTGTTGTTGTTTATTCATCAGATGTTTGATGTTAATACACCATGTTATAGTGTTGTTAAGGTTTCTTGTACATGTATACCAATTAATATGATCAAATGACTTAATAACAACACAAGTGTGAATTTATATAGTTATTCTAGGATTTTAATAAAAGCTAAGCATAAACATCTACATTGCTCTACGGCGTACTGAATACTACTAACAAAGATATAATGCGCGGCTTGTCTGCATCTCTTACATGTACATGAATTATATATAAGGATATAAATATGTTTGGTTCATACATCTGGGTAATGGAACAATATCGAACTCATTTAGCTTTTTCCTGTCATACGGTCATGAAACGTCGTTACCGCGATGCCGTACTTTCGGGACGAATTTATGTAAGCCATTCCGGCCCGTTCTGATATCACCGATAGCCACACCAATAACTCCATGTAACAATTAATTTAATTTAATTTGTAATTTAAACACGTAAACATAACAGGTAATCGTTCTTTATTGATCATTCAGGGACTATCTGCATGTGCCAAACAAACTACATTGGTTTCGTTAGGATGTGCAAATTAGTGTGCATGTGTGCAATGTAAAATATATAGATTTGGTCTGACATGTCATACTGTACCAGAGTTGTGAGTAAAACTATCGCCAAACAATAAGTGTCTATTGTTGATGAATTTGGAAATGATAATTTTATTTTATGTGGTGATTTTAACCAAGTGCTAGACAGCGAGCTAGATTATATAACTATAAATCTTTAATTAATAACATAAATTCTAGAAACTTTTCTTTGCAAGAAATTGCAAAAAGAAATATAATTGATACTTTTATGGAAATGCATGAAAATACTGCTAGATTCACATGGAGACGCACAAATCCATTGCAACAAGCAAGATTAAACGTCCTTTTAATAACCCTAAACATGCTCAATTTTTTACAATCTTCAAATATAAGAGCCCGTATAAAATCTGATCACTCTATTGTTGATATTTCGCTTGAATTTAATACTGTTGAACATGGTAAAGGGTTGTGGAAATTTAACAACTCTCTTTTACATGATAATGAATATTTCATTTGTCTAAATAACACAGTTGAAGAAATTAAAAAACAGTACTGTTTACCGGTTTATAATTTAGAAAATATTAATACAGCAAACCATAATGAGCTATATTTTACCATAAACGACCAACTCTTTCTGGAAACACTTTTAATGGAAATACGAGGGAAAACCATATCTTATTCTAGTTTTAAAAATAAATTAAATTCCTCAAACGAACTACGATTGTTAAATGAAATTAAAATCCTAGAACAAAATTTAAATGAATCGAACAAAGAAAAACGTGCACAACTATATGTGGAACTTAACAACATGAGAGACTCGAAACTAAAAGGATATATCATTAGATCTAAAAGTAAATGGATTGAGCAGGGAGAGAAAACAACAAACTATTTTTGCTCATTAGAACAACAACACTACATTAATAAAAACATACCTTTTATTCAAAGACATGACGGTGCACTTATACACAATCAATCTGAAATTTTAAAGGAAAGTTCTGAATTTTATAGAAATTATATAAAACAGCTGCACTACAGCAGAGCCACACACTAAACGATTTACAGAATTTAAATATTAATAAACTAAGTTCAACCCAATCATTAGAAATTGAAGGCTTACTAACATATGAAGAGATAACTAATACTCTGAAATATATGAAGAATGACAAGAGTCCTGGATCAGAAGGTTTTACAACACATTTCTTTAAGGTCTTCTGGAATAAAATTGGAGTTTTTGTTCTGAGAAGTATAAATTTTGCTTACGAAAATATGCTTTCTGTGACTCAAAAGCAGGGCATTATCACTTGCATACAAACAAAAAACAAACCTAGACATTTCCTAAAAAATTGGAGGCCTGTTACACTTCTTAATACAGTCTAGAAAATAACATCTGGTTCAGTTGCAAATACATTAAAACCACAGTTACCAACTCTTATATCTAGGGATCAAACTGGTTTTGTTTCAGGGCGATACATAGGGGAAAACACACGTCTCTTGTATGACACAATGTACTATACTGAAACCAATAAAATACCGGGGTTAATATTGATGATTGACTTCGAAAAAGCTTTCGATTCCGTATCATTTGATTGCGTTGATTAAACTTTAGACTTATTTAATTTTAGACCAAGCTTTAAACGATGGATATAGATTTTTTAAGAAATACACAGACCTCGGTTCAGTTAAACGGATTTTTGTCCGAAAGCTTCACAGTAGGCCGCGGTTGTAAGCAAGGTGACCCGATTTCACCTTATATTTTCATTTTATGTGCGGAAATTTTAGCAATTAAGATTAAGCATTGTAAAAACATAAAAGGCACATGTATTAACGGTATAGAATACAAAATATCTCAGTTTAAAGATGATAACTCTTTGTTGTTGGATGGTTCCGAAAACTCATTAAACGCTGCTCTAGACCTTCTCCAGGATTTCGCATATTTTTCTGGCTTAAAAGTAAATTTTGATAAAACTAATGTAATTTGGATCGGATCCTTGAAGTACAGCACCCGCTCGATCAAAACAAAATATAAACTAACATGGGAAACAACCAGATTTAAACTATTGGGAATCTTTTTGATGTTGACCTTAATCTTACGGTTGATTAAAATTTTTCTGACAAATTTATTAAAACAATTAATATAATAAGTCAATGGAAAAAACGAAAACTTACACCAATTGGTAGAATTTCCGTTATTAAATCGCTTATATTACCCTTTTCACTCATTGTTTTATGCAATACCCACACCAAAGAAAGATATTCTTGTTTAACTGAACAAAATATTGTTTGACTTTGTTTAGGATAATGCACCTTATCAAATTAAAAGTTCAACACTTACACAAAGCTATGAGAAAGGTGGATTACAAATGATAGATATTTATGCATACTGTAAAAAAATGAAGCTCTCTTGGATAAAACAATTATACACATGTTATGATAGTAAGTGTGTAATTCTTATAAGGTCCATTTTTGATGTATGTAAACTTTTTAACACTGGAAAACAGCATATTGCCATAGTTAAACAATGTTTTTAAAATGATTTTTGGTTTGAAGTATTTTCGTGTTACGAACAACTTCTGGATGTGTTAGAAATTGCGGATGTTAATAGTGTTCTTAACATGCCCTTGTTCTACAATGACAATTTCAAAATTGATAATGAACCCTTATTTTTGAAAGCACTGTATGACAGAGGTATTAGATTTGTGAGAGATTTAGTTATTGACTCAAACACCTTCTTAACAAAATATCAAATAGAAAATATTACGGGAAAATCCTTGAACTTTCTTTATTTTGAACGACTTGTAAAATCAATAAAGAACTTTTTTAAGAAATGCAATGTACAGTTTAATACAAATGACGTTCAAACATACGGCCCGTCTCTGTCATGCTATGCAAAATATTGTATAAGCCATGAAAGCAAAGATAGATCAATTTATGATTATTTCATTCAAAACGGCATTGAACCTATGTGTAAAAACAAATGGAACAATTTTGTCATTACTGATGAGGAATGGAAATGCATTTTTAAAACAGTATTTAACATAACAAGAGATAGCTACATACAATGGTTCCAGATTAGCATTATTTACAATATACTCGGTACAAATTACCTTATGTACAACATGAAATTGTTAAATAATAATCTGTGTACTTTTTGTCACAAATTTGAAGAAACGATTGTTCATCTTTTTTGGTCTTGTGAAATTGTAAAATGCTTGATTAAGGAAGTAAACAAAACCTTGTTAAATAATAGAAATATAAATAGAATGACAGAAATAGACTTCAGAACATTTATGTTAGGTAGCACTAACAAAGATAAACAAAATCTTAACATACTGTGTCTCGAAGTTAAGAGATACATTTTCACTTGTAGAAAAGATAAAATAATACCAAATTACATTGGTCTTGTAAATATTATAACCATAGCCTACACCATATACAAGTCACTTACACATTCAGAAAAAGAAACAAATTACTGGTCGCTGATAACAGCAATATGCGAACCAAATACCTCTGTGCAGTAAGAACATAATATTAAAGGAAAACAATTCTATATAAGTACCGGGTATTCAAGAATAGGAACAAGTGATATTTCCTCTCTGTTTTTTTTGGTAAATGTTTGCAGCAAAATGAACCCTTTGTTTTTTCATACTTATGTTGTCTATGTATCTTTTCCATGCAAAAATGTAACCTAATTAATACGGATAAACCTGCACGGTAAAATATAAGAATATTGGCCTGTTCGTATGCATTATCATATTACTTTTATTTGTTGAGCTATTTAATACAATACATTGAAAACTTTCAAACATACAATTCCATTGTTTGCATGTATTGTATGTTTGTATGACTGTATGTTTATTTGTAAATGCACGAGATCAGTGCAGTGAAACAAAACATAACATTAGTTAAAGGTCAAATTGAGCACGTGCAAGACAAAGTAGACAAAAATGAAAGGCTACTCAAAACCCTAGCATACAAGTCCATCGATAGCGAGGCACGAAATATGAGAAATAATGTGATTTTCTACGGCTTGTCTGAGAACACTGAATACAGCTCATGTACAGACCTGCTGTTAAATTTTTTACAAAATGAACTCGATATCCAGATAGAAAACACGTCAATTGAACGATCGCATAGAATGGGGCAGCTGCACAGAGTACCCGCATTTAAACGAAATGACCCCAAACGCCCAATTGTTGCTCGGTTCCTTCACTATGAAGACACCGAAATGATCCTGGCAAAGTCATATAGGCTAAAAGGTACTCACTTCGGTATTGACAGGCAATACCCCTTTGAAATTTCGAACGCCCGCAAAGATCTGTACAATTCTACTGAGGCAAGAACAGCACGAGCAAACAGAGACAAAGTACAAATAAAATACCCGGCAAAGCTGTACATCCATGGTAAATTGATTCAGGACAAATTTCCGGACTGGCACCATCTCTTAAATCAGAACCGACTAATACACTTTCAGAAACCAACCAACTCGAAATACAGCCAGTCAACAGTAGCTGACACCCCAGCGAGAGTTCCAGAAAAAGTAGTGCAATCAATCTACTCAAGCCCAACTGTACACGATGACAAAACATTAAACGACAGTGTATTCAACGCCCCCGTTAGACACGCCCACCCGGAAGTAAACAACTACGATTGTTCAAACAGTGACACTGGAAATACCCACGTACGAATAAAAACAAATGCAAAAACTGACATAAAGAAGAAAAATGAAACGGTGCATTCAAACGAAATACAGCAAAATGCGATAGAGGCGGGTCTTCATAACTCCACGTCGCCTACCTTCAGCCGAAAGTTCCGATCACAGATAAGGAAAACCCCTAAATCTTCAGAACAAAACACAGCGCAAGCATTCGAAACTAAACTTCTTGGGAAACCGCGCACGAGGTCGATATCTAAAAATAGACATAAACAAAACCACGACGTATCGACACCAAAACCAGACGGAGTTCAGAGGTCATCCGATGGATAGGAGCACGTGGAGAAAAGTGACATGAACTTCTGTGTACTCAATATACAAGGACTTATTGGTCGCAGATACAATAAACTTGAATAAAAGGATTTAAAAACAATATTTAATAGAAACGACATTATATTACTGACTGAAACTTGGTCGAACGAAATGTATAATTATGACATGGAAGGCTTTGATTATTTTATTGCACATCGAACACTTAAACATAAACGCGCAGTAAGAGATAGCGGAGGTCTTATTATATATATCAAAAAATCAATTAGTAAATTTGTTTCTTTCTTAAAACATGAGCAAGACTATTGTTTATGGATAAGAATAATGGGTCAATGCATTAATATGAATGATGATTTGTTTGTTTGTCTTTGCTATAATGTACCATCCAATAGTTGTAGAGAGGGGATTAATAATTTGAATATCTTTGAATACATTGTGTCTGATATGTTAAACTTTGAGCATGAATATGGTAGATGTAATTTTATTATTACTGGCGACTTAAATTCTAGAGTCGGAAAACTGAATGATTTTGTAGAAAATGAATTTTTATACACTTTAGATATGATGCACGAAGATTATATTACTGACATATTCATTAGTAGGAATACACAAGATGTTACCGTAAACGAAAATGGAAAATTACTCATCGAATTTTGTAAACATACGAGCTTGCGTATTATGAACGGTCGAATAGGCAATGATAAAGATATTGGTAATTACACGTGTGTTAAACAGAATGGATGCAGCCTTGTTGATTATATGCTATGTAAACCTGAATTAATGTGTATTTTTAGTTCCTTTCTTATAGATGAACCGAATATCTTATCCGATCATTGCGCTATCCAATTCTCTATTAAAGCGTTGGATATAAATGAACGCGAAAACAAGGGAGATAATAATATCGGGGATTATGAAAACGTAGAATACCGCTATAAGTGGAATGACGAAAATATGTACAATTTTATTAATGAATTACAGGACGACAATTACCAAACAAATTTAGATTCTTTAACCGAAAAGTTATCTACCATTGAGTGCGCTGAACATCTTGATGAAAATATTTCAGGTTTCTATAGTGACTTCCAATGGGTGTGTGACAAGTTTTTAGGCACAATATACGTAACCGACCCAAAACCGAATCGCCCATTAAGAAATTAAATAAATGGTTTGATAATGAATGTCACTTAAAACGAAAGGATTTCTTCGATAATTTAAATCAATATCGAGATAGTAAAACATTAGAAAACAGAAATATTTTATCACAATCGAGATCGGCATATAAATCAACTATTAGAAATAAAAAATATTGTTTCGATAAAAAGGTCACATCACAATTGGAAGGCGCAAGGTTACACAATGCTAAACTATATTGGAAAATGCTGAAAGATACATGTTGTAGTACAAAGAATAGTTGTAGCAATATAACATTATCACATTTTGAACTATATTTTAAAGCTATAAATAACCCAGACTCACATTTTAATCAAGCAGATGATGATGTTTTATATTTTAACGAAAGATTTTTGAATGGTGAACTACAAGTTATGTTCAATGAACTAGATAATGAAATAACTCATGATGATATTTACAAAGCATGTTCACAACTTAATGCTGATAGATCAGGAGGTCCAGACTATTTGATAAACGAATTTTTTAAACATGGCTTCCCACATATATCAAATTATATTGTAACACTATTTAACACGATATTTAATATGGGTTATTTCCCTTACAAGTGGACTGAAGGTTATATTATACCAATGTTTAAAAAAGGGGACCCGGATTTCCCAGAAAATTACAGAGGCATTACACTTCTAAGTACTTTTGGAAAACTATTTACCAGAGTCATTAATAACCGATTAAATACCTGGGCTGAAAACTACAACATATACTCTGAAGCCCAAGCTGGTTTTAGAAGAAATATGGGTACAGTAGATAACATTTTCATCATGTCCAGTGTAATAAATCATATTCTAAACCAAAACAAAAAATTGTATGTATGCTTTGTTGACTTTACTAAAGCATTTGATTTATTAGTAAGAGGTAATATTTTCTATAAACAATACGGCATTCGTGGTAATATGATGAATGTAATACGATCCCTATATAGTAATGTTAACTCACGTATTAAGCACCAAAATTGTTTAAGTAACACATTTACATGTCAGCTAGGCACACGTCAAGGTGACTGTTTATCTCCTTTTATCTTTTCTATGTATATTAATGATCTTGAAGAACATTACATATTGAACGGTGTAAATGGCATTGATGTTGAACACTTAAAACTTATCTTGTTGTTATACGCCGATGATATTGTCATTTTTGCCTTAAACGAAATTGAACTTCAACAATCACTTGATTTACTTCATAATTACTGTACGAGATGGAAGTTAAGCGTTAACGTTAATAAAACTAAAGTTATGATTTTAAGAAAAGCTGGAAGATTGAAAGATTCCCTTAAATTCCTATACGCTGGAAACGAAATTGAAATAGTTAATCAATTCACATATCTTGGTATAACGTTCACTACTGGAGGGTCATTTAATAAAACTTTCGAAATTTTGAACGGTCAGACACTTAAGGCCCTATTCAAATTGAAGCAGTACTTAATAAAATTTACTGATATTGATGTTAGATCTATAATAGACCTATTTGACAAGCTAATTGTGCCAATATTAAATTACGGATCAGAAGTATGGGGTTTCTTAAAAAGCGAAAAACTTGAACGTTTACATCTACATTTTTTGAAAAACTTACTAGGTGTTAAATTGAGTACACAAAACGACTTCATATATGGAGAAGTAGGTAGAACATCTCTATATTGTAACAGAATGAACAATATTATTAGATTCTGGTTAAAAGTTGTAACGTCCACGGACAGAAAATTCATTAAATACGCATACAAAATGATGTTAAATGATATGGATTTATCTCCGACAAAAACAAATTGGGCATTACATGTAAAAATATTTATTGAAAGCATGGGTTTTAATCAAGTATGGTTATTTCAAGGAGTAGGCAATACTGACGCTTTTCTTAAAGTCTTTAAACTAAGAGTTAAAGATTGTTTTATTCAAAATTGGCACGAACGATTAAATCTATCATCACGTGCGAATACATATTCAATATTAGCAGATTTTAAATTCCAGCCCTATCTTGACAATGTCAAAATTAAAAAATTCCGAACAGCATTATGCCGCTTACGTGTCTCATCGCACAGATTAGCAATTGAACGAGGTAGATGGAACAAACCACATAAAATACCTAGAGCAGACAGAAAATGCCAATTATGTAAATACAATAGAAGCTGAGTTTCATTTTATGCTTGAATGTCCACTTTATTACAATGAAAGAAAAGTATATCTAAATAAATATTTTTGGAAACGACCAAACATCCCTAAATTTATTGCACTTTTAAACACCGAAAATGAACGTTTATCAGTAAAACTTGCGACTTTTATTTATAAAGCTTTTCAACTACATGACTCAACATTTTAATATACAACATGTACGTATGCTCTACATTATTACTGTAACTTACTTTTCTCCCAATTATTTTGATCTGTCAACTATTTGTATAATTTAACTATATTACTACCTGCTTTGTTACATCACATGGAACATGACGATTGTTTGTATATTTATTTATGTATTATGATTGTTTGAACTCATGAGCTTATGCTTACTGTTCGAAATAAAGTTCTATCTATCTATATATGATGGAAATAAAGAAAGGTTACAATAAAAAAGAAACTCACAAAGATAATAAGAAATCTGTATTTTTTACAAGATAAACGATATATAAAGCTAGTTCAATCAGTTAAAATGAACAGGGCCATATGCGAAGCGGATTTAACTAATGCCCAAAGTAGATTACTAATTTTTTAACTTGTGATGTTTCAAAATTTACACTTGAAATCTCATCAATTTAATAACATAATATGAACTGTTCACAATGCTAACAAATAATTTAACCACTGTTTAAATTCCATTAAAGTTAAATATAATATTCACAATCTCAAAAACTCATTCCTATGTCTTAACTATTATTTTGGGTGGTCATTGAAATATATGGCGAAATCAGGCGGTCAAAATTTGACGTGTTCCACGAAATATATGCCCGCGACAGTTGACGAGATCGCTACTTCAATAAACTTAAATCAGGTAATTAGTATTACATAATTATGGTTGTATATACACAGTCCACGGGCATTTCTAACGGTATATTTAACGTTTTACTGGTCATCGTATTTAAAAGAACTCTTTACCACATGTTCTGGTACATGTATATTTTTATATTGTTTAACAAAATTAACGCTTCTTGTTTTTGCGTGGTCAGATGCTTAAAGCAGCATGTTGATGTTGCCGTTTTGAACGCGTTGTTTATAATGAACCGCATCCACATTCACCACCACGACCACCTACACCACTATCGCATTCACAACGATCATCAGCATCACCGAAAGCACCTCCACAACAATACCACCACCAGCACGCCCCCGATAACCACAAACATCACCACCATTGCATTGACCACCTCCCTCCACCACAACAAGCTCCACCACGAACAAATTAACCACGACCACGACCAAAACCATCACCATCTCAACCAAACAAATCACTTCCACCATTATCTTCAATTCAACCACAACCTTCATCTACCCCATAACAACCAACACCACCTTCACCATAACCCTTACCTTCATCAGTACTATACCTCCACAATAACCATCACCTCCACCATAATTACCGCTACAATAACCATCACATCCATTATAATAACAACCACCTTCTTCATAACAACCACTTTTACCATAACCATCACATCCAACTTAACCACAACAAACTCCATACCCACCATCTACACAATAATCACAATCGCCACCATCTCCTTTACCACCACCTCAAACGAAACCATCACCACCACCCTAACCATAACCTGCACAACAACAACCACCTCAACATTTACAACCTCACCCATCACTACTTCCACCTAAACTATCACCTCCACCATAAGCATCACATTCACCACAACCTTCACCGCCGCCTCCACCAGCAACTTCATCACAATCATCACCTTCACCACAACAAGCACCTAAACAGCCACCACCACCTCCACCATAACCATCAACTCAATAATAACCACCGCATCAACCTTAACATCCATCTTTACAATAACCACGCCCTGTACCCGGATAATCCTAACCATGTTGTTATATTTGTGTTGAGTAGAAACGTAAAGCTTTTAATAGTTATAGTGTCCAGTGGTTTATTTACTTAATTTTTGTTTTGACAATCACCCTTATGATGCTAGAAGTCATTAAAATGTTCTCGAAAAAGTCCTCATATAGAACATTTTTATGTTTCCGACCCTTTTAAAATATCTTAAAATGCATTAGTACCTTACTTGAAAACTATATTAGTTCAATGGATATCTCTATGACAATGTGTAATCATATCAAAGTTTAATGTTGATGTTGATATCTAAAATATTGTTTGTATTCTGTAGTGGTTGAGTGCTTGCGGATAATTCCTGACTGATGAATTGATGTAGGAAACTGTGATGGATAAGCGCGAACGTAAAAAAGATAATTACCTAACAAACTGAAAAAGAAGATATCTGTTCGTCCTTTATATATGAAAATTTGTCTTTTAGTGTTATTTATGTGCTTGTTCAATACTTTCCTCTAAAATGTCAAAAGATGTATCACAATATACACACTTAAACTTTGGACGTTCATACACACATAGTAATTTTGGGTAAATACACGTTGTCAATGGTGAACGAGCAAATTATACAATACGATTGAAATAAAAATAGAAATGTATAGAAACCCATTACAGTCTTTCAGCATACATGTATATTCATTCATTGATATAGAATATAAGTCGGTTAGGGGTGTATACGTCAGGTCTTATGCGTTGGTTTGGTTTTTATCCGTTACTAGTATATATTGCGTTCGGTTATTATCAACCAGAAATTAGTTTTTTATCAATGTTATCGCAGTTTGCACATTTGAACGAGTATTGTGTCCGAATCCAATGGGATATCGGCACAGTGTAAATGTGCTTTTGAAGCAGTATATGTCGTTAGGATTATCCGGGTACAGGGCGTGATAACCAGCACCTCTACCGTAACTAATACATCCACCACAACTACCACCTCCACCATAACTACCACCTCCACCATATCCATTCCTAAATAATAGCCAGCAGCATAACCACCAGCACCAAAACCACCAGCACCACCATATCCAACAACCTTACAAAAACTACTACCTCCACCATAACCACCACATCCACCATAACCACCACCTTTATGCTGCACCACAAATGCGTCTTGTTTTTTTAGTGACCAGATGCTTAAAGTAGCATGTTCATGTTGTTGGTGTTTATAATGGACCCCCTCCACATTCACCACCACGACCACCTCTACCACCGCCGCATCCGTAACCGTCATCAGCTTCACCGAAAGCACATTCACCACCAATACCACCACTAGCACGATAATCACACCCATCACCATAATCGCATCCACCACCTCTCTCCTTCACAACCAGCTCCACCACGAACAGCTCCATCACGACTACAAACACAAACGTCATCATTACCACCTCCACCAAAATTATCACCTCAACCACAACCTTCCACATCTGCAATAACCACTACAATCACTATAACTACAAACGCCACCAGTATAACAATCACATCCACCGTAACCAAAACCTCCATCATAACCTACACGTCCACCAAAACTATCACATCCAACATCTAACACATATCAACGTACACCGCCGCCTCCACCATCACCTTCATCACAACCCTCACCTCCACCACAACAACCATTTCAACAACCACAACCTCAACCTTCAACACATTCACCTAAACTATTACCACCACCACAACGATCAACACCGCCGTTAACGCAGTCACAACCATCACCTCCATCATAACTATAAAATTTACCATAACCACCACCGTAATAATAACCGCCGCTTCAACCTTATTCTCCAGCTTTACCATAACCATCCACCGTAAAAATCACAACCACAAAAAACACCACCTTAACCATAACCACCACCTACACCAAGACAACCACCTCCATCAAATCCACCATGTAAATGATAACCACCACTACCACCATAACCACGACCTCCATCCTAACCATAACCTGCACCAAAACCACTATCGTAATAATAACAACCGCCTCAACCTTAATCTCCAGATTTACCATAACCATAACTTCCACCAAAACAGCTACTTCCACCATAACCACCATCTTAATAACAACCACCGCCTGAACCTTAATCTCTAGCTTTACCATAATCATAACGTCCACCATAACAGCCACCTCTCAATAACCACCACCTCCATCATAAGCAAAACTTCCGCCATAACCACCACCTAAAAAATAACCAACCTCTATCATAACCATAACCTTCATCATAACCACCATTTGTATAATAACCACCACCAAAATAATACTAACCACCAATTCAATAATAACCACAGCCTCCAACATAATAACCACAACCATCATAATCTCCGCCTTTACCATAACTACCACCTTCACTATAACCACCACCTCCACCTTAATATTCACCTTCACAATAAACACCAATTCCATCTCAACCACATAACATCCAACTCCAACAAAACAACCCCTTCAATAATAACCACCACTTCCACCATAACCACCACTTCGATCATAACCATAACACCATACAAGTAACCTCCACCAAAACCACCGCCACCATCATTACCACAACACCCAACTGCTCAATAATGAAAAGCTCATCCACCATAACCACCACCTCCATTATAACCATAACCACCACCATAACCACCACCTAAATTGTAACCACCCCCAACCTTAATCCCCAACTTTACCATAACATTAACCTCCACCATAAACATCAACTCCACAATAACCACCACGTCCACAAAATCCACCCTCACAACAATTACTCTTTCACCTCTACAGCAACCATAACCACCAACTCCACCATCATCCATCATTGTCACCACCACAACGTTCGCCACCGCTATACCACTAACAATACCACCACCACAACCTCTTCACCGTCACCATCACCGCAACCACTACCACAGAGACTCCGCCACCACAAATACCACCACAACCACTACCTTTATCAAATTAACGTTTTGTCTCGCGAAGCAATTTGTACTTGATGAGGGTAACCATAGGTGTGCATAGATGTGCACAACATGGTTTAAATAGAATAATAACGATAACTTGCTGAAGATATGATTTTGTGCATTTTTTTATTATTCTGTATTTGTTTTATTTATTTTAATTTTAGATCGAATTTTTAACACTATACCTCGAAAATACTATACCACTTCCGCCACCACCACCTCAACAACATTTTCAACATCACCACCATTACCATTACACAACCACCTCCAACACCACAGCCACCTCCACAAAACCACAATCTTCACAACCATCTCAACCACAAACTCTATCACATCCATCACCAAAACAACCATAACAACCATCGCCAACGCCACCACAATCACCAACAACACCACGTACAATACTACCTCAACCACCGCATCCATAACCAACGCATACACCAGCACCTTCATAACTACCACCACCTCCAACACCTCTACTACCACCTGCACCAAACTACCAAAACATCCACAACTCCAACACAACGTCCATCAAACCCACAAACCCCACCACAACCTCATACACATTCTCTACTACCACAAACTCCACCTTTACAATAACTATCACTACCAACACAACCTTGACTACCACAACAAACAGCACAACCAATACGGACTACATTATTATTATTATTATTATTTTATTTTATTATTATTATTATTATTATTATTATTATTATTATTATTGGTAGTAGAAGTAGTGGTAGAAGTAGAAGTATTAGAAGTATAATTATTATTATTATTATGCTACCTGTTACAGCTACCTATGTACGAGACAAGAACTACAGCTTCCGTTGCTTTTTGGTTTCACTGATAGGTATAAATTACTGCTGCTGCTGCTCAAACTCATCACCAATAATGTTGAAAAGCAAATACTTCTTCTTCTGCTGTCTCTGCTGTTGTTTCTGCCACTTCTTTTCTTTTCCAAGTTATTCTGATTATTCTGCTATTGTCATTTTTACCATTTCTGCTACTAATAGTATTACATCGTAACGAATGCAGCTCTAATTACGGCTTCTGCTAGTTTACTACTACTTTTGCTACAGCTACGTATAAATGCACAGAAATACCGATAAATGCCACATATGCTTTTCGCTGGTTCTGCTGCTGGTGCTATAACCTGCTTTAACGTGTAGCCAGCGAAAACACTTATACAGATGTGAATTTACTGCTACTGCTACTAATATAATATATACACTGTTAAATATATACAGTTAATGTTGCTGCTACTGCTACTACTCCAAATACTCCAACTACTATTAGAACTTCCGACACTTTTGCTGTTACTTTAACTAATGCAAACTACAATTACTAATACCAGTACTGTTTTGCTATTTCTGCTTCGATTGTTGATACTACAACACTGATTTCTAATTCTATTACTTTGCAACCCTTCTCATACTTGTTTTGCTACTATTACTTATACATCGATTCCCACTTGTTCTGTTATCGTTGTTGTTGCTGCTGCTGTTAAAACTTAAGCATCAAACTTTACATCAACTTCTTCTGCCGCTGCTACTATTGCTGATGTTAGTGTAATTATGTGAAATTATATACAACTAAAAACCACTAGGAGACCGCATGTCTCTGTCAAGGAATCTTATTCCTCATGTGTAGTGCGTTGTTATTCATAATGTGGCAATTTGCTCTATCTACCAGTAATAAGAAATCGTTTGCAAATACATGTATCCAAACGGTCATCCGGGTCACCACCAGAATGTACTGACCCAATTGTAACGTCCGTTCATCAATGTTATCCTAAAGGTACTGGCTAACAAATAAACAGACATACGGACAAACAATTACCAGCTAAAATATAACTTTGCGGAGTTTATCAGTAACTAACATCATAAATTATACAAATGTAGTCATACATGTATGTTTCTTATATCGGTGCCGCGATAAATTATTGTAAGGCAAATAAAATAAATGTGCCCAAAGCGTAACCGACCCCGTTTAAACTATAAAAAATTAAAACGTTTAATGCGATTTATGTGCACAACCACTACCTTCATATTTAGTAATGTTTTTAGTTCAGTTGATCAAGACGATATAAAATTTAAACCTTCAATACCATTCAATCACGCTTATGGTAACTGTAAACGATTGTTTTTAGAAATGCGTTGAGAGTGAAACAGACTCACGTCCAATGTAGAAAGTTACATTCTACATCGGACGTGTTAATTATGTATTGTGGTGCATTTCATGACACTCGCATTTGCAATCATGTGCCTTCAAACACGGTAGGAATAGCAACGCTCGCTTAGCGAATGTGTTGGCTTTAACTCACACTAATAAATCAATTCAATGACCCAATACTTGTCTCGCTTACAGAAATCAAAGGTCTATGTATTGTCAGATATGTAAGTGTTGTATTACCACTGTTTATATTGCGTTATCTCATTATTAGGAAGAACTAGTACGATAATAAAGACATACTAAGTGGTAATTGAAAGATACTAATTATGAGTTAATACCGCCTAAATAGGAAATAATAAGTTGACATTGTGAATTTCTAATTAGAAAACTATCGGTATTATTTAGAAACTAATGTGCCCAAAGCGGAGTTAGTATCTCCTTATAGGGGATAATAATTCAAAGTTATGAATAAGTTATTCCTAAAAGTACTCACGCCCGTAAGCAAGATCGCACACATGTACGGACAGACGGCCGAGTAAATGATTTTGTTACTGTCTCTTAAATATGACGTACGTACTGACGGACGCATGCACTCATTATTTTCCGCATAAACTTACAGACGGAATGGCAAACGAACAGACGGACGGATAGGTGGAGACAGTCTTGTACGAACGTACGCACGAACAAATGTATTTGTGTATGTATGTATGCATGTATGCCTGTCTGTATATGACACATACTATCTCCTAATAAGAACTAAATATAGCCTAGTTAGGCCTTAATAACTCCTAACTAGGACATAATATCTGCTAATTAGGATAAGTATGTTAACACATGATTTTAAATGTGTGTTGTGTTGTATCTTATAGTTAGGAATGAGTAGCACCTAATATGTAGTATTTCCGAATTCTTACATAATACAAAACCACAATAATACAGGCTGTACGTTGCACTAGGACACTTCCGTAATCTTAAAACTTAAAACGACTTTTAAAGTGCAGACACCGGCGTTTAATTTAACTCATTTCAGTGCATATTTTATAAATACCTAGATGCTTTTCATGAAACTGAGTACTAGCGTGCTTGACATTTCACCGTATTACTGAAAACCTTTTATCTTTGGCTTGGCTTTAAATGGGCTATTAAGGCAATAAAGTAAACCAAACTCTGTAGAATATAAATATTTGAAACAAATTGAAAGCGAAACCCATAAAAACATATGCGCTTTGATAGTTATGTGCTTAATCTGTTTGCATAAAACATCGCAGGATTTCGGTATTTCGTTCAATATAATTTGGACGCGTTAATTGGTCATCCCTTCCGCGATACACGTTTCATGATGAGAAACTTAGTTTGATAAAGAAAAGGGTTTTGACGGGCAATTTAAAATAAATTATGTACGCTGTGAACACTGTAAATCAGTCTTTCATTCATCAAATTGTCGTTATGTTTATATCTAAAATGTTTCATGATGGATATGACGACAAATTGTATCTCGAGTTTGATTGATTTATTTATTTATTGATTGATTGACTGATTGATTTATTGACAGTGATTTACTAACAGATATATAGATAGATAGATAGATAGATAGATAGATAGATAGATAGATAGATAGATAGATAGATAGATAGATAGATAGATAGATAGATAGATAGATAGATAGATAGATAGATAGATAGATAGATAGATAGATAGATAGATAGATAGATAGATAGATAGATAGATAGATAGATAGATAGATAGATAGATAGATAGATAGATAGATAGATAGATAGATAGATAGATAGATAGATAGATAGATAGATAGATAGATAGATAGATAGATAGATAGATAGATAGATAGATAGATAGATAGATAGATAGATAGATAGATAGATAGATAGATAGATAGATAGATAGATAGATGATAGATGATAGCGGCGCGGGAAAGTTAGTAGTAGTTGATTTAAACATGTTTTATTTCCACAATGTTGACACAATTACAAACAATCACGATTTACCATAAGTACATATTGGAAAAAGGGTTAGACCTAAAGTTCTACGACGTTATCGAGGGTCTTAGCCTGGGAGTGTTAGTTACATATTGTAATGGTGACAAGTGTACTTTGAACAATTGTTGTCATTAGGAAATCAAAAGCAAATTATGATAATAATAATAATAATAATAATAATAATAGTAATAAAATAATGATAATGATGTTGATAATAATAATAACATTAGAAAACACAATATGAACAAAATTAGTGAATAAAATATATAGTAAATAGACAATCATATGCAAATATAGATAGTTGTAAGTCCTGTCCAGCAAGCAGTTAAGTTTTAACGTTAAGTTTTAAACAAAACGCTTTGTCGTAACAATATATCTGTGAACTTCTGTAAAAATAATTGTATTGTCTTCATTATTAAATGAGGGGTTACCGCAGAGGAGAAAATCACTATTTAAGGGATGAAATTAGCGCAGTGCATTAAAGAGATATTCGTTGCATGCGGTAATTAGGGCATTTAAAGAAGTAATGTGTCATATTTGCACCATCTTTTCCACATGAACAAAGGGATGAGTTTGCAAGATGGTCTAGGAATAGGTCGGAGTTTAGGTTGCTGCAGTTATTTCTTAGTCTAGCATGTAAAATCGATGTTTTTATATCCCCAGTGTAGAAATATTGGGGTTATCTTCGCATGAAAGAAACATTTGTTTCAAGGAAGCTTTAAATCGTGAAAGGGTTTCGCTCTTGCGGATATCGATATGTAAGGAGTTCCATAGATCTATGGCGGATGGCAAGAACGAACGTGAATATAATAATGTTCGCCTTGATAAAATAGTAATAGTCTTGTGCATTTCTAAGATTACGAGATGACTGTTCTTGAAATGTTTGTGGAAGAAGGTTAGACAAGTAATTAGGACACTGTCCGTTATGCATCTTGTAAATGCTAATCAGTTTATCGCCGTCGTTTGTCTAGACTAAGCCATTTAACTTCAGTATAAAGATTTCTAAGAGATACAGATCTAATTAGGCCTGCAACAATACGCGCGGCTTCATTTTGGATTTTTTCTAATAATTCCTTGTCATACAAAGAACAACCATCGCAAACAACGCACGCGTATTCTAGTATTGACCGCATATGACTGACGTATATTTGGTTTAAACTTTTTCTTGAAAGTCTGTATTTAAGTTTTCGCATAATGCCAAGAATTTTCGACGCAGATTAAAAAATATGATTTATATTACCGTGCCATTTGCCATCATGGCTTAGGGTCAGACCAATATGTTTGTGACTTTCAACAAAGGTGACGGGTACATTTCAGAAACATAATTTCGGTAAAAGAACATTCTTTTGCGTTGTGTATAAAATTTCTTCAGTTTTCTGTGGGTTAAAATCAACTTACCATCTTTTGGCCCAAATGTTGATGAGGCATAGGTCGTGGTTCAAGATACCCTCGAGGTCAACTCAATTAGATGTAGTACTTGATAAGGAAGTATCATCTGCAAACAAGCGGGTAATACTTAGAAGATTATCGACAATATCATTTACGTACATCAGAAAAAAAAACGGCCCTAATACTGAGCCCTGTGGAACTCCAGCATTTACTTGTAATGACTTAGACATAGCGGAACCCACAAATACATTTGGGGTTCGGTTAGACAAATAACTTTCTATCCATTGTAACATTTTTCCACTGATACCATTTTGCTTAAGTTTGAATAACAGACCTTGATGCCAAACTCGGTCAAAGGCCTTGGAAATGTCACAAAAAATAATGCAGTTAAATTTCTTGTCATGAATAGAACGAGCTATTTGATCAACTATATCAATCAGTTGGTAGACAGTTGAGTGACCCCTGAGAAATCCCGATTGCTTGCAATAAATTAAGTTATGCGAAATAAAGTGATTATAGAGGTGTTGTATACTACTCGCTCCATACGTTTTCCTAGACAGCTCAATAGGGAGATGGGACGATAATTGGAAGGTATATGTGAGTCACCTTTTTTAAAAAGGGGCATGACAATTGCATTTTTCCATAATGAGGGAAATGTGCATTCTTGTATTGATTTATTAAACAGTAAGCATAACGGTTTTGCAACAGACAAGCAGGTACGCTTAAGAACAAGATGACTGATTAAATCCTCATCAACCGCTTTATTAGTTATTAAAATTTTAATTACGTCTATTATTTCTGATTCAGTTATAAACACGTTTTGCAAATATTCAAAAGAAATGTCATTTGGGGCAGGGAGGACTGCCAAAGATGTATCTAAAGTTGATATGGAAACAAAGTAATTGTTTAAGCAAGTTGCTTTTTCTTCATCAGACATATATATATTTACGTTTCCACGAGTATCAACCGATTTCAGGGGAGGTATCACATCAGAATGAGAGTGTGTATGTATTAGATGCTTCTACAGCTTCCAATATTTTTTAGAGTTAGTGGAATGTAAATCGTTTAATGTAGTTTCAATATTGGAGAAAAATTGTTCTTTTGCGTGTTTAATCATATTATTGACCCTGTTACGAGCGTGTTTGAATTTTGCCCAATTGTTTGGAGATGGATATTTGATAGCGTTCGATTTAAGTCGGTCGCGTTTTCGCGCAAATGTACGTATCATAGAGTCATACCATGGTTTGTCATTTGGACGTACGGTAACAAGTTTGTACGGAATACATGATTTCATCAATTCTAGTAATTTGTTAGTGAATAATACAGTAGCGTCTTCAACATTTGACATACTAATAAAGTTCCAATTTTCGTTGTCAATTAAGTCATTTAGACGTTGAAAATCTGCACGTTTGTAAAGCCAAACATGTCGTTGCATCGGTTTACTAATCACTGTTGGGACTTTAATGTGTACGGCCGTAGCGCGATGATCACTGACTGAAACATCAATTGAAATTACTTCACTGTGAAATAAATACAGATTATCGGAGACAATAATTGGGTCAATTAAAGTAGCAGTGTTGGCCGTGACTCTGGTTGCTTCCGTAATGACATTACCTAAATTAAATAGAGTCATAGACTGTTTTAAGCGGGTGTAATCTTTTTAACTGGTCTTCATTTATGTCACCCAGCATGATTAAATTTTGGGTTATATCCAAGGCTTTATCGATACTAACTTCAAGGTCGTTCCAAAAAGATACTTTGGCGTTAGGGGGGCGATAAAAGCAGCATATTAAAGCTGTGAAGTTTCCTGTTTGAATTTCGATCCAGCTTGAATGCAAGTTAAAACATTCTAACTCAAGTACACGCCGCGACAATATGGACTGATTTACATATATTAATAAGCCGCTTGAGTGAGGTGTATAGTCTTTCCGGCGGAGAGCTATATTAAAACCATCAATTAGTAAAACAATATCGGGAACGACATCAGTAAGATGAGTTTCCATAAAACATAGTATATCAAAATCACACTATCGAACACTTATTATGTAAATGTATAAGAACCTCATATATGACCGTCTATTCAAAACGAAATGATAGAAGGCCAAAAAGGTTAAAAGTGCATAATGGTATTGTACATGTACGTATACATACAGCAGTTAACGTGACAATTACCTGTGAACATATAAAATGTAAGTGAATCAGCGGCGTACATGATAATTATTAGAGATTAGAGTAAAAAATAACTGGATAATTTTCCATTTTGCTCCACTGATTAATACCCATTTTAATGTAGTAGGCCACTAATATACATAGTACAATACTGATATCTGTTCAACTAGACCACGGGGATTGCATGATATGCATGATAAATACCCATTTTGATGCAGTAGGCCACTAATATACATAGTAAAATACTGATATCTGTTCAACTAGACCACGGGGATTGCATGATAAATTAATAAATTGTAATTCATGGGGAATGGCTGAGTGGGTGTTTAACCGATGGCTTAACATAATTAGAAGGTTCAGTTCAAGGACAGGATTTCGACTTCGGAATAACTATTAAGTAATCGTTTAATAGTAGATGTTGATATTAGTAACGTAGTACATAAAATTAATAGACAGGCCTTATAGAGATCACATTATGGGTCATGACGGAAATAACAATACATACACACACAACACCACATCATAACAAGCAAACGCAATAGAACAGACAAACGGCACGTGTATACATATTTACAGGCTATTTACAGACTATTCTTCAAGCAAACAAACAGTGCCCTTGGCTGGAGAAATAAAATGATGTTATATATATAATATGTACAAGTATTACATCTGAAGGCGAGAAAACAACAACATATACTACAATGTGTACATGTTTGTAAACTGGTATTTAATTTTATGCAATTTCGATGAAACCCATGGTCATGTAGTAAGATAGCACGACGTGCTGTGTTGTCATGTTAAATGGGGTACCTAGGCAAGTGTTTATCAATTATTTTAAATACGATTATGCATGTAATAAAAGAAATAGTTTATATTAAAGAAGAAACACAATTCAAGAGGTATAGGACGATGTTCATCGAATAGTTCATATAAACTATCGGTAATTATAAATGGGCATAGCCTATCCGATAGTAGATGAAATTACAAAAAAGCGTTTGTTGTGGCTAGAACTATCAAATCCGGCTACAGATGTTTTCGTGTGTAATTCGACGACATTCATGAGCTGGTTGACTGACTGTTAGTTTTGAATGAATCTAAGTCTCCGATGTGGTTGATTCTATGAACTTTGGACTTGGAGCCCTTAACCAGAATGTTCCCTTCAGATGACCACGCTCCAAGGAGACGCCCGGTTTTAACGAGGGACCTAGCACTGAAAAGAAGGGAGCTTCGTTTGGATGTTAGATCCTCTTTGATAAAAGTGTTCTTGTAGCCATGATCTTTAAGTTTTGATGAGTAGTAGTTGTAAAATCGCTATGAAAGCTTTTTCGAGCGTGATTTTATAGGTGTGAGTTCGAAACCTGCTGAAACCGTTCATCGAAACAAATATATATTAGGCATTGTATATATTCCTTCTTAACAATTACATCAATAAATTATTGCTACTAGAAAAATAAATTCGTGAATAACTGGAATACGTCTTGTTTTAATACGAGTCTATATTCATGGGAAATACCGTCGATATGCCTCTTTAACATGATTTAGGACGACAAACGAGTACTTTTAGGTTGCCATGTGCAAGAATACAGCCAAGAATTTGATAATTATGTCGTGTGAAACAGTTACTGGCATGATTTATATTGCATTATTGTCATTTTTATGATTATAAAATTTTAGCTCTATGCTTATGTTTATTCGTGAATAATTTTGAAGGGTTTAATAAACTTGCTTGGCACATGTATGTTACAAAAGTTTAAGTTTGACATAATTGTTTAACACATTAAATGAAATCAAATTCAAATTTTACGAAAACAATTATGACTCGATAGACGCGTCTTTCTTTTAGTGTCTTTACCCCCAACGAAAGTACACGAAGCATCATTGAGTGATTTTCAAATAAAATCTATTACAATGTCAATAATTCACCTATACAATATCACAATTCACAAAGCGAAACCCCTCGATCGACTTCGGAAAATATCTTGAGTATTGGTGCTTACCGAAAAAATTTCATTTGCGCCGCGCATGAGCTCGGCGTCTATTAAAAGTGATGAGTCTTACCGGAAGCATATGGACGGAGCGTTATTATATTTAATGTTTAAAACACTAAATTGACGTTGCTGAGTCCAACTGAGTATTGTATTGAACTATACGCTTCAAGAACAGGTAATATTTCCACTTTCGCCAACACTTCGATACGTACTAGATAATAAAATATGAAAGTACTACGTGCTGGTATTAAAACGAAATATCATGCAATTAATTGCTGATCCCTGTTAATTTTACTGGTCTCGGAGTCAAAATTGAATTTGCTCCTGCGTCTAGTCTAAAACTTCCTGAAATACGTTGTGAATCGTTCTTAATAACATAGAAGTGAAGGCTGTTACATGTGCGTAGCCGGTAGCTTTTGGTGGGTTTGTGTTTTCTTCGCATATTTGTTTTGACGCTGAAGTGTTTATTTTAAACATTCATCGTCATAATTTTAATAATGTAGGTGTTAAAAATAAAGTATATATTCAATGTCATTCATTTCTTATACAAGTTCTTAACTTTGGTTATATGTGATCAATGGCACACTTCTGTTTAAAAATATCATTATGTAATATGGTTATTTTTGCGACCCTGTATTTTATTTTAACAAACACTAGCACGAAGTCGCTGAGACAACTGAAACGTTTTGCCTTATAATATTTGCTTAATGATACGTTATTATGTACAAATCAGTTACTTTCAATATGTATTTAACCGACATATATTGAAATCAATTGCAGCTCGTTGCCTCTACAATTTGACTTGTCATACCTCTCTATAGCTTCTATAAATGGCATTGCTGTATCTTCAGGAATAGTAGTGAATCATCATTTCGCGCGTAGTTATTGCATGTGATGTTAGCTTTGCAGGCACCAATTAAGGCGCGTAAAGACATTGTCAGTAGTGTTCTACACTGTAACGTTTAAAGCGTTGATGCTAATTAATAATGTAGAATTTTAAGTTTTACATACAACATATTTTGTTTATTTTAGTCGTTTGTTATGTAAGAAAAATGCTGTAAATACGTAATATTGTAAAGAAATGTTTTTGCGGTCATTCTTACTTGTCTAATTTGCGGTCTGCCACAAATCACGGAATACTAATGCATAACATTATAACTGTAACACGATAAAATGTTGTTTCCTTCAATAAAATCTATTTTGACTTTTAACTCTCAACTACGTACGACGCCCTTTGATGCTTTGCATCAATGTTTTTCCTTTTTGAATATTTTAATGTGACATGCTAATGGTTCCAGACTCATGTCGATTTCGCAGAAAAATGCATTGTTAGCTCAGAATGATTGTATGTGAATCTCTGAAATAACACTGAATATATATCCTGCTTAGGAAAATGAAAGTTTTCGGAAACATATTAAGTAAGGCATAACAAAATATGTTTGTTTCAGGTAACGTGACCAAAAAAATAGGGTAGGTAGGTAGTGATTTTTTTATTATTGTTTTAGTGAATGGTCTACTTGGAGCGTCTAAAACTGAATGAATATTCAAATTAATATACTTCAACATTGTTTTGAAGTGGATGTTTTAATTAAACAACTTTTGGTGCAAATGTTTATCATTTATGCACTTAAAATATGATACAATTATTATATTATTATATAAATTTCCAAATACATAAAAATCATTACAATCTGTGAAAACCAGGCCACCTGTCCAGTTTACATCTTTATTAATGTCAATTTGCAAGGCACTGATTTTTATTAATAATGGTCATATCGTATCAAAATGTAACCGCAGTGAACTGAATATAAACAAACTTTTGTGCTTGTTAAGATTTATACATCAGTACTGAATAGATCCCAGATGTACAAGTTTACTGTTTCTTAAAGTAATGATACAGCTAATGCTTCATTCTTCAGTATAGTTATTATACCCCCACAAACGAAGTTTAAGGGGGGTATATAGGAGTGAGCTTGTCGGTCCGTCGGTCAGTCGGTCCGTCGGTCTGTCGGTCTGTTGGTTTTTCGTTTCCGGATGATAACTCAAGAAAGGCTTGACATATTCAAATAATTTTTCGTACACATGTGCAACATCATAGAATACAGGTCATTTTCGATGTTGGTTACAAACCACTAAATTTTGACCGAGTTATGGCCCCCTTTCGACATAACATTCCCTAAAAACATGGTTTCCGGATGGTAACTCAAGAATGGCTTGACATATTCAAATCATTGTTGGTATACATGTGTAGCATCATAAAATATGGGTTTGGTTACAAACCACTAAATTTTGACAGAGTTATGGCCCTATATTTGACTTAAATTCAGTTTCCTGACGATAACTCAACAATGGCTTGACATATTAAAATAATCATCGGTACACACAGGTCAAGTTCGACTTTGTTTACAAACCACTAAATTTTGACACAGCTATGGCCCCGTTTATACTTAAATTCCTAAAAAACATGGACAATAACTCACGAAAGGCTTCACATATTTAAATATGTTTTGGTACATAGGTGTAACCTTGTAAAATAGAGATCAAGTTCAACTTTGGTTAAAAACCACTAAATGTTGACAGAGTTATGGCTCCTATTGAAATTAATTTTTTCCAAATACACTGTTGACCATTCACAAATTAAAGCATTCACTTTCTCCATTTCTTTCGAGTGGATGCTATAGTTTTGTGACAAGGCCATATTGTGGGGGTATATGCATCACTCATGTGACAATTCTAGTTAAAGAGTGGATTTATTCAACAGATAACTTTAAAAGGATAGAAAAGTAGATAAATTAAAAACATCTGTCATTTTTGTCAATTTTAAATGAGAATGGGTAAACTACTACAAAAATTACCATCATAAAAATTTTACTTTAATACTTCATAGGAAGGAAGTATTGAATGGGATCCAGCCATTAAATGATATGACAATGTATGTGAAACGCTTTGAACAAATTAACAGAAAAGTCGTCCAGACAATTTGGCTGACGAAAATGAGCCGCAAGAAATCGTTTATTACCACAACGAAAATATATTTCGAGATAAAAAATTAACTAACTCAATAAAATGTTCTAGGGTCGGCGCATTTTTTTAGGGTAGGTCGCGTAACCTGAAACAAACATATTTTTTTTACGCCTAAGAAACATGAGTTGACAAACAACTTTATATACGCAGAAACGCAAACATGCCTGGAATTTTCGCTATATTACAGTATCGTCTTGAGTTACGTTCTAATTCGTGAAATACATGTATATCCTTACTGACAATGCCGTTGATACAACATCACTCAATTTAAAATTTGACTGGTATTTAACCAGCGAGCGGCGTGTGTAATTTACAGACTTGGAGAGCCATGCTCTGTTTACGCAATCGGGAATGCCTGCAGTATTATTTTGGTAGAAGGTTTAATATCCCAGTTCGAATGTGTGCTGTTGCTGTACCATTTAGAGACATTTCTATCGACCAGGTGGCAATTTGGAGGACGGACACGACCATTCCGCAGAGAAGAAAACCCACTTAAAATCGCTTACTGTCACATAAGGTAAAATAAACTACTTCTACTACTACTACTTCAACTACAACAACAACAACAACAACTACTACTACTACTACTACTACTACTACGACTGCAAGTTCAACTATTACTTCTACTACTACTACTACTACTACTACTGCTACTACTACTACTACAACTACTACAACTACTACAACTTCTACTACTACTACTACTGCTACTACTAATACAGCTACTTCTACGTGTGTGCGTGAGTGCACACGTACTTAGACACATCTGATTCAAACTTGAAGAGAAGTATTAAATCAGTATGAATTATACGGTATTTAATGTTGTCTTCATTGGATTGTGTCTCGTTCACACTCAGACCTCAGTTGGAGGTTGTTTACATCCACTGTTCTTGATTGGCGGTGGTTTGCATCTATATCTATTGTGATTCCTACGTTCATAGAACATGTACACAGTCAAATTCAATACAAATTAAAATGGAAATACTTTTGCCCAGTTAATAAATTCTCTAAATTGCTATTTACAGCTGCTAGAGTGAAGTGCGTTTTAATGAAAGGTTGCAGTACACTCAAATAATGGTGATGATCTTGGGAGAGACCATATTTTGACGGCTGCTGGTGGCACCATGGACTGGAGTGAGGAGGGTGATGGTCTATGACTGGTGGTACCACGGACTGGAGTGAGGAGGGTGATGGTCTATATCTGGTACTACCACGGACTGGAGTGAAGACGGTGATGGTCTATGATTGGAGTCTTCAAGAATGGACAAAGACAGGTCCAGTAAGTGTTTGTTTTTTTCTTATGGTGTATTACAATTCAATGATGAAAGATGTCTATTTGGTTCTTCTTTAAGAGCTGTTTCAATAAATATTTGTGTCAACATTCGCTGGTGTATTTTAATACATGTAACTTAGAAACATTTGAGTCCAACTAATACGAGTAGAAAAGTCTTAAATCAGTATGTATTTCTAATGGAAATTAATAAATATGGTACATTTCTATTGACAGCTGCATAGGCGAAGTGCGCTTTTAGTGAAAGCTTGAACGAACCTTTTGATTATGATGATTACCTTGAGATTGATCTCAATTTGACCCAATTTGACGGCGTCTGACGTTGCCATGGACTGGATCGAAGAGGGTGATAGTCCACCGGATAAGGCTTCAAGATTGGACAAGCGCAGTGAGTGTTAACCTTTATTCGCGTGGTTTATTACAATACTGTGATTGAAGCTGTCTTGTTGTTATCTATAAGATTATATAAGATATTCTATAAGAGCTGTTTCAATCAAACATGTGTCAACATTCTCTGATGTATTGGAATGTATTTCACTAGGCAATATTTGAGTCAGACTGAATTAGAAGTTTTAAATCAGTATGTATTATTCGGTTGTTAATGCTGTCTTCATTGGATTGTGTTTTGTTCACACACAGTCTTCAGTTGCTTGCTGTTTACACACACTGTCTTTGATTGCCGGTGTGTTTGAATCTAATTATTTTATGCATAAAACTATTATACGTTTAAAATGTTGTTCTGGAAATTTGCTTTTGGCGTGTCTTGAGTGACGTGATTTAATTACAGATGTCAGTGATTGTGACAACACAAAATATGGCAGTGGAGAAAGGTTGATATATTTTGGCAAAAATATTCATCAAGTAAGAGGAACAAAATGCCATAAAACAAAACGTTACGAATGTTGATTACATGTTTTACTAACCTTATAATTGTTTTAACTTAATTTAGATTGTGTTTCCATTTAAGGTATTATACCCCAAAAACATGTTTTAAAAGGGTTAACTGTATTTCATAGAAAATTGAATTTATACATCATACTTAATACATTGTTGAACATGTATGTAGCTAGGAATCACTTTATTTCTTAGAAAGTATTTAATTAGTAGATATTAACTATGTTTATTAAAGGGTTTCCTGAATTTGTTTACGCAGGTTACCCTTGCTGACTCTTTAGAAGATGCCACAGTGTTGATCATTGCAACAGGTACTTCAATTATTTGTTGTTTTTATTTTTAAGCTTTACTGTAATATTAAAGTGAATTTACTATGCTTTACAGGTTGTCTGGTAATTTTGCAATATGATAGTATGGACCTGTCAGTTCGTGTGTTTGTGCATAGTAAGATTATTGCTGTATACAGCATTTGGGCGTGTGTGTGTGGTCTTTCTGTACCATTAAAGTGTGTCATATTCGATTTATTGTAGCTTAGACCCTGTCACACTATTACGTTTTAGACAACGTACGCCGACACGATGGCATACGTTGGAAAAAGTAATTAGAAAATCAATTGAAAGCCTCCGTTTGACGTAATGAGTTGAACGAATGTATAAGCTATGCTTAAAGTATGAATAACGTATTCCTACCTTAGTCCTTGCGTTTAAAGAACTTATACAACGTTAACAAGCGTGGACCCAGCGTTCCATTAGCGTTCATGACATATGCGGAACTAAACGTTGTTTAAGCTAATTACTATCTTGATGGATAGCGTATTGGTGCGTATTGCGACGATCACAAGACGTCAGATATAAAACAGAGGCGGCTTTCTTCAACCCATGTCAGTACTGCAAAGGACGCAAATCAATCAGCATACTTAAAATATAATCTTAAGAAAATATTATATAACTGACGTAATGAGTACTGAGCGGACCGCCTATATTTACTATTTCCATTCGAATTCTGATTCTCCAGACTTTATATTTAATTGAGTGAATATTTAAGTATATGTAGAATATACAACACAATCTTATATAATAATGATATTTAATGTTTAAAATAAATAATTTGTTATACTCTAAGTTATGATATTGAATTTGTATAACCAATTTACATGTAATGTGTTTTCAGTATATATTACAATTAATTATATTTTGTTATAATTTATGAAAGGTGCAATGTTTGGTAAATATGCATATATTTTTTCAATTTTGATTTAATTATAAACGCAATGTTGTTAATAAATTAAAAGTACAAACAACAACTTGCTTTTTTATTTATTTACCTTTAACACAAATATATGCCCCTATTCCAAGCATGCCACGAATCCCACGAATCGCCACGAATCGATACATTTTAGGAATCGGCTGGAATTGCACGAATGTTGTAAATAATTTACCACGATTTACAATAACCTATTACGACTAATGCACCAACGCTAGGAAACAGTTACATATCAGTGAAGAGTACGCCGAATGCATGTACAAATTAGGTACCAATTACAATATATTGTTCAATTTATTTTCGGCGTGTATTCGTGGGATTCGTGACAGATTCCTAGCCGATTCGTGGTCAAGCCGCGAATTCTCGAATTTTCGAATGAGTTAATAATATCTATGAATGCCTACATATCGATAACAATTCAGTCACGATGCCTCAGAATGCACTACGAATTTTTTACGAATGTTTGCAATTTGGAGTTTGCGGCCACCATTTTGCACAGTTAAAGCAGTATTAAGCAGCATTTTGTAATGCCTTTTGCAATTGGTACATTTTTCTAGCCTACCAATGAAGATCACTACATTTTTCAAATTACAAAAATCGTCAAATAAAACAACATATTTATATTAATACACTTCATAATATGCATATAGATTGCCCACATACATACATACACATGTATTATTCAAAGGCCAAATCTTAATTTCAGCAAAATGATGAAATCAAGAATTTTTACAAAATTGTATAACATACCAAAATGCTCTTGCAGATTAAACGTTCAGACTTCAGTGCAAGAAGAACAAGCTATGGAAAGAACAGGAACGAAGTTGTGCAAGACAGTCGATTACCTGACGGGCTGGTTTATGTCTCACAGGGACACCTGCATCCGAGTAAAATGATTCAAGAGTTCATTAAGGAGTTTAACCATACGCTGGTTGACCATGGCAAACTCTTTTCCGTTTGATCCTACTGTCTCGCACTAAATATCTACAGTGTTAAGTAAATCAAGTGGTTTTGATATTGGAGAAGGGTTTTTTTGTTCTCTCGTCTCAGCCACTCAGTGTCCCCCAAATCTGTGATTATTGTTGTGGACAGCTGCACCTCATATATCAGCAGGAATTATGCGTTGCTCATTGGTACACATTTGATTTTAAATTTGAACCCAATACTCTGTCAAATACGCTACCTATAAGTTTTCAACACGTATTTAACACGTTGAATAATTCAAGGATCGTCAAGCATACGTTCAATATGTCAATATACATTGTGCAAAATGTTCGATATACGTTAACGATAAGTTAACTGCGCGTTTCGCTTATGTTAGAATAACGTTTCACACACGCTACACAATCGCCAAGCTGGCTGCCGAAGTATTTCAACGGATACCAACATAGGTGTAACTTACTTGTAGCGTATGTTTACATGTGCATACATAGCCTGTCACGTAACTCTTACATATGCTTAACGTATAAACAACACGTCGGCATACGCTCCATATTGTGTGCATGAATAAAACTGTTGGTTGATATCGGCGTACGACAACGTATGCTTGCTTATAATAAATAATAACTTGTGTAAAACATATTAGACGTAAACAGTGTGTTAGCCAAATGTCAGGCACGTCCTTTTTTGTGTGACAGGGCCTGTAGATAGCTTCTTATGTATGTTCATGTTCGTATTAGAATTGACAATATGCATTATAAGGTATAATTATAATGTATTGATATAACATTTAAATAACCGCGGATGTTAGAGCAAACAGGACATGATCATTATTTATGAAAATCATTGTGTTATTCTTAATTTTATAAAAGGGTATATTGGCAGTATGTGGCAGAAATGGAGGCAATTATACTTTTGTTGAGTAGCAACAATATATTAATGAAATCTGGAAGCAAAACAATATACAGAGACAAACTTGTGAATAGTTCTTGTACATTGAAATTAATATCACCTTACGCAATGCATTATCAGTGTTGCGAGTCTAAGCACTGTTGACTCTGGCTGTTGTGTCCTGTAACATCATGTACAGTAAAAAATTGTACAGTATTAGAAAAACACAAGTCCGTAAAAAATTAAAACGTGCAGTTAATGACAAAAAGTGAACCTTAAACACAATATAAGTATTTGATTGATTTCGAGGACTTTAAGTTCTTTGTCATCTGAAAAACACTAACAAATATCCACTTAACCATTTTCTAGTGCACTATATTTGAATATGTTATTAAAGTCTGCATGATACTATGACAGCCAGATTTGTCTATCTAATCTGTATATTGGCCAACAATCCTGGACTGTTTGCTGCATGCATAATCAAATTCTTTATATACACAGATATTGACACATTTCCCATTTTTAATCCCCCGCCGCGAAGCGGGAGGGGGGTTATAGGCTCCGTCTGTCAGTCCGTCTGTCCGTAACATGTTCGTGTCCGCTCAATATCTCCTATACTCTTTGAAGGATTTTCATGAAACTTCGCTTAAATGTTTAGGTCATTGAGACGATGTGCAGAAGGCATGATTCAGTCACGCCGGCTCAAGGTCAAGGTCACACTTTAAGGTTAAATGTTTGAGCCTCCTTTTTTGTGTCTACTCCAAATCTCCTATGCCCTTTGAAGGATTTTCTTAAAACTTGGCTCAAATGTTTATCACATTGAGGCCATGTGCAGCAGGCATGGAGCAGTCTTGCCACCTCAAGGTCAAGGTCACACTTAAAGGTCAAATGTTTGAGCCTCCGTTTTTGTGTCAGCTCCATATCTCCTAAGCCTTTTAAGGAATTTTCCTGAAACTGATTAAGGTCAGTGTGATACTTAAAAGTCACATTTAAAATCTAATGAAGGATCATGGCGGGGGATATAGCTGTCCTTTGGACTGCCTTGATAAAGTTAGTTTGATAGTTATTAAAATAGTTTGTTTTCATTTAGATGGATTACAGAGTGAGAAGCACATCCGTGTATGGCGATATATGTAGAACGGAGTGATACCACCCTTCACATACCAGATCGGTGGTGGAACATTTGTTGGTCTAACTGTGGGTGTGTATCCTTCTTTTGGCTATTTAAAGATAATGTTTAATTCAAAACATATCCATTTGTTTATATAATCAGCAACAACAAAAACAACATTTACTCAGCACTAAGCTTATACAAGCTCATAGCCTACATAATATGAATAAATATAAATATATACAAGCAATGGAAGTAATGGCATAATCGTCAGTTCAACTGACGGACAGTATGTTGTTTTATTTTACAGTTGATGCGCGGGGTCTTCTCAATGGGATTGGTGGTATCGAGGTTTTGATAAGAACACAAGCCACGATCATTATTTGTGGTGATGAAGAGTTACTTTTCTCAGGTGATACTCATATAATTAACTAATTTTATGATAAATAAAAAAAACAACAAGACAAGACTAGTACTTAATTTCGCAAACATTCCCTGGTCAGCAGTTCTAAATGCATTTATTGTAACTAATTTATTCCCATCTCATTTCACTTAAGAGTCACTTTAGTTCAAGTATCAGTTAGTTAGAATGGGAAAACATTTTTCAGTCAATAATTCGGAATGTGATATAATGACCAAATGTGTTGAGCAACTACATGTACATTGCCAAGGTAGGGGTGTGTGGGATTATGTATGAGAACTTTTGGATTAAAGTCAAGTTTACTGTTATTTAACAATCGTTTCTACATCACCATAATTCTTGTTTTCCCACCCATAAATAACAACACATGGTTATTGACACTAATTGGAGGTTAAACTTATTGATGGATTGTATACTACTACTAGTATAGTGTGAATGGGTAATGCAAACCTATAACGTAACACAATCAGATTTATTCGCAATCGTAGGTCTCGGACACACTTATATTGAATAATAGGGAACAGCCTATGTGCTGTTAGTTATGAAAAATAAATCTATATTAAATGTATAAAAATTACCATTGTCAATAAACAATGTTTTTATTAATTTTCAGGCATGTGTGTTCAGAAGGGCATGCTGTTCCAAAGTATAGTCCATGGAGAAATATTGCCAGTCACATTCGTTGATAAGGCTGATTGTGACACATATTCAGATGCTTTGGAAGATGCCGAAAACAAATCCAATGGTGTGCAAAAAAAAGACTGGAAAACGGTCCCATAAAAAGATGAGTTGCCTTTATTGTGGAAACCTTAATTCCAAAATGTCAAGACATTTGCAAACACATCATCAAGATGAAATTGACGCTGCCAGAGTACTTGCCTTCCCTAAAAGTTTTAAAGTGAGAAAACAAGCCTGGTCTGTGTTAGTTTCGAAAGCCAATTACTTGCACAACATAAATGTTATAGAATGTGGTTTAGGGGATATCATTCCCAAGTACCAGTCGAAAGGGGATATTGACCAGTCATAGTATGCCCGTGTGAATACTGCAAAGCTTTCTACATAGCATCAGATTTGTGGAAACACCATGAAAGTTGTCCAGGTCGAAAAGAAGGTCAAAAGAGAGATGCGCCAGTAAGGAATTCAAAGCTGTTGCTTCCTGTTCATGTAAACGCATCCGAAGAACTCCATAAGAACGTTCTAATGAAAATGAGAGATGATCGTCTGTCATCCAGAATTAAAAATGACCCATTATTACTGGAATTCGGTCAAAGAAAAATTGATACAACTGGGAAGCACCAACATACGCACCAGTATGTTTCTCGGTCTCTACGAGAGCTAGCAAGAGTTTGTGTTGCTATGTCTTCAATTGATTCTTCACTGCAAACCTTATCACAATGCCTGTCTGCACATCAATGGGATAATGTACTGAAGGCCGTGAAAGATATCGCAGGATTTCAAAAGAGCCATCAATCTTGCAGTAAACATACTCTGGCTCAAAAGCTTGGACAAAATCTAAAGACATGTGCACAAATTCGGCGAAATATTTCTTTCCAGGAAGGTGATAATGATGCCTACAAAGTTGCAGATGGATTCTTAAAAATGTACCAAGACAAATGGACTCAAAGAAAAGGTGGGCATACTGGAAATATAACATCTGTAAAGGATAAGGATTTAGATGAGATTTTAGTTAATTAGTTGATGTCGGTGTCCAAATAATGATACATAATGAAATAAGAGTAATGGCTTGTATTGCAAATTGTATTGCCCTTGCAGTCATTGTAATGATATTTAGAGGAATGCTACATCGCCTATTCCATATAAGACGATCATTTGTCTTGCAACTTGTGCCATCATTTACTTCTAGTGTTTTCTTTCGGGCTCATTTTGCATTGTAAAAGTTGATTTACTTTGCAAGAGTACATTGATTAGTCTTATTTGTAAATGCCATTTGACATTTATTTCTCAAAGATATGCCTGTCATAATTAGTTTCCTGTTCTATATTTAAAATACAGTATTGATTGTCAAATATACTGTCTAGATATACTGTTTAGATCAAGCTAAACACGGAAAAGAAATTGCATGAATAATTAAATAAATCATTGAGATGAAAATCAGTAAAGTGATGAAAAGGACATAACAGAGGACAGAGTTGCTGTTGACAGTGCTTGCAGAGTTGCAAAGGACATTATTGAGACAGACTCCGACTCTGATTGGTCTGAGCAGCCAAGCCGGAAAAAAACTATTAAGTCAGAGTTTGTGTCATTTTCCAGTTAAGATATATTTCGAACATTTTACAACAGTATTGTTCTAGCTAACAAGCTGGTCTTTGATAGCGTTGAAAACTAGTGTATGTGCATGGCATCATCAGTTGTACAATTGTTGGTGTTTTGGTTTTCATCTACCATAACATCATTATCATTATTGTCCTAGGGTTACTGAGTTGGTATTGTCTGCGTGGCTGTCTGGTCTGTTCTAGGCATCACAATTTGAACTTTCAGTTAATAATTCTGGATGGACTGTAACATTGTCTGGCACATATGTTTAACCTTCACGATACAAATTAAGTGAAACAAAAGAGGGTATGTTACCATTCCCCTCAAAAAATGAGTGACTTCGTTAAAGGATACACGATTGCTAGCTTTTAACTTCAATATTAACTTCGACTGTATTTTGAAAACAAAACAGCATCTAATCAATTCAAATGAGAAATGCTTTGCAATATGGAATAACTATTTCCCATATTTACCATCCAAATTTTTAAGTTGCAGGCAAGTACACGACGAAAGGAATAAGAACACCCTGGTCCAATGAAGAAAAGGACGTAGTCCAGCAAGGTTTTCCAAAGTGTTTTTTCCTGAAACAGTTGCCATCAAAGTATCACTGTGAAGAGCTCATTAAACAAAATGATTTTCTTAGTAAACGCTCTTGGACAATTGTGAAAGGGTTTGTTATATTCACATTCGCTGCTAAAGAACGATCTGTAATAAAGAAAAAGCACCTCACTCCTTGAAAACTATTTTACTGTCAATCTGATGCGTGTGGTGTTCGAGTGAATGTGGACAAGTTTTAAAGTACTCTTGTACTTTATGCTGTAAATGAAGGTATGACATTTTAGTCCCATATGTTAGATGACCGTGGATCAAGTATGTTTTCTTCGGTCACAAACAATGCTTTATTAGCTCGTTCCTTTGCAAAACACCACTTTGAAAGGAAGCATTACTGAATTAATGATGAAATGTACTGCCGCATTACGATTGTGTTTACTTATATGACCATACTTTGTACACAGATTGTGGTTCTTGTTTGACATACACGGCTCATAATTAATAAACACTTGCATGTGAATTTGGAGTATGATAACCTTCAGTGGTAACTTCAGTTGCATGTGTATTATTTTTTTGAAACGTTGGTGCAAACTATTACTTTGTTTGCATTCAAGTTTTCAGCTTTTTATGTGTATTATTTAATTTAGGGTAGTATATTTTCATGTTTCACCTAAATTCCCTTCGTTTTTAATCCATTACATGTTTATGATTGTGCTGATTTTACTGTTTAACTACCAGCTTTATAACATAACTACAACTTTTACACATAATTTGCTTATCATAATAACACGGTTGATGACCCTCTTCAAAATTAAGATAAACTGAAAAGCTGGTAAATACATAAATTACTTAAATAACAGGATATCCGATATATGATGATTTAATGCAGTATACATGAAGTAAGTGACAGTCTCGTCTAATTCTCATTATAGTTATGATTTTATGACCATCAAGCTACACGTTTACTTCTTCGCGTATAGTATAGTTGGAACAGAAGAAGTTGCGATTTGCGATTTATTATTGTCGTTTTTTATCATGTTTAAATTTAGTTGATTGTTAAGGATTGCTGTATGCGCTCATTGCTATAATAATAAGTTACACGCTTTGGCAACCATATTGTAGTGTTGTCAATTGAACTTAAATACGATTTCGGTAGTTTTTGCTGCGCATCTTTTCGCGCATCAGTGAAGTTGATTTAAATCTTCAAAATGTGAAAGTGTTTTGGCTGTAATAACTTTTTGTACATAGTTATAATCAACGGCTGTTACTAAAATAATTATATATAATATATATCTATTGACTTTTATAAGTGCATTGTTATAAATAATGACTTTCATTCCATTCTGTTTTTTAACAAAAAAATATCGAATACGCACATGTAAACTTGTTCTTCTCGAAAACAAGCACCCTGTTTTCTTTTTTCCAGTCTATTAAGCATATAATTATGTATTAAATACAGAAAATTCGGGAATTTTTACGGAACAGACTTTTTTCTATAGTCAAAACCAATCTTTTATATGATTACAAAATGTAGAATTGTTTTACAAAAAATGGATGAAAAAGCATGTTTGGCTAATATAATATTATTAATTTCTTACAATAAGCCATTTCAACCAATAGAATGTCGCCATGCTTTTACCAATCAATGGTCAATACTATTTTTTGCTAAAATGAAAGCAACACAAATTATTTCTAAAATGCATTTACGGGTAGGTCATTTACATGCATTTTCCAAAAAATCTATTTCGAAGACCGCCATGTTTATGATTTCTTTGTATCAGGCATTGAAACATCTCAAAATATGTGAAAATGAAAAAAGTTCATGGAATGGAAAAAAATGTAGAAGTCGTCTTTAATAGAAAGTATGTACTTTTTATGCTAATGTATATTACGCCTGTCTTTACAGCAGAACCTAATCTGTCTCTGTATCATTTAAGTATGAATACATAGTTACCTTTTTGTACTGGAATGCATACGATTTTGATCTATTTTTAATATTTGACAAGTATATGCTTTTTATTATGAATCTAAGTATATGTTCAGTATGTGTGTTTGTTTTTCCGAAAAGAGAAATAAAGTTCATGTATTACTGTTATTAATGTTAAATTGATTTCAATCTCAAGATCTAATGTAATTCAACACAGATGACGGCACAGATGGCACACGGTTTCTATTCTGGTCTAAGTCAATGCCAAACAGAATTTGGTACGCAATGTCAACACATTATTTTAAACCAATTAAACATAGACTGTGGACAGTGGGATTTGAATGCAATTAAATAATGGCTGGATCAAAATCCATGACGGGAAAGATTAAAGAGAAAATATGCTAGGTAAAATAATAAAATATTCCAGTCAATCTACATTTCAACCTCAATCTAATTGCAACAGTTATGTTATCAACATTAAATAATAAAGCTATGAAAAACATCCACGCTATATAAAATCTAAAAACAAATAGTGATGGGAAACCCCCCAAAAAGCAATAACATTATTTTCCTCAAGTTAAAATGACAAAAAGTGGGTTCCATATAAATTTTCTGTCTGAAAATGTGTGTGCATTGTTGGTAAACAATTGCCGAAATGTTTTGGAAAAACATTTATCAAAATGGTAAGATTATTACAAACACATTAATAAGTATGTTGTCAAAGTATGTTTTGCTTAATAGTTGCCAAATTAGTTAGAATGTGTTAACAAATAGAGGTTTGTTATATATTTCCGCGACTGTTACCAAAATGACGAAAATATTATATTAAATTTAATCGACCTTAATGTTGTATTCTGGTAGAAATGATTCAGGTAAATACATAAGAATATTAATAATTAATTATTTACTGCCAACATAGGTTGGAAATAATAAACTTACCCAGCAGGGATAGTACAGACGAATGTTTGAACTATGGAAGGGCAGTTATGCCAAAACCATTGAACCTTATTGTGATGAATTGTAAATCGCACATGTTTTGCTGGTTTTTTAGGCCATTTTGTACTTATTTGATAAAACTGCATTAAACAAATATCTTTATTTCGTGTAAGGATACAGTTTGCACCTGTGATATGTTTAACCTGCCACCATAACACAGATGATAGACAAGTGCAGATCACACAAAAGGGATGGAATGAATACACCATGCTGGCAGAGGATGCAATGATTCCATACATGCTGTTCCGTGACATTTGGACCTAATTGTAAACTTGTTGCATGGCTACCATTGTTTGTAGTTGCAGGGCACAATCACTACAAACGAAAGTCTTTTCCGTTTATTATTATTTGCAAAGTTTGCAAGCTCTACACATGTCCATGTAGTTCGTTGTAGTGACAAGTATTGGGCAGGGTGCAATGACACATGGGAAAGGTTCTTTAGAGACCCATTATTTTCCAGTTTTTATTTTCGATGCCATCTTGGTCTGAAATTAACATTGTGATACAGTGGTTCTGTGGCAAAGAATTTAGAACTGACTTAAACAAAGATAAATATTGTCCTTTTAAACAGGACAGCGTTTGTTCATATTCTGGTCAATTTTGAAACTGGTGTTACATCAGAATCACCCGTGAATCTGTATCAAGCAACAATTGTGGGCAACGAATTTGTGAATTCAATGGAAGGACACAATATGTTTGAAATAAGTTCAAAACTATCACGCTATAACTATTGTTGGTGCTCAACAAAGTAGATAATGAATTGGTGAACATAGACCCACAGTTACGTTTTCAAATATTTCTGCCTGCACAGAGATCTGTTGACAATATGTTCATCATGTTTTCATTTAAATACTGTTGTGTACCTACCACATTATTTTGATACCATGGCACAAATAAAAAAATCTACAAAATAATTGCTGGCAGATGTTCTATGGTCACTTTGAGATTGATGTGTTGTTTCTAATGCATGCATGTGGAACTATGTTTACACCATGTCTTGTATAATTATTATTGTACAGATTGATGTTTACATTTTTTCGAAATTACCGGTAAAAATCGTTACATAGAATAATAAATACATTGTATAAACCAAGTGAATAATCAGCTGCATCAGCAGAAGAAAACTTTTATTAGCAGCATAAGCTCCTTTATTTGCATGTATGATGAACATGGGCGATTCATGGTAGAAGAAATGCTCCATCATATTAATTTCATTTTTGATGAATTTGATAAAAGTTCTTATGAAAATGAGCAATACATAAAAGAAGAAATGTGTGGGAAAATAAATGTCATTTTGGATGAATGAAAGATGAACTTATAAACCTGAAAGATTTTCTTAAGAGTGCTATTCACAACAGCACCTGGCTTCAGGATCAATTGAAACAATTCCATGAAGCCATGCAGACAATTGGAGATAATAAGGAACTCTCCTATATAGCCAGCAAAAAATGTTTGCACACAGTTGAACAGGCATTGACAGTGCTGGGGAAGTCAGACCAGGTGTTCAGTGTGAATGGAAAGTTTATTGATTCAACCCTTTGCTATATCAGAGGCATTTGCGTTCTCCCTGATTGTCAGATCATTGTTGTAGACTGGAACAATGACACAATAAAGCTTCTGGACCAGCAGTACCAGGTGGTCACTCACTGTCTTGTGCCTGATATTCCATTAGACTTGTGTCTGATCACTCCAAATGAAGTCGCATTGACTGTGAGCGGTGTCCAGTTTATCACGGTTATCACGGTTATTTTTTTATTCAGTGTAATTGTGTTAAACTTCAGTTCTAATTCACCAGTCTCATATGAACATGTCAAACTTTTAGACAATGCACTGATACAGAACCGTATAGTCAATCTTATATGTTTACTATTATTGGATTTTATGTATAACATGAAGGTGTATTATTTTCTGTTTATGAAAACCAAACAACACATAAAAGATAATACAATATCACTGCTGTGTGTTTATATAAAATTTAAAGTAATTAAATAAAATAATTAAATATCTTGATGTTACTCTATTTGCAGAATACAAGTGTGCTGTGAGCCCCACCGGCGATGCGGTCTACATCACCAACCGTTACGAGCACAAGCTCCTCACCCTGGCCGGGGATGGATCAGTACTGTCAACATTTACTGACCCTGAACTACAAGACCCACAGGGTGTACATGTGACACCTTCAAGCTCATCAACACATACAGGTGGCTAGTGAGGGAAGGAAGAATCTGGCTACTCTGGCTACGTGCAAGGATGGAGTGTGGAACCCATGGTCTGTCTGCTACAATAGGAACACGGCCTCCATTATTGTGGCTACTCTGGCTACAGACAAGGATGGAGTGAGGTACCCAGTGGCAGTATGCAACAACACAGGCTCCATCATTTTGGGACAGTGAAACAACACACTCCTGGTGTTCAAAGTGCAAAAGCTTACTTTGACATGCATCTGATATTTGTATAAGCAAGTGATTTTAATTTCAATGACAATATGTTGTTGTGCATTGGAACTTTTATATCATGTTATGTTACAAAACAGAAATGTGTTTGTAATTTCAGATACATGTATTTATACAAATATTGTTATTTGTTTATAAAATGTAAAGTGTTTCTTTGAATATTAGAACTGATGAACAATATTATGTGTAGAACATACTTGTTGCTGCATTTGTTCTGAACTAAATAAGTTGACCTACGGTATTATGTATGCCAAAATACACGAGCAATTTCAGTTAAGAAGTTATGTATCTACATAAATATACGTGTACATAACACTTACTATTTCTACATACATGTAAGAAATGTATTTTTTTGATTAAAAAAACTTAAACACATGACACTGTTACATTATATAAATACTTTTTAAAATTTTTAAATATGAAGTGGTAGAAGCAAAGCATCAGCAATGAAAATACATTGGTCATTTCAGTATTGTTTACGTAAATGATATTAAATGAATACACGTAAAATGTGTTAATTTTATTTTGTTTATGGCCGAAGATGACTTAATATTGTTTATCATTAAAGTGATTTTTGTGCTTGAAGCTAAATTGTCTCGTAGAATGAAAAACAATCAGACTTATCTGCGTGTAGTGTTGGATGCATTCTGATTAAGAGCTTTGAACATTTTATTTTTCAGTAGTATCAAATATTGTATTACACAAACAACAAAATCATTCATTCGCCTTCTGCGATAGATAAAGGCAGAAAATACTTTCAAAACTGACGTAATTTATTAAGTTTTTATTTACGAAGCTAAGAATGCAATTAAACTATTACAAACTAACATAATAGACTCACCTGTTGCACATGTGTGATCTTATGGATGGGAAGATGACTTTTAATTTGATAATGTTTGTGTAAGCCAATATGGAATCTTAATAATTGTTATGTTATTTATCAGCTAGTTAGCAATTATTTTTTTGTTTTGATGTGCAATAACTGTTGTACAAACTAGTTGGGCCAAAGAGTGAGTGCTACCTTGACTGAGCGTATCCCTCGCTCAAGTATCACTTCTGCAGAGACCACATCTATGACCACGTGAAACTGCAACAAAGACACTACATCCGAAATCGATCAACACGCTTTCTGGAAAGCTGTCAACACTAAGTGCTCCAAAAACAAAAAGCAAGGTTGTGAATTAGATTTTAAAGGCAAGCGTGAAACAACGATCAACTGGACACTCAACAGATAGAGCACATACGTCAAGAAACTGTACTTGTTTGCAGAGAACCCTGAGTTTGATGCCAAGCACAAACACTTCATAGATCAATGCGTAACATCTTATCTTACGACATCAAGCAAAAATTACTCCGACAGAGAGCTTGCTACGAAACAAGCAACGTAGGACTGCAAAGGCTAATCAATAGTCTACCGAACAGCAGAAGTGCTTCTATCAACACCCTCACCTATTACCACCTGAAATACGCCGGTCCCGAACTAACATTTAATCTGGATGCTGTTTTATTGAACTTCCCGAAAAATTTCGGGGTAGCATATAGTCGCCGCCATGTCCTTCCGTCCGTCCGTCTGTGCAGTCTGAATTTGATGTTTGACAAATATATATTTATGTACTTGTTTTGACAAATGGGCTAGTGTTCAAATTGAATCACATCAGAATTAACAGGAAAATGCCGAGCCGTATCTTTTCACATGGATCAGAGTACCATTCATTCCAAGGAAAATACCCTACGACAGAGATATCATCAAGCAGGCACTTGGAGGAACGCTTCTGTCCTATCACGCAGCGTCCAGAAGATACGGTGAAAACTTCACATTACTGCGATGCTCTTTTCCATAGCTCGGACACATTGACCTGACACTCGTAAACTCTATTAGCATTAATTACGCGCTTGAATAATAACCCATAGTTCTACTCGGTTTTGTTCGATCACATGTTTTACGCGTTACATACTAATATAACTGCATGCTCTTAAATTGATTTAAACATGATTCCAATACAGAAACTAAGTATTCATCGTAACGGATCAGTAATATATTCATGCAGAAAGGTAATTGGCAGGTTAATGTGTCCGAGGTATACCCCCATTCTGTCGGTTCTTTCCAAAGCTCTGTTCGGATGCAAGCTATGGAAAACTATCTCCATTGCAGATATGCAGCAGTTAGAAATATCCCACCACTACTGCCGTAAATGTGCTCAAGATCTGTCCCACCCTTCTTACTCCGACATGGTTACCGGTCTGATGAGAATGTCGTTGCTTGAAACACACATGACCTATGTCGTATATCGGCGAATTAGCCATGCCACATCTTATTCACCTAATGAGCTGTGTAAACACCAGAACCTTGGCTTCATACCAGATATCATGAGAATATTAAACAAATATCAGCTACCGTACATTACACGATATGCTTCAAAATGAAAGCAGGCAATACAGACGTGTGAGAAAATGGCGCACGCGACTCAAACAAGACAGGGATTTTGTTTTCTTCAAAAAGCCTCACTGCAGCCACCATATGGAAGGTAGCACGGATTCGTCCAGACAGCCTCAAACTTATGAAGTTCCTGTCCTGCTTGTGTTGCAAGACACCGCCAGATCAGCCCATTACCTGTGCACAGTGTTCATGACAAGTTATATTTAGCGAACTGGAACCCATTATATTCCACTGTCCTTGATCTGACGTACTATCCCAGAGGTGGTACATGTATTCACAAAGCATCTTAAATTTCATCTTTATCCTTAAATCTGGAAATGTCCTTAACAGTATTATTCCTTTGAAAACAGTGCAGCACAAAGTAACATTTAAAAATGTCATCAGTATTAGAATGCCATTGCCAAATTGATTGTATATGAATCTTTTACACTCAATAAAATGGTTAAGAAATAACTTAAGATTCTTTGTAAATATGGTCCCAGAAGCCTATAATCTACAACATAGTTCGTATTTCATTGAAGTGTTCAACCATCTCATACATCTAGGGAGCTTCAGCAGCAAGATAAACAAACGCAACATAAACATTGTATAGTGCTAGTGTACTCTTTATCGTGTTTATGGTCACTATTATACTATAACAGTATATTCATTATATGTTTGCCTTTTCTCATGTTTATATTATGCATGTTTGTACATTAATTTCATTTTCTGTGCATTGTCCGTTCTGTATAACTGATGTAAATCTTCAGAAAATAGAGGCAATAAAGATATATGTATATTTCATGTATTTAATCATTTACTTAAATGCATTGTTGACATCGTTATGTTTCTATTTGATTATTGTTCTATTGTTATTTTAAATATTTGATTTACTGTTTAATAATGTTATCTTAAATGAAAACATAATGTTAAACAAACCACAAACTATATGTGTAGTGTATATAAAACTTTGATTCTTTCACCTCTCCGATGTCGTTTATATCGATGAACCTGTTGATATAGCAAAATACGTACTGCTATATTGTTCACTGACAATAAAATAATATTCATACAATGAATATATTACTTACATGCACAGTTCAAGTAGTATTTACTGGAAACCATTTAGCCTGTAATTGAAGTTATGCAAAACGCTGATGCACATACAGATTTTCGCCACATGAATTGCACACAAAATAGTCTTTTTGTTATGCCCCTTTGTTCTTCATTCTAAATTATGTTATAATATAACCATATAATTATTGATTAAGGTAAATTTACTGTCAGTCAGGTATGGCACATGGGTAAATGGGTTTTTTCGGCAATGCCTATGCATTCCTATGCATGAATCAAAAGAGTCATGGTCAGTATTTTTTAGATTAATGTAAAGGTACTAACAAGGTAAAAAAAAGTTAAATGTATCATTTAAAAAAAAGTTTAACTGAAAAATAAGGAAAGCATTAAAGACGTTCGCAACAATTTCGTCCATTTTTTTTTCCAACGACAGATTTTCTTAACAATTTGCACAAACATGTGTCAATGTATCCTAAAACTAAAACAGTCTTAAAAAATAGGGGTCACCGGCCTTGTTCCGAAAATATTGGGGTTTAAATACGGTACCTGTCGAAGCCCTTTTTCAGTTTGTGTGACTAGCAATGTTCAATTATACAAAGCGTTTACATTCAAACAAGGACGGAGATTTTTAAATGCATCTTTTTTTGTTAACTTTCGTTTTGCAATATGCAAGTGCAATTTAATGATAAAACGCGCTTTATCTATATTTACCATAAAAAAATGACTTTGAATGGACACTTAATGTGGTCAAGTATGCATTTAATATGCCATTGAAAACATCAATTAATAATCAATTATTCGAATATCTTTTGTTCCAAACGACAGATTTTGTTAAAAATTCCATATACATGTGTCATTGTAACTGAAACTAAAACAGTGTTAAAAAATAGGGGTCGCCGGCCTTTTCCGGATATATTTGTTTTGAATACGGTACCTGCCGAAGCCACTTTTTTCAGTTTGGATTTTTTATCAATGTTTTAAGTATATGTATGGGAGCTTGTTTCAAACAGGGTTATGGTTCTTTCAACTGATATGTTTTCACATGCCTTATTTTGCAATATACAAGTGTGTTTTGATAATAAAAAAGCGCTTTACCTATATTTACTGTTAAAGTAATGAATTTGGCTGGACATTTAAGTAGGTCAAATGGGTAATAATACCTTTTGAAGCGTCATTTATTATACATCCATATATTTTGTTCGCACATACATGCAACAATGTTTACTGACATCAAAACATTAATAAAAAGAATGGGTCACCGAACTTGTTTGGGATATATTGGACTTTAAATAGGGTACCTGTGTAGCCTTTTTCATGTTTCGTCTTAAAATAGAATCAAGTTATTTAATGGATCTTTTTTAAAACTGATTTGTTTGGCAATACATTGTATACGTGTGGTTTTAATAATTATAATGCTTTATGAACTTTTACCATTGACTGGAACTTAATGACTTACACAGATTTATATTTATTAATTGAAATAAGTATATTGTAATCTATAAACAATAAAGAAATAATGAAGCAAAAGGAGAAATTAACCTAATTATTTTCTTTTTGTTGCGAACGTCTTTAAGTAAAGCAATATAAATCAAACAATTTTAAACATATCCATTAAATGAATGGTATTTAAGGAGTGTTAAATTCAGTTTAGTTTTCACACTTCTATGTTATGAAACTAGCTAATATTTATCATCTTGTGTGTGGAATGTCGTGTATATCACCGAATGTTAATAGTCTGATGTGCCACGATATTCGGCAAGTTAAAAAAGCAAGTGTTTGTTGACAGTTTTACAACGTACAGTATCCAGCAAACCAAATGTTCCTATCAAAGGTTTGGAAAATAATTTCACATAAATGTTTTTTAGTTGGTCCATTACATAATTACTTCAAATTGTGTTGATTCGTGAAAAATGGCGTCTTTTTTCTTACTTTCTATGACTATATTGAATCAAACAAATTTGGTAGAGGGTCACCCAAGGAACATTTGTGTTACATTATTTGGAATCAAACCAGTGGTTTCTGAGAAGATTTTCCATTTTTCAATATACCGGTAGCAATATAAGTAAAACTGTTAAAGGACCATTCTAGGAACATTCCTGACAAGTTAGGTTAAAATCCATCCAGCAGTTTCAGAGAAGTTGTTTAAGTAAATTGAAAGACGATGATGGACGATATTAATATGGAGGTTCCACTCTTTTGAGATCAATAGCTATACCTCATCTTGAATTTCGGTACTAAAGCAACCGTTTATCATCACTTTCTAAAAATGGTGTCACATAGCATCATTCTGCTCCTTTCTAAAAATGTCTAATAAACAATAATTTATGAAATTCACTTAATCTGAATTGAGCATATAACAGTTAGGTAGAATAAATTAACCCTATACACATTTTGTAGTTGCGTCCATTGGATAAGATGGCAGGATATTTTGCACATGTATAATTTTCTCGGTCTTCAAGGATTTAACTAAAAATGAGTGTGGATATTGGTATATGGCGTGCACGAATTGGATGTTTTGTGATTAGGCATAGACGCATGAAGTGTATGAGAGTGCTTATTGTGACAAAACTAGTCAAAAGGTCAATTTCTCTCATTTTTCGCCTGAGCACGTGCATGACCATTTTGATTCTCATGAGTGGGGATATAGAAAGCAACCCAGGACCGCCTAGACAGGATCATTCGTGAAACAAAGGGCTTCAACAACCGAATCTAAACTCATTGAATGCCCTGAACTCTCGTCGGGACACAACAGAAGGAGTTGTGACGAGACAACGGACAATTTCCTCGTATACTCGCTCTCAACCGCCACCAAGGTCATCGAATAATAGCGGAGCTGATCGACTTAATCAAAGTAGGTCAAATATTGATACGAATAATGACGCTGAAATGTTTATTTTTCTACGAACCATGAAAGTTGACCTAGATCAACAAAATGAGCGTTTAGTCACAGAAATTGGGAGCATGAACACCAAAATTGACTCTATGTTCTCCAATATCAATGAATTGAAGCATGATAATGAGAGGCTTCAATACGATAATGATTTATTACGTAACGAAATGTCACATATAAAAAATAATTTGGATCAGATTGAAAATCAATCCCGAAGAAACAATTTACGCTTTAACGGCATAGACGGAGGTTTAAATGAAAATCGGACCATTTCAGAGAGAAAAGTGCGCTCGTTTCTTAAAGATACTTTAAATTTTGGAGAAGAGGCCGATAATCTTGAAATTGACCGTGCCCACCGCATCAAGTCCCGGGACCCTAACAAATGTATAATAATGGTGCGATTTACACGATTTAAGGACTGTGAGCGTATTCTGGGACGGGCAAACACATTGCTTCAACATAATCGTGCATATTCCGTTCAACAAGACTTTAGTGATAAAGTGCGGCAACACAGGAAGCATCTCGGTGAACGTATGATGTTAGAACGGCGTAACAATAACTATGCCACTATGAGATATGACAAATTGATTGTGAATGACCAGATCTATAAATACAATGACATTACACAGTCTATTGTATCAATTGGTACACGACGGACGATGGCACGGCCACATGTAGCAGCACGTGGTTTTCCGCATGGACAACTTAATGACAACAGGACTGCAGATCACCAACTGGATAGTAGTCATGTAATGGAAAACGTGAATGATGATGTCAGTGTTCCACTTGTTGGGGATCAACCAATTAGAAGTAATACGAACATACACGAGGATGACGTCAGCTCCGACACCTTAATCATGGACTAGGAATTCGGCCGAGACCCTATAGACAATAACAGCATGGGGAAATCGATTAATTTGAACATTATCAGTTGGAACATTGCTGGTCTAAGTAAACACATAAACAGTTTGGATTTTAAATCTTATTTATTGTCCTTTGATATTATTCATTTATGTGAAACATGGGCAAACAGTTATGATGAATTTAGCGCACTGCTAGAATCATATACATGTTTTGATCATATTAGACCGATTAATCCTAATAGCTTACGCAACAGCGGTGGAATATGTGTTTTCATAAAAAATCATTACTTAAGTTAAATATTATATCACGTATAAAAACTTGTTTTAATGATTGTGTAGTATTGTACTGTAAATTTTCAACATTGTTCAAATCAAAAGATGTTATTATGTATTACACTTATATATCACCTGAAGGGGCGTCAATTTATAATCAGAGAGATGAGAAGAATGGTATAATTAATATGTCTTCTAATTTAGAAGAATTAAAGTTTGCTTATCCCAATGCACTTATTTTGCTATCAGGAGATCTTAATTGTAGAACACTAAATTATCTAGACTTTATACCGTTTGATAATTTGCAGTATGTATTTGGGGATGTAGATTACGAAGGTAACGAATTTGATTTACCCCGCGCAAACAGAGATACCTTAAGGGAAATAACTATGGAAAATCCTTAGTTAACATGTGTTGTATATTTGATATGCATATTTTGAATGGAAGATTTGAGGGCGATAAGAATGGTCATTTTACATGTACCTCTAATGAAGGAGCTAGCGTGGTGGATTATATAATTGCATCATTCTTGATTTCAAGGTGCTTGATCGCTCTGAGTCGGACCATTTTCCAATAAATTGTAAAATAAAATTTGAATATAGTAATAGCAGTCATATGCATACAAATGATAATAATGAATTATGACACGTTAAGCAATATAAATGGCAAGCCAGATATGAGGACACTTTTCGTGATCGTATAAATATGATCTTTAATGAAAATAATCGTATACTTATGAACCTTATAAATACAAATATTAACGCGGCGATTGACAAGATAACTGATCTATACAGTGTTGCCGGTAATAAGATGTTAATTATAAATAATACGTTTAGATCGTTACAACCACTTTGGTGGGATGAAAGATGTGATAGTCTTAAAAGGCAAAAGTACACATCTTTACGCAGATTTCGAATTTCAAATTCTGCGTATGATCTAAGAGAATATAAGAATCACAGAAATGCATTTACAAACTATTGCAATATTAAATTTCAAGAACTACAGAAAAACAATAGGCAGGAACTTATCAGTAATCGAAAAAATCCTAATTTAATGTGGAAGAAAATTAAGCAAGCCAAAACTCGACAGAACGTAGATAAAAATATCAAGGCAAATGAATGGTATGACTATTTCCGAGGTTTGTTATATGATGCTCAAGCACCACGTATTGACATAAATATTAACATTAATACAGATATCGTGAATGACACTATGATTCCTCTAAATGAGCCATTTTCACTCAACGAAGTCAAATTTCAAATCCATAAATTAATGTGTGGTAAAAGTAGCGGTATAGATGGAGTACCATCTGAATTCTATAAATATTCAATAGACAATATCGCACCGTACTTACTTTCCCTTTTTAATAGAATCTTTGATATGGGTGATTTTCCGAAGTCCTGGGGCCAGAGTATTATAAGTCCTATACATAAATCTGGACCTACATATACGCCGGAAAATTACCGTGGAATATCGTTAACAAACACGATGTATAAGATATTTTCTGGTATCATAAATAAACGTCTATATGAATGGGCGGAAGATAATAATAAATTTGACGAATCTCAAGCTGGTTTCCGCGCCGGCTATCGGCGATAGATAATGTATTTTGTCTTCAAGCTATGGTCCAGAAATATATCTCAAAAAAGGGGGGTAGATTATATTGTTTATATATTGATTTTAAGAAGGCCTTTGATAAAATAAATCATAGTGTATTATTTTATGCTTTGAAGAGAAAAGGAATTGACGGTAAAATTCTCCACATTTTAAAACAAATGTATAGTTCACTTTACTCCTGCGTTAAAGTTCAAAATACAGGCAATGACATGTCTGCTGCGAAATATAAATACTCATGCCCAATAACAATAACTGAGTTTTTTAAATGTAACGTTGGCACCCGACAGGGGGACAAGTCAAGTTCGACTATTTTTGCATTATTTATTGATGAACTATCAGTGATGCTGCGTGAAAGTTGTGGACTGGGATATTTATTTCCAATGAAATTAATGACATTATATGTCTTATGTTTGCTGATGATATCGCTAGTTGTGCGGAAACAGCTATTAAACTACAACAACATTTAAATGTCGTAGATCAATTTTGTATTAATACAGGAATGGAGATTAATCTAGAAAAAACTGAAATTATTGTTTTTAGAAATGGCGGACCTTTGAGAAACTATGAAACTTGGACTTTTCGTGGGATAAAAATAAATATAACATCTGTTTATAAATATCTGGGATTGCTTTTTACGCCTAAATTATCGTGGAATGCAGCACATGATAAATTAAGTGCGCAAGCACAAAAAGCAATATTTTCAATTTACAGTTACAAAAAGACTTTTGGAAATTTCCCTACTAAAGAACTATTTGTACTATTTGACAGTATTGTAAAACCTATATTGTGCTATGGATCACAGATTTGGGGTTATGAATATATAAACATTATTGAATCAGTCCAAAACAAATTCTGCAAACGAAATTTATATGTTAAAAAAATGCTAATACATGTATCATCCTTGGCGAATGTGGGCGGCTTCCTTTATGTGTCACATATTTTGTTAACTGTATTAAGTATTGGTGTAAGCTTATGACAATGCCTAACAATAGATATCCTAAACAATGTTATAACATGTTAAAGACGATAGATGCCGCTGGGCGTATTTCCTGGGCCACAAAAGTAAAATCTCTATTGTTTACGTATGGCTACGGATACATATGGATCTCACAAGATGTTGGTAACATTGATTTATTTACTTATAGTTTTCGCCAACGCATAACTGATTGCTTTACCCAAAATTGGTATAATGATATAAATAATTCATCTAGATGTAATCATTATAAATATGATAAGACTTTGCTTAATACTGAGCGATATTTAGACTTAGAAATCCCTTTCAAATATAAAATTGCTTTCGCTAGATTTAGATGTGCGAACCACAAATTAAACAGTGAACTTGGAAGGCAGTTAAATATTGCTCAAGATTTGAGAATATGTACCTTTTGTTTCAACGAAAATAACATATCAGTTATTGATTGTGAATTTCACGCTTTTTTTCATTGTCCTAAATATGATGTTATCCGTCGAGAATTTCTTTACAACTGGTATTTTGGTGGAAATACTGTCAATGATTTTTATACTATGATGAGTACAAATAATAATGAAACGATACATAAATTATGTATATTTTTAAATCATCTTATGAATACTATTAATACTTAAACATGTATTACTATTAGTGTTGGATGTTGGAATGCAACTACATTTATCTATTATGATTTGTGTACTATATTGTGTATTATGGGCCAGTGGCCTTTATTTACTTAATAAAGTGAGTTGAGTTGAGTTACAATATGACTCATAGCTTGTGTATTCTAGTCCATGGATTGTTCTTTACACAGGATCAGGTGATGTTACAGTGACCAGTAGGTGGCTTATTCAAACATTCTTGAGTTTGTTACCTGGGTAGAACCAGTACTTTTTCTTGAGGAAAATATATATTTCATTACTGCCACCAAATTCTTTTATGGATAGTGTATTGTTTAGGCTTTTGTAATGTGTGTTATGTCTATAATAATTAGATGGAGAGGCCTGTGCGCTCTTGACTTGCAGACTGAATACGACAGCAGTGCACATGTGGTCGAGGGCTTGAGACTGCGTGTTAGCAAGTGCTTCATGCTGAGTCTGAACTTCCAAGCTCTCAGTGCTGGTGAAACATTGAGAATGCATTGAGATATTTAAATAAAAATTTAAACATCGATACCTAGTTTCAAGACCTCGCTTGCGCTTGCATATTGGGGGGTGGGGGTCAAGATCACTGTTACTAAAAAATGGAAAAATTGTTTCCGCTCAATAACTTGAGAATGCATTGAGATATTTTAATGAAACTTAATAGCTACCTTATATAGTGACCTCGCTTGGGATTGCATCTTGGGTGGGTGGGGTCAAGGTCAAGGTCAACGTTACTAAAAATAAAAAATGGTTTCCTATCAATAGCTTGAGAACACATTGAGATATTTTAATAAAACTTCATACATAGATATCTTATATCTAGACTTCGCTTGGGATTGCATAATGGGTGGGTGGGGTCAATGTCACTGTCAATAAAAACAGACACACAGTTTATGCTGAATAGCTCGAAAAGACATTGATATTTTTAATGAAACTTACTAAATAGATACCTTATCGAGACCTCGCTTGGGATTGCATATCAGGTTGGTGTGGTCAAGGTCAAGGTTACCATTGCTAAAATTTTATTGATGTGCTGACTTTAATGCATTTCGTTTTCGTAGAATTTCCATGTTTCTTGTTTTAGAAAAAAAAAGCCAGTAACCTCCGACAGCTCTTGTTAATGGAGTTTTTGCCCTTTGATTTTGAAATAGTTTTTTTTCGGTTTTAAAAATGTCTTGACCTTTCTTATTTCATGCACATAAACTGACAATGCAACTTTTTGGATAGCATTCATTAGTTTCACTGATATTTTTCTTGCGTAAAGTTGGCAACTAACAGACAAACATACCTACACAAACAAAAACATAACCTCGTGGCAGAAGAAACAAATTCAACTATTCACAGAATAGTCCACACGTTTTTCTGCATTAGCGTCTCGGTACTGCTCTGGTTAAGGTTTGCGTGCATATCTCTATAACTACTACAGATATTCAATCGCAACTTCACACATGTCTTCGTTTTCATAATGCGATTTCACTGGCCAAGGCCCATAACTCTGACCTGCAAATTAGCAGAATTATGCCCCTTTTAGTACTTCAGGCTAAGGTTTGCATGCAACAAGTTAATATCTTTATCTGCTATAGATATTCAATTAAATCTTTACACATGTCTTCATGGTCATTATATAAGGTCACTGAACGAAGGTCCATAACTGTGACCCGCATTTTATCAGAATTATGCCCGTTTTTGTACTTAGAAATATTCAGGTAAAAGTTTGCGTGTAAGTACATATCTTTGTAAAAGATATTCAATTGAAAGTCCGTACATGTCTTCAGGCACTTTATTGAAGGTCACAGGCCCATAACTCTGACAAGGTATGAATAGTCAAGCGCACTGTCCTAAGACAGCTCTTGTTCATATGATGAATTGAATCAGCTAAGGTCATACCTAAAAAATTGATTGTTTGCAGTTGTGCGACCGACCCATCGAAATTACCCAGATCCTAAATTCTTTTGCCGTCCGCTGATTTTTTTGTTTACATTTAGGCATATATTTTTCTTTTTGCTAAATGCAATCTTTTAAATGTACCATAATTGGATTTCTCGGCTTTGTATGTTTACCTTGAATTATTAAAATGCATATGTTATTATTGTTTGCCAGTGTAGTTCCACATTCAGTATTGCATGATATGACACTTCATTATTACTTTGTATATTACATCTTATCAGACAGAAAACAAAATCCTACCTACCCACCTTCAAAATGCTAGGTCGCGAAACCGCAAACAATCAATTTTTTAAGGATGGCATAAATTATGTTTTATAAATTCTATAAAAGCTCACAGAACAACAGTCAATGTGAGACCCTCATTTATTATCTTGATTTGTTGTGACGTCATTCTTTAAACGGCGATGCTCATGACTGGACTTCGGTTTGTTGCAGATTCACTGAAAGACTACAGCCAATGTTGTCGACAACTTTCAACCAACCATCAAATATACTTCTTCCTGACCTCTAGAGGAAATTAATGGGTTGTTCCATTGTAAAGATATCAATATATAATTGTTTCATTGAGTATAGCTCTGGAATAAAGAACATAATGTATTAAATACAGAGGAAAATATAATGTATTTAAAGATGTCATCAAGTTTGATCAAATTTCATTAAACTAGAGCAAGAGCAACCTATTGAAGGCGCTTAACTATTCTTGGTTAAGTAACATAAACACTCATTAACTAATATCTCACAACTCTGGCCCCGTGTTCACAAAGGATCAATTACCGGATCAGGATCAGTCTTAGCTGATCTTGAGCTTTATGCTCAACTGAGTGGAATATCAAACATATTTTATTTTCGGAATAACTTTTCTACTTGATAAAATCACAAATTTTTTTTTTAAATTAAAATCTTCATATCAGAGAGCAAATGTACGTTGTTAAGAGTTTAAAATCTTGTTGGTAATACTATATATTTGACCAAAATTTAAATTTATCCTGATTGTAGTGAACATCATTTTTGAACCTGATCCTGAAATATCTGGCTCAAGTTCATCTTGAACATGAAAATCAGACTCAGCTTGTTTTGTGAACACGGGACCTGGTGTTTAACTGGTTCCAGTGGATAATTGGTTTCATTTTCAGGAACAGAACATGCTGATGTACTAATAATCCATTCATACAATTCACATCTGACAGTTCCAACATCGTGGCCATGACCTACCAGGTGGGTATAGTTACTGTTGTTGATGTTTTAGCTGCTGATGAATCCATGCTCTTTTTATAAAAATTTTGGTGTAAAAATATGTATATAATATATAATGCACTGTAATCTACAGTGTTGAAGAGAAATGTACTGATGCTGTTTTTCTTGTTACATACTGCAGCCCTTCCACACTGAGGGACAGCAACGACCCCGATCCTGAAAACGAAGCATTCCTGAACGATGCGGAAACCATGCACATAAATAATTGCGAAAAACGTGGTTGACTGAGTTCCAGCCTAACGCCATTACCGGAGGTAAAGTTTTTCAAAACTTTCAACAGCCAATGAAGTAAACAGGTATTCCAATTCTTAAGTTATTTTTGAAATGTAAATTACAATGACTGAACATTTTGGTTGTTGGTGAAAAATTGCAATTATTAAGATCTAAAACAATTTGGATCTAAACTTTTGTATTTAGTTGCGAAAACTTGTGAAAGCTGACAGGTATTAGCTTTTTTAAGTATTCCATGTAAAAAAAACTATTGTTTATAAAGTTAGAATCGAACATAAATATAATTTATCGGTAAATTGGATTTTTTTTAAATCTACGTTGTACATGCAGATTTATACACAAAGTAATGTATGTTTATCGACATTTTATAGCATACATTTATATTTTCATATGAACAACATTATTATACATTGAAATAAGCAAGCAAGTAGTGAAGGTTTATACCGGTATTTAAACTCCAGTCACACAGGTCCGTAGTCCACTGCTCTATCTACTACACCACTCTGGCTTTTGGTTTCATTGGTATTGAACAGGGATTAAGACAAATAAAGACAAACACCTAGAGTATTTTTAAATTATTTTTCTTGAATCTTATGCATTTGTTATTATGCAAGATATTAACATTATTTTATACAATGTTTAGGCCAAGGAAAAAATATCAGTGGTTCAGTTTTCACGACCTATAGTTTTTCCAAAGGGAAAACATCCTAAATGATTTAGTATGAAATTTCTGTGTTAGTTTTACTATAACGATTTTCCAAATACAAGCATGATTGTTATTTAGTTTTTAAGCAAATATTGCAGTTACAATTGAAACACATATATTTTTTCTTTGGCCTAAACTAAAAAAATTATCATACATTTTTGTGTTACCCCCATATATTTTTAGTCTTTTTGCAAATAGGCAGCTTTTCGATAATTATTGCGGTTTTCGGTAGTTAGGTTGACTTATGGTTGATCATGTGACTTCCGCTTCCGTTTTTTCCTGCTGTTTTGCAACTGAATAGTTTTCATAACTATTGAATCTAATTGAATCTTGAAAATATAATTGTCATCAACAACTAACCAGAACCTTCAGTAACCTTTAGTAACTGGAACACAAGCATCATTAAATTGGCAAGACAGATTGAGACTGTTAGCAGCCTATGCTTCACTGTAGATTGTAGACTTCCAAGCCAAATACCATCTTTCCTGGGTGGTTGTACATATATACACGAATAAACCAGTCAACATAGTTAAAGATTCATTTTTAAATATATTGCGGAACTCACGAAATGTTATATTGGAACCCCCAGTGAGTTGCCGTAGGAATCGTTTGGACGTCAGTATTGGGGTTCCGTGTGCGCGCTTGTGGGTGACATCATCTGTTGTCTCGTGCCATCGAAGATTCATCACTAAAGGAGTCGTCGTCATACGGGATCAACAAACATTACATCAACAAACATTAGTGACACAGTGACTAGAGACTTGTTTTACCTGTGTTTTAACGTGTGACACCCTGTGTTTGCTGTATTCAAGGTGTGGTAAGTGAAAAAAAATAAAGAAAAAAAAAAGATGTGTGCTATTGTAATTGGGAAGAGATTATTTTTATAAGAAATATTTAAAATTGTCACATTTAACTATTGGTAATGGTTGTATTTAACTGAGCATTCCCTACCTTTGCATGCATACTAATTTATGTTTGGTACTTGGGTTTTAAAGAATTTTATTGCACTTTTATTGTATAGACTCAATAACAGCCATAATATGTATCTGTCTTTCTGTCTGTAATTTCTATTCAGTGATTTCAAGTTTGATTTGTTCAATTTAATTCATGGATTTGGGTTAGGTGTGATAATCCTGTGATTTTCTGGATTTTATTGGTATTGTCTGATTAATAGGATTAGTGTGCAATTTTGATTTGGTTTTCACTATTGAGATCCCTTCCAATTAAGCTATAGTTGATTTCACTGTGCTTGTTCCAATTTTGTTTTTTCCAGAGATTTCATTATATTGCCAAATAAGTTTCTTGTTTATATTTCAGCGTTATAGTTATTTATATGAATATTCCATTTCAATATTTGAGATAATTTCAGATAATTATAAATTATTACACATTTGTTATTTTGACTTTGCATTTCAGACTTGAGGAAATTGCATCCGGATTTTCCAGTAATTATTTAATATATTTATAAATTTCAGAAAACTCTTTTTGACTGATTATGAATTTAAGGACATGTATTAATTTGTGCCATTTTGTCTTCTCACTTGAAAAGGAGACACAAAATAATACTTTGACAGATTGACACATTAATATTACGCTTTGATTTAGTATTTATTGTAATTTATTTTAGACTTAAAGGTAAACTACTTTGTTTCAATTAAAGGTGCATCCTTTTGGTTTGAATGATAAATTAAAGGGGCACCACACTTGGTATAAAGGCATACAGCTGTATTTTGTATGTTATTGTATTAAAGGGACACTGTCAATTATTATTTTAATTAAAGGGACACTATAAGACTTCAGCGTTTTGATTAAAGGGACACACCTTGATTTGTGTTGTTAATTAAAAGGATAGTATCACACTTAGAAGAAATTGTATTGTTTAATTAGTTACAATACATTGAATTACTAGTACTTTATTTTCTTTTGACATTTGAATTTTTGTGTGTGACATACATGTTCATTTTTCTCTGGCAATTATTTTATGTGATGGTTGGGTTCGTGTAGTTAGTTAATTGATTCTTATTTATAGGTAGGAGGTAGTTGAGTAGGTGTTAGTTAGTTTAGTTAGTGTATGGTGCGCACCACTAGATTATTTAGTTACCATTGTAGTTGAGTTCTGTTTAGTGTTGTGTTCTATAGTTAGTTAGGAACCCAATCCATTACTTTTGATTTCTTACATTTTTGTAAGGCAATTAGTGTTTTTTAAGAATATTTTTGGCTGTTTTTGTGCATGAAAATGTAATTATTTTCTTGTGATATTTTGTGTTTGTGTTTAAGTTTATTATATTTTATTCCAAGTTGTGACATGGTGTGAAATATGGCATCAGAAGAGGAAAAGTAATTGCTTGAGTTATTCAAGGAAGTGGGAGTTCCACCTCTTAAGGATGCAGAAGATCTCAAAAAGTTTATGACACAATATGGAGAGACGAAAGTAAAGGAGGAGAATGTAGAAAATGAGCCCTCCGTAAAACAAAAGAAGCAGGTCAACGTACCACGGATAAGCATATTTTACGGAGAGGAGGGAAAAGGTGAAGTTACGTACCAGACTTGGGTCTATGAGGTTAGATGCCTGCTTCGAGAGAAGTCATACAACAATGAATCCATTTTACTTGGAATTCGTCGCTCGTGTAAAGGAGAAGCAGCTAACGTACTTCGAAGACTTGGAACAAATGCCAACATATTTGAGATATTGGACAAATTTGAAGCACATACGGCGACATCGGGACCAACGAATCAATTCTACGGAAGTTCTACGCCTGCAAACAGGAAAATGGAGAGAACCTTACACAATATTGTGCCAAACTGGAAAATATTTTTGCTCAAGCAGTTGAAATGAAAGCTGTATCAAGGAAAGATGATATATTGAGAAGAGTATTTTATCAAGGATTGTCATCAAGATTGAAACACTTGTCAGGTTTTATATTTGAGAGTATAAGTGACTACGATAAATTGAGAAAAGAAGTGAGGGCAATAGAAAATGAACTTGACAATGAATCGACACCAAATGACGCAGTAACATGTAATGCGAATGTAAAAACAGACAAGAAGAAAGATAGGGTTGAAACACAAATTGACAAAATGTCATCTCTTCTGGAAAAACTTAACATGAGGATAGAGAAACTAGAAAAGAGAAATCTACAATGCCATGTAAACAACAGACTACACAAGAAGAAGGTATATCTGCACAACAAGTACCACGTCAGAGTCAGCAGCAGTTTAATCAAGATCAACAGTCATTTGGTCCAGGTCAACAGATGCAACAAAACTTCTCTCAGGGTCCAGGATACCAACAAGGTAAACGTTACCAACAAGGTTATCAACAGTATCAGCCAAACTAACAGAATTACCAGCCCAGAGGATACAACATCATGGGTCCAAGACATTTTAGAGGAAGCCGCGGAAATAGACCACCAAGTAGGCCATACAGAGGACATGGTAGAGGAAGTAGTGAATACAGACCACAGCGTCCCATTGCTGGAACCACTTTCCAGCCAATCTGCTACAATTGCAACAGAAGGGGCCATATTGCTCGGGATTGCCCGGAAAACTAGGAAGTGCCTTGTTGAAGGGTCACAATATGGGCACTCAATTGAAGAAAGACCCAAAACTTATTGGAAAAACTTCAGAAGACTGCATTAATATTGAAGGAACACCAACTACTGCATTGTGCGACACTGGATCATGTGTATCAACATGTGCAAATCATTTTTTTGAAACTCATCTGAAACATAAACATCTGAAGCCATTGAACAACATTTTGAATATTGAATGTGCGGGTGGAACCAAATTACCATATCATGGTTACAAAGAAGCTGAAATGAATGAATGCAGGGATCAAGAACCTTGCATCATTGGCATGTTTTTTTTTAGTTGTACCAGACACAGAGTACAATAAGAATATCCCTATACTGCTTGGTACTAACATATTACAAGAGCTTATGAATAATTGCAAAACAGAACTCGGTCCAAAATATTTGAGTGGAGATTTACATACTCCATGGTTTTTAGCATTTAGATGTTTAACCATAAGAGACAGAGAGCTGAAAAGGAACAATGATAGGATAGCTACTGTAAGAAATGCAATTCCGAATAACATTACTCTTGGTCCTAACCAGTCCATTGACATCCAGTGTTATACTGACAAGGAGATCTACCATCAACCCACTTCAGCAATGATAACACAGACCAAAGATTCTAAGCTACCAGATTTTGTAGAAATTGCACCAGGAGTGGTCAACTTCCAGTATGGAAATAATGATACCGTTATTGTCAACCTTTTGAATCTCACCAATAACACAGTCAACATAACACCTAGAGCCGTTATTGCAGAACTTCAGCCGGTCAACATTGATGAAGCCGTCTTAGAAAATATTGAACAAGAAAACAACTTCAACATCTTTGACAACATTCACATTGGAGAAAACTTGAACAAGGAAGAAGAATCTCAACTGAAAGAACTCTGAAAGAAACATGAACATGTATTTTCAAAATCAGACTTGGACATAGGAAGTAGTGATTTCATCAAACACAGGATAGATCTAGAGAACGAAACTCCATTTAAACAACGTCATCGCAGGATACCACCAGGCATGATTGATGAAGTTAGAAGACACTTGGAACAACTTTTAGCGGGAGAAATCATAACTAAATCAAAATCACCTTGGGTTTCGAATGTGGTATTAGTACGGAAAAATAATGGCAAGTTACGCATGTGCGTAGATTACAGAATTTTAAACAACAGAAATATTAAAGACGCATATGCTCTACCTAGGATTGAGGATGTATTTGATTGTCTCCATGGAGCAAAGTTTTTCTCAACCATAGATATGAAGAGTGGATATCATCAGGTAAGTATAGTAAAGGGACATCAAGAACGAACAGCATTCACGGATGGCCCTCTAGGTTTCTGTGAATATAGAAAAATGCCTTTCGGTTTAACCAACAGTCCAGCGACATATCAAAGACTGATGGAAGAATGCCTTGGAGATTACAACATGAATATTTGCGTAATTTACCTCGACGATTTGATTGTTTTCTCTGATTCATACCAGCAACATTTGGAACGACTAAATTTGATACTTACCAGATTAACTGAATGTGGAATAAAGTTATCTGCAGAAAAATGTTATTTCCACAAAGAAGAGTTGCGTACCTCGGACATGTTGTATCTGAAAACGGAATAGAAACCGACCCTGCGAAAATTGAAAATATTAAGAACTATCCGACTCCAAAGAATGCCAACGAGTTAAGATCATTCCTAGCCTTTGCTGGTTACTATAGGAAATTTATTAAGGACTTTTCTAAAATCACCAAACCTTTAGCAGAGTTACTTGCCCCTACATCACCAAAGAAATACAAGAAAAAAGGATCAGACAAACCTTGGAAATGGGAACAGATCCATCAGAAAACGTTCGATCATTTGAAGGAATTCCTCACTTCACCACCAATTTTAGCATATCCAAACTTCAATGAACCTTTTGAGTTGCACACTGATGCAAGCCCTGAAGGATTGGGAACTGTCCTTTATCAAACGCAAAATGGATCTAAGAGAGTGATAGCATATGCAAGCAGGAGTTTAACAAAATCAGAAAAGAACTATAGCGCTTTCAAACTTGAATTTTTGGCATTGAAATGGTCTATAACAGAGACATTTTCAGATTATCTTCTTCCGAACCACTTCACTGTATACACAGATAACAATCCGTTGACACATGTTTTGACCTCTGCTAAATTAGACGCGACAGGTCAGCGCTGGGTTGCTACTCTTAGTAGTTATAACTTTGATATCATTTACAGACCTGGTTCAACAAACATAGATGCAGATATTCTTTCAAGATCCCCCCAGACACAGAGCAAGGACAATCAGATAAGACTTGAGAACAGTACAGTTAAAGCCATTTGTAATTCAATCCACACTTCTCCATTGATATAGATTTTACCCTCTGCTTCACTTAACAGTCTAGATGTTACAGAAACAGCAAAGCCAATGGCCCAAGTGGAGATACGTGAGTTACGGACCCAACAGAGAAAGGATCCAATAGTTGGAGTATGGGTAAGAGCTACCATTGATAAGAGTATGCCAAGCCAAAAGACCATACAAACTGATAGTAAACACATGACAATGTCAAGAAATTTCAAGAATTTAGTAATGATCAGGAGTCTGCTTTACAGAAAGTCTACAGAAAATGAGCAAGATATTTACCAATTAGTTCTACCAGAAATCTACAAGGATCAGGTATTGAAGGGAATTCACACAGATGTTGGCCATCCAGGAAAGGAGAGATCTATTTCATTAGCCAAGGAAAGATTTTATTGGCCAGGTTACACAGTGGAGATAGGTAAGCATGTGGAAAATTGTTCTAGATGCCTTAGAAGAAAGTCAAACACCAGTAAAGCACCTTTAGTTAACATAACATCGATCGACCTTCCCACTTGAACTTGTGTGTATGGATTTCTTGACAGTAGACCCCTGCAAAGGAAATATTGGAAATATTTTAGTGATAACTGACCACTATACAAAGTATTCAATTGCAGTTCCTACCAAGAACCAAACTGCGAAAACTACTGCAGAAGCTCTATTACACAACTTCATCCTTCACTATGGTATCCCAGCAAAACTTCATACCGACCAAGGAACTAACTTCGAGTCTGAATTAATAAAAGAATTATGTATACTTTTGGACATGAAGAAAACCAGGACAACTGTCTATCACCCTCAATGTAACGGTCAATCAGAACGATTCAACAGGACCCTTCTCGACATGCTGGGAACATTAGAACCGGATAGAAAAGAAAACTGGAAAAAATACTTGCCTCATCTGGTCTATGCATACAATGCAACGAAACATGAGTCAACCGGTTACTCGCCATTTGAGCTGATGTTTGGACGAAGGCGAAGTTGCCCATAGATGCTGTTTTTGCAACAGAGAGTGTTGCCAGTTTTGTAACATCGGATTACATGAAGGACTTAGTGGAAAAGATGAATACCTCAAGATTGATAGCAAACGAGGCATTGGAAAAATCTAAAATAAAACAGAAGAAGTACTTTGATAGAAAAGCTAAAGCATCAGAATTGAGAGTTAATGATACAGTACTTGTGAAGATATTGGCTCATAAAGGGAAACATAAAATAGCAGATAAATTTGAGGAAAGTCCATACAAGGTCATAGAACAACCAAATAAGGATATGAAGATGGAGAGGTTAAGAAATTACACCGGAATCACTTGCTGTTGATTGAGGCATCAGAAGAAACTAGAAGTTCGGAAAATGACAGAAGGAAATCTTTCAAGAATGCAAAGAAGAAACTAAAGGAATTCAAAGATGAAAGGAATATGGAACAGAAAGCTGAGTCAGATTCAGAAGAAGAAGTTGGATTCATATCCCTCACAGGGGCTGACAGTCGACCGGCCGGTTACAGCGAAAGTCAAGAAAGAGAGAAAATAATTGAGAAAACTGAAGATAAGCAAATTCAAGAGCGCCAGCGTGATGAAGTTGATGATAGTAAGGAAGGAAGAAATTCTCTACAAGAATCTCAGAGGAATGATGAGAAAAAAATGAGCATAATGAAGAAGACAATGAAGTCGAAGAAGATGGCGCTAACGAAGTAAGGAATACTGAATACAGCAGTAGACAAGAAGGCCTTAGAAGATCGTCTAGGGTTCGAACGAAACCGAACTGGTTTGGAGACTACCATGTATATCAACAAACAGCAAGTGATAAGGAAGCTGTAGATAAACTGTTAAAACTTCATATGGAGCAAGTCAATCTCACAGCAAAGTTAATTTCTTCTGTTATAAATAAGTAGATGTGTGTATTCATGTGTTTTAGTTTTTATCTTGTTTTATGTTGGTCATGCTGTGTACTATAAGTTTTTGACTTTTGCCAGATATATGTATTCTTGATATCATCATATATAACTGTATTTTGTTTCAGTTATAATTTTGATTTTCTTCAGGCAGGGGAGAGGCAAACAAGAACTTGTTTGTACATGCATGTGTAATTAGTTTGTACATAATTTGATTCTTTTCAGATCTGTATCTAAGAAAAAAAGAAAATAATTTATGAATTTATTTCATTTTCAGAATTATCGTTGATGCAGATATATGTTTATGTTTATTAAAAAAAAATTCTACTATAGTGTAGCCATGGGACCTTGAAGTTATCGTCGAAGTTCGGTCTGGGGAGTATTGTTCTTTGTGTGTTTCTATTTCTGGTTTGCCTTGGATATTGCTTCAGAGAAAGCTTTGGTCTCTGTTACTGCTCAGGTGTGTTGAATTGTTTTGATATTGTCTTAGGTTTTAAGTCGGGACGACTGTTCTCGAAGAGGGGGAGTGTTACCCCATATACTTTTAGTCTTTTTGCAAATAGGCAGCTTTTCGATAATTATTGCGGTTTTCGGTAGTTAGGTTGACTTATGGTTGATCATGTGACTTCCGCTTCCGTTTTTTTCCTGCTGTTTTGCAACTGAATATTTTTCATAACTATTGAATCTAATTGAATCTTGAAAATATAATTGTCATCAACAACTAACCAGAACCTTCAGTAACCTTCAGTAACTGGAACACAAGCATCATTAAATTGGCAAGACAGATTGAGAGTGTTAGCAGCCTATGCTTCACTGTAGATTGTAGACTTCCAAGCCGCATACCATCTTTCCTGGGTGTTTGTACATATATACACGAATAAACCAGTCAACATAGTTAAAGATTCATTTTTAAATATATTGCGGAACTCACGAAATGTTATATTGGAGCCCCCAGTGAGTTGCCGAAGGAATCGTTTGGACGTCAGTATTGGGGTTCCGTGTGCGCGCTTGTGGGTGACATCATATGTTGTCTCGGGCCATCGAGGATTCATCACCAAAGGAGTCGTCGTCATACGGGATCAACAAACATTACATCAACAAACATTAGTGACACAGTGACTAGAGACTTGTTTTACCTGTGTTTTAACCTGTGACCCCCTGTGTTTGCTGTATTCAAGGTGTGGTAAGTGAAAAAAAAAAAAAAAAAAATTGATGTGTGCTATTGTAATTGGGAAGAGATTATTTTTGTACGAAATATTTAAAATTGTCACATTTAACTATTGGTAATGGTTGTATTTAACTGAGCATTCCCTACCTTTGCATGCATACTAATTTATGTTTGGTACTTGGGTTTTAAAGAATTTTATTGCACTTTTATTGTATAGACTCAATAACAGCCATAATATGTATCTGTCTTTCTGTCTGTAATTTCTATTCAGTGATTTCAAGGTTGATTTGTTCAATTTAATTCATGGATTTGGGTTAGGTGTGATAATCCTGTGATTTTCTGGATTTTATTGGTATTGTCTGATTAATAGGATTAGTGTGCAATTTTGATTTGGTTTTCACTATTGAGATCCCTTCCAATTAAGCTATAGTTGATTTCACTGTGCTTGTTCCAATTTTGTTTTTTCCAGAGATTTCATCATATTGCCAAATAAGTTTCTTGTTTATATTTCAGCGTTATAGTTATTTATATGAATATTCCATTTCAATATTTGAGATAATTATAAATTATTACACATTTGTTATTTTGACTTTGCATTTCAGACTTGAGGACATTGCATCCGGATTTTCCAGTAATTATTTAATATATTTATAAATTTCAGAAAACTCTTTTTGACTTATTATGATTTTAAGGACATGTATTAATTTGTGCCATTTTGTCTTCTCACTTGAAAAGGAGACACAAAATAATACTTTGACAGATTGACACATTAATATTACGCTTTGATTTAGTATTTATTGTAATTTATTTTAGACTTAAAGGTACACTAATTTGTTTCAATTAAAGGTGCATCCTTTTGTTTTGAATGATAAATTAAAGGGGCACCACACTTGGTATAAGGCATACAGCTGTATTGTGTATGTTATTGTATTAAAGGGACGCTGTCAATTATTATTTTAATTAAAGGGACACTATAAGGCTTCAGCGTTTAGATTAAAGGGACGCACCTTGATTTGTGTTGTTAATTAAAAGGATAGTATCACACTTAGAAGTAATTATATTGTTTAATTAGTTACAATACATTGAATTACTAGTACTTTATTTTCTTTTGACATTTGAATTTTTGTGTGTGACATACATGTTCATTTTTCTCTGGCAATTATTTTATGTGATGGTTGGGTTCGTGTAGTTAGTTAATTGATTCTTATTTATAGGTAGGAGGTAGTTGAGTAGGTGTTAGTTAGTTTAGTTAGTGTATGGTGCGCACCACTAGATTATTTAGTTACCATTGTAGTTGAGTTCTGTTTAGTGTTGTGTTCTATAGTTAGTTAGGAACCCAATCCATTACTTTTGATTTCTTATATTTTTGTAAGGCAATTAGTGTTTTTTAAGAATATTTTTGGCTGTTTTTGTGCATGAAAATGTAATTATTTTCTTGTGATATTTTGTGTTTGTATTTAAGTGTATTATATTTTATTCCAAGTTGTGACATGGTGTGAAATATGGCATCAGAAGAGGAAAAGAAATTGCTTGAGTTATTCAAGGAAGTGGGAGTTCCACCTCTTAAGCATGCAGAAGATCTCAAAAAGTTTTGACACAATATGGAGAGACGAAAGTAAAGGAGGAGAATGTAGAAAATGAGCCCTCCGTAAAACAAAAGAAGCAGGTCAACATACCACGGATAAGCATATTTTACGGAGAGGAGGGAAAAGGTGAAGTTACGTACCAGACTTGGGTCTATGAGGTTAGATGCCTGCTTCGAGAGAAGTCATACAACAATGAGACAATTTTACTTGGAATTCGTCGCTCGTGTAAAGGAGAAGCAGCTAACGTACTTCGAAGACTTGGAACAAATGCCAACATATTTGAGATATTGGACAAATTTGAAAGCACATACGGCGACATCGGGACCAACGAATCAATTCTACGGAAGTTCTACGCCTGCAAACAGGAAAAGGGAGAGAACCTTACACAATATTGTGCCAAACTGGAAAATATTTTTGCTCAAGCAGTTGAAATGAAAGCTGTATCAAGGAAAGATGATATATTGAGAAGAGTATTTTATCAAGGATTGTCATCAAGATTGAAACACATGTCAGGTTTTAAATTTGAGAGTATAAGTGACTACGATAAATTGAGAAAAGAAGTGAGGGCAATAGAAAATGAACTTGACAATGAATCGACACCAAATGACGCAGTAACATGTAATGCGAATGTAAAAACAGACAAGAAGAAAGATAGGGTTGAAACATAAATTGACAAAATGTCATCTCTTCTGGAAAAACTTAACATGAGGATAGAGAAACTAGAAAAGAGAAATCTACAATGCCATGTAAACAACAGACTACACAAGAAGAAGGTATATCTGCACAACAAGTACCACGTCAGAGTCAGCAGCAGTTTAATCAAGATCAACAGTCATTTGGTCCAGGTCAACAGATGCAACAAAACTTCTCTCAGGGTCCAGGATACCAACAAGGTAAACGTTACCAACAAGGTTATCAACAATATCAGCCAAACTACCAGAATTACCAGCCCAGAGGATACAGCATCAGGGGTCCAAGACATTTTAGAGGAAGCCGCGGAAATAGACCACCAAGTAGGCCATACAGAGGACATGGTAGAGGAAGTAGTGAATACAGACCACAGCGTCCCATTGCTGGAACCACTTTCCAGCCAATCTGCTACAATTGCAACAGAAGGGGCTATATTGCTCGGGATTGCCCGGAAAACTAGGAAGTGCCTTGTTGAAGGGTCACAATATGGGCACTCAATTGAAGAAAGACCCAAAACTTATTGGAAAAACTTCAGAAGACTGCATTAATATTGAAGGAACACCAACTACTGCATTGTGCGACACTGGATCATGTGTATCAACATGTGCAAATCATTTTTTTGAAACTCATCTGAAACATAAACATCTGAAGCCATTGAACAACATTTTGAATATTGAATGTGCTGGTGGAACCAAATTACCATATCATGGTTACATAGAAGCTGAAATGAATACAGGGATCAAGAACCTTGCATCATTGGCATGTTTTTTTATAGTTGTACCAGACACAGAGTACAATAAGAATACCCCTATACTGCTTGGTACTAACATATTACAAGAGCTTATGAATAATTGCAAAACAGAACTTGGTCCAAAATATCTGAGTGGAGATTTACATACTCCATGGTTTTTAGCATTTAGATGTTTAACCATAAGAGACAGAGAGCTGAAAAGGAACAATGATAGGATAGCTACTGTAAGAAATGCAATTCCGAATAACATTACTCTTGGTCCTAACCAGTCCATTGACATCCAGTGTTATACTGACAAGGAGATCTACCATCAACCCACTTCAGCAATGATAACACAGACCAAAGATTCTAAGCTACCAGATTTTGTAGAAATTGCACCAGGAGTGGTCAACTTCCAGTATGGAAATAATGATACCGTTATTGTCAACCTTTTGAATCTCACCAATAACACAGTCAACATAACACCTAGAGCCGTTATTGCAGAACTTCAGCCGGTCAACATTGATGAAGCCGTCTTAGAAAATATTGAACAAGAAAAAAACTTCAACATCTTTGACAACATTCACATTGGAGAAAACTTGAACAAGGAAGAAGAAACTCAACTGAAAGAACTCTGAATGAAACATGAACATGTATTTTCAAAATCAGACTTGGACATAGGAAGTAGTGATTTCATCAAACACAGGATAGATCTAGAGAACGAAACTCCATTTAAACAACGTCATCGCAGGATACCACCAGGCATGATTGATGAAGTTAGAAGACACTTGGAACAACTTTTAGCGGGAGAAATCATAACTAAATCAAAATCACCTTGGGTTTCGAATGTGGTATTAGTACGGAAAAAGAATGGCAAGTTACGCATGTGCGTAGATTACAGAATGTTAAACAACAGAACTATTAAAGACACATATGCTCTACCTAGGATTGAGGATGTATTTGATTGTCTCCATGGAGCAAAGTTTTTCTCAACCATAGATATGAAGAGTGGATATCATCAGGTAAGTATAGTAAAGGGACATCAAGAACGAACAGCATTCACGGTAGGCCCTCTAGGTTTCTGTGAATATAGAAAAATGCCTTTCGGTTTAACCAACAGTCCAGCGACATATCAAAGACTGATGGAAGAATGCCTTGGAGATTACAACATGAACATTTGCGTAATTTACCTCGACGATTTGATTGTTTTCTCTGATTCATACCAGCAACATTTGGAACGACTAAATTTGATACTTACCAGATTAACTGAATGTGGAATAAAGTTATCTGCAGAAAAATGTTATTTCTACAAAGTAGAGTTGCGTACCTCGGACATGTTGTATCTGAAAACGGAATAGAAACCGACCCTGCGAAAATTGAAAAAATTAAGAACTATCCGACTCCAAAGAATGCCAACGAGTTAAGATCATTCCTAGCCTTTGCTGGTTACTATAGGAAATTTATTAAGGACTTTTCTAAAATCACCAAACCTTTAGCAGAGTTACTTGCCCCTACATCACCAAAGAAATACAAGAAAAAAGGATCAGACAAACCTTGGAAATGGGAACAGATCCATCAGAAAACGTTCGATCATTTGAAGGAATTCCTCACTTCACCACCAATTTCAGCATATCCAAACTTCAATGAACCTTTTGAGTCGCACACTGATGCAAGCCCTGAAGGATTGGGAACTGTCCTTTATCAAACGCAAAATGGATCTAAGAGAGTGATAGCATATGCAAGCAGGAGTTTAACAAAATCAGAAAAGAACTATAGCGCTTTCAAACTTGAATTTTTGGAATTGAAATGGTCTATAACAGAAAAATTTCAGATTATCTTCTTCCGAACCACTTCACTGTATACACAGATAACAATCCGTTGACACATGTTTTGACCTCTGCTAAATTAAACGCGACAGGTCAGCGCTGGGTTGCTACTCTTAGTAGTTATAACTTTGATATCATTTACAGACCTGGTTCAACAAACATAGATGCAGATATTCTTTCAAGATACCCCCAGACACAGAGCAAGGACAATCAGATAAGACTTGAGAACAGTACAGTTAAAGCCATTTGTAATTCAATCCACACTTCTCCATTGATATAGATTTTACCCTCTGCTTCACTTAACAGTCTAGATGTTACAGAAACAGCAAAGCCAATGGCCCAAGTGGAGATACGTGAGTTACGGACCCAACAGAGAAAGGATCCAATAGTTGGAGTATGGGTAAGAGCTACCATTGATAAGAGTATGCCAAGCCAAAAGACCATACAAACTGATAGTAAACACATGACAATGTCAAGAAATTTCAAGAATTTAGTAATGATCAGGAGTCTGCTTTACAGAAAGTCTACAGAAAATGAGCAAGATATTTACCAATTAGTTCTACCAGAAATCTACAAGGATCAGGTATTGAAGGGAATTCACACAGATGTTGGCCATCCAGGAAAGGAGAGATCTATTTCATTAGCCAAGGAAAGATTTTATTGGCCAGGTTACACAGTGGAGATAGGTAAGCATGTGGAAAATTGTTCTAGATGCCTTAGAAGAAAGTCAAACACCAGTAAAGCACCTTTAGTTAACATAACATCGACCTTCCCACTTGAACTTGTGTGTATGGATTTCTTGACAGTAGACCCCTGCAAAGGAAATATTGGAAATATTTTAGTGATAACTGACCACTATACAAAGTATTCAATTGCAGTTCCTACCAAGAACCAAACTGCGAAAACTACTGCAGAAGCTCTATTACACATCTTCTTTCTTCACTATGGTATCCCAGCAAAACTTCATACCGACCAAGGAACTAACTTCGAGTCTGAATTAATAAAATAATTATGTATACTTTTGGACATGAAGAAAACCAGGACAACAGTCTATCACCCTCAATGTAACGGTCAATCAGAACGATTCAACAGGACCCTTCTCGACATGCTGGGAACATTAGAACCGGATAGAAAAGAAAACTGGAAAAAATACTTGCCTCATCTGGTCTATGCATACAATGCAACGAAACATGAGTCAACCGGTTACTCGCCATTTGAGCTGATGTTTGGACGAAGGCGAAGTTGCCCATAGATGCTGTTTTTGCAACAGAGAGTGTTGCCAGTTTTGTAACATCGGATTACATGAAGGACTTAGTGGAAAAGATGAATACCTCAAGATTGATAGCAAACGAGGCATTGGAAAAATCTAAAATAAAACAGAAGAAGTACTTTGATAGAAAAGCTAAAGCATCAGAATTGAGAGTTAATGATACAGTACTTGTGAAGATATTGGCTCATAAAGGGAAACATAAAATAGCAGATAAATTTGAGGAAAGTCCATACAAGGTCATAGAACAACCAAATAAGGATATGAAGATGGAGAGGTTAAGAAATTACACCGGAATCACTTACTGTTGATTGAGGCATCAGAAGAAACTAGAAGTTTGGAAAATGACAGAAGGACATCTTTCAAGAATTCAAAGAAGAAACTAAAGGAATTCAAAGATGAAAGGAATATGGAACAGAAAGCTGAGTCAGATTCAGAAGAAGAAGTTGGATTCATATCCCTCACAGGGGCTGACAGTCGACCGGCCGGTCACAGCGAAAGTCAAGAAAGAGAGAAAATAATTGAGAAAACTGAAGATAAGCAAATTCAAGAGCGCCAGCGTGATGAAGTGGATGATAGTAAGGAAGGAAGAAATTCTCTACAAGAATCTCAGAGAAATGATGAGAAAAAAATGAGCATAATGAAGAAGACAATGAAGTCGAAGAAGATGGCGCTAACGAAGTAAGGAATACTGAATACAGCAGTAGAGAAGAAGGCCTTAGAAGATCGTCTAGGGTTCGAACGAAACCGAACTGGTTTGGAGACTACCATGTATATCAACAAACAGCAAGTGATAAGGAAGCTGTAGATAAACTGTTAAAACTTCATATGGAGCAAGTCAATCTCACAGCAAAGTTAATTTCTTCTGTTATAAATAAGTAGATGTGTGTATTCATGTGTTTTAGTTTTTATCTTGTTTTATGTTGGTCATGCTGTGTACTATAAGTTTTTGACTTTTGCCAGATATATGTATTCTTGATACCATCATATATAACTGTATTTTGTTTCAGTTATAATTTTGATTTTCTTCAGGCAGGGGAGAGGCAAACAAGAACTTGTTTGTACATGCATGTGTAATTAGTTTGTACATAATTTGATTCTTTTCAGATCTGTATCTAAGAAAAAAAGAAAATAATTTATGAATTTATTTCATTTTCAGAATTATCGTTGATGCAGATATATGTTTATGTTTATTAAAAAAAAATTCTACTATAGTGTAGCCATGGGACCTTGAAGTTATCGTCGAGGTTCGGTCTGGGGAGTATTGTTCTTTGTGTGTTTCTATTTCTGGTTTGCCTTGGATATTGCTTCAGAGAAAGCTTTGGTCTCTGTTACTGCCCAGGTGTGTTGAATTGTTTTGATATTGTCTTAGGTTTTAAGTCGGGACGACTTTTCTCGAAGAGGGGGAGTGTTACCCCATATACTTTTAGTCTTTTTGCAAATAGGCAGCTTTTCGATAATTATTGCGGTTTTCGGTAGTTAGGTTGACTTATGGTTGATCATGTGACTTCCGCTTCCGTTTTTTTCCTGCTGTTTTGCAACTGAATATTTTTCATAACTATTGAATCTAATTGAATCTTGAAAATATAATTGTCATCAACAACTAACCAGAACCTTCAGTAACCTTCAGTAACTGGAACACAAGCATCATTAAATTGGCAAGACAGATTGAGAGTGTTAGCAGCCTATGCTTCACTGTAGATTGTAGACTTCCAAGCCACATACCATCTTTCCTGGGTGTTTGTACATATATACACGAATAAACCAGTCAACATAGTTAAAGATTCATTTTTAAATATATTGCGGAACTCACGAAATGTTATATTGGAGCCCCCAGTGAGTTGCCGAAGGAATCGTTTGGACGTCAGTATTGGGGTTCCGTGTGCGCGCTTGTGGGTGACATCATCTGTTGTCTCGGGCCATCGAGGATTCATCACCAAAGGAGTCGTCGTCATACGGGATCAACAAACATTACATCAACAAACATTAGTGACACAGTGACTAGAGACTTGTTTTACCTGTGTTTTAACCTGTGACCCCCTGTGTTTGCTGTATTCAAGGTGTGGTAAGTGAAAAAAAAATAAAAAAAAATTGATGTGTGCTATTGTAATTGGGAAGAGATTATTTTTGTAAGAAATATTTAAAATTGTCACATTTAACTATTGGTAATGGTTGTATTTAACTGAGCATTCCCTACCTTTGCATGCATACTAATTTATGTTTGGTACTTGGGTTTTAAAGAATTTTATTGCACTTTTATTGTATAGACTCAATAACAGCCATAATATGTATCTGTCTTTCTGTCTGTAATTTCTATTCAGTGATTTCAAGGTTGATTTGTTCAATTTAATTCATGGATTTGGGTTAGGTGTGATAATCCTGTGATTTTCTGGATTTTATTGGTATTGTCTGATTAATAGGATTAGTGTGCAATTTTGATTTGGTTTTCACTATTGAGATCCCTTCCAATTAAGCTATAGTTGATTTCACTGTGCTTGTTCCAATTTTGTTTTTTCCAGAGATTTCATTATATTGCCAAATAAGTTTCTTCTTTATATTTCAGCGTTATAGTTATTTATATGAATATTCCATTTCAATATTTGAGATAATTATAAATTATTACACATTTGTTATTTTGACTTTGCATTTCAGACTTGAGGACATTGCATCCGGATTTTCCAGTAATTATTTAATATATTTATAAATTTCAGAAAACTCTTTTTGACTTATTATGATTTTAAGGACATGTATTAATTTGTGCCAGTTTGTCTTCTCACTTGAAAAGGAGACACAAAATAATACTTTGACAGATTGACACATTAATATTACGCTTTGATTTAGTATTTATTGTAATTTATTTTAGACTTAAAGGTACACAACTTTGTTTCAATTAAAGGTGCATCCTTTTGTTTTGAATGATAAATTAAAGGGGCACCACACTTGGTATAATGCATACAGCTGTATTTTGTATGTAATTGTATTAAAGGGACGCTGTCAATTATTATTTTAATTAAAGGGACACTATAAGACTTCAGCGTTTTGATTAAAGGGACGCACCTTGATTTGTGTTGTTAATTAAAAGGATAGTATCACACTTAGAAGTAATTATATTGTTTAATTAGTTACAATACATTGAATTACTAGTACTTTATTTTCTTTTGACATTTGAATTTTTGTGTGTGACATACATGTTCATTTTTCTCTGGCAATTATTTTATGTGATGGTTGGGTTCGTGTAGTTAGTTAATTGATTCTTATTTATAGGTAGGAGGTAGTTGAGTAGGTGTTAGTTAGTTTAGTTAGTGCATGGTGCGCACCACTAGATTATTTAGTTACCATTGTAGTTGAGTTCTGTTTAGTGTTGTGTTCTATAGTTAGTTAGGAACCCAATCCATTACTTTTGATTTCTTATATTTTTGTAAGGCAATTAGTGTTTTTTAAGAATATTTTTGGCTGTTTTTGTGCATGAAAATGTGATTATTTTCTTGTGATATTTTGTGTTTGTGTTTAAGTTTATTATATTTTATTCCAAGTTGTGACATGGTGTGAAATATGGCATCAGAAGAGGAAAAGAAATTGCTTGAGTTATTCAAGGAAGTGGGAGTTCCACCTCTTAAGCATGCAGAAGATCTCAAAATGTTTATGACACAATATGGAGAGACGAAAGTAAAGGAGGAGAATGTAGAAAATGAACCCTCCGTAAAACAAAAGAAGCAGGTCAACGTACCACGGATAAGCATATTTTACGGAGAGGAGGGAAAAGGTGAAGTTACGTACCAGACTTGGGTCTATGAGGTTAGATGCCTGCTTCGAGAGAAGTCATACAACAATGAGACCATTTTACTTGGAATTCGTCGCTCGTGTAAAGGAGAAGCAGCTAACGTACTTCGAAGACTTGGAACAAATGCCAACATATTTGAGATATTGGACAAATTTGAAAGCACATACGGCGACATCGGGACCAACGAATCAATTCTACGGAAGTTCTACGCCTGCAAACAGGAAAAGGGAGAGAACCTTACACAATATTGTGCCAAACTGGAAAATATTTTTGCTCAAGCAGTTGAAATGAAAGCTGTATCAAGGAAAGATGATATATTGAGAAGAGTATTTTATCAAGGATTGTCATCAAGATTGAAACACATGTCAGGTTTTAAATTTGAGATTATAAGTGACTACGATAAATTGAGAAAAGAAGTGAAGGCAATAGAAAATGAACTTGACAATGAATCGACACCAAATGACGCAGTAACATGTAATGCGAATGTAAAAACAGACAAGAAGAAAGATAGGGTTGAAACACAAATTGACAAAATGTCATCTCTTCTGGAAAAACTTAACATGAGGATAGAGAAACTAGAAAAGAGAAATCTACAATGCCATGTAAACAACAGACTACACAAGAAGAAGGTATATCTGCACAACAAGTACCACGTCAGAGTCAGCAGCAGTTTAATCAAGATCAACAGTCATTTGGTCCAGGTCAACAGATGCAACAAAACTTCTCTCAGGGTCCAGGATACCAACAAGGTAAACGTTACCAACAAGGTTATCAACAGTATCAGCCAAACTACCAGAATTACCAGCCCAGAGGATACAGCATCAGGGGTCCAAGACATTTTAGAGGAAGCCGCGGAAATAGACCACCAAGTAGGCCATACAGAGGACATGGTAGAGGAAGTAGTGAATACAGACCACAGCGTCCCATTGCTGGAACCACTTTCCAGCCAATCTGCTACAATTGCAACAGAAGGGGCCATATTGCTCGGGATTGCCCGGAAAACTAGGAAGTGCCTTGTTGAAGGGTCACAATATGGGCAATCAATTGAAGAAAGACCCAAAACTTATTGGAAAAACTTCAGAAGACTGCATTAATATTGAAGGAACACCAACTACTGCATTGTGCGACACTGGATCATGTGTATCAACATGTGCAAATCATTTTTTTGAAACTCATCTGAAACATAAACATCTGAAGCCATTGAACAACATTTTGAATATTGAATGTGCTGGTGGAACCAAATTACCATATCATGGTTACATAGAAGCTGAAATGAATACAGGGATCAAGAACCTTGTATCATTGGCATGTGTTTTTATAGTTGTACCAGACACAGAGTACAATAAGAATACCCCTATACTGCTTGGTACTAACATATTACAAGAGCTTATGAATAATTGCAAAACAGAACTTGGTCCAAAATATGTCAGTGGAGATTTACATAATCCATGGTTTTTAGCATTTAGATGTTTAACCATAAGAGACAGAGAGCTGAAAAGGAACAATGATAGGATAGCTACTGTAAGAAATGCAATTCCGAATAACATTACTCTTGGTCCTAACCAGTCCATTGACATCCAGTGTTATACTGACAAGGAGATCTACCATCAACCCACTTCAGCAATGATAAAGACCAAAGATTCTAAGCTACCAGATTTTGTAGAAATTGCACCAGGAGTGGTCAACTTCCAGTATGGAAATAATGATACCGTTATTGTCAACCTTTTGAATCTCACCAATAACACAGTCAACATAACACCTAGAGCCGTTATTGCAGAACTTCAGCCGGTCAACATTGATGAAGCCGTCTTATAAAATAGTGAACAAGAAAACAACTTCAACATCTTTGACAACATTCACATTGGAGAAAACTTGAACAAGGAAGAAGAAACTCAACTGAAAGAACTCTGAAAGAAACATGAACATGTATTTTCAAAATCAGACTTGGACATAGGAAGTAGTGATTTCATCAAACACAGGATAGATCTAGAGAACGAAACTCCATTTAAACAACGTCATCGCAGGATACCACCAGGCATGATTGATGAAGTTAGAAGACACTTGGAACAACTTTTAGCGGGAGAAATCATAACTAAATCAAAATCACCTTGGGTTTCGAATGTGGTATTAGTACGGAAAAAGAATGGCAAGTTACGCATGTGCGTAGATTACAGAATGTTAAACAACAGAACTATTAAAGACGCATATGCTCTACCTAGGATTGAGGATGTATTTGATTGTCTCCATGGAGCAAAGTTTTTCTCAACCATAGATATGAAGAGTGGATATCATCAGGTAAGTATAGTAAAGGGACATCAAGAACGAACAGCATTCACGGTAGGCCCTCTAGGTTTCTGTGAATATAGAAAAATGCCTTTCGGTTTAACCAACAGTCCAGCGACATATCCAAGACTGATGGAAGAATGCCTTGGAGATTACAACATGAATATTTGCGTAATTTACCTCGACGATTTGATTGTTTTCTCTGATTCATACCAGCAACATTTGGAACGACTAAATTTGATACTTACCAGATTAACTGAATGTGGAATAAAGTTATCTGCAGAAAAATGTTATTTCCACAAAGAAGAGTTGCGTACCTCGGACATGTTGTATCTGAAAACGGAATAGAAACCGACCCTGCGAAAATTGAAAAAATTAAGAACTATCCGACTCCAAAGAATGCCAACGAGTTAAGATCATTCCTAGCCTTTGCTGGTTACTATAGGAAATTTATTAAGGACTTTTCTAAAATCACCAAAACTTTAGCAGAGTTACTTGCCCCTACATCACCAAAGAAATACAAGAAAAAAGGATCAGACAAACCTTGGAAATGGGAACAGATCCATCAGAAAACGTTCGATCATTTGAAGGAATTCCTCACTTCACCACCAATTTTAGCATATCCAAACTTCAATGAACCTTTTGAGTTGCACACTGATGCAAGCCCTGAAGGATTGGGAACTGTCCTTTATCAAACCCAAAATGGATCTAAGAGAGTGATAGCATATGCAAGCAGGAGTTTAACAAAATCAGAAAAGAACTATAGCGCTTTCAAACTTGAATTTTTGGCATTGAAATGGTCTATAACAGAGACATTTTCAGATTATCTTCTTCCGAACCACTTCACTGTATACACAGATAACAATCCGTTGACACATGTTTTGACCTCTGCTAAATTAGACGCGACAGGTCAGCGCTGGGTTGCTACTCTTAGTAGTTATAACTTTGATATCATTTACAGACCTGGTTCAACAAACATAGATGCAGATATTCTTTCAAGATACCCCCAGACACAGAGCAAGGACAATCAGATAAGACTTGAGAACAGTACAGTTAAAGCCATTTGTAATTCAATCCACACTTCTCCATTGATATAGATTTTACCCTCTGCTTCACTTAACAGTCTAGATGTTACAGAAACAGCAAAGCCAATAGCCCATGTGGAGATACGTGAGTTACGGACCCAACAGAGAAAGGATCCAATAGTTGGAGTATGGGTAAGAGCTACCATTGATAAGAGTATGCCAAGCCAAAAGACCATACAAACTGATAGTAAACACATGACAATGTCAAGAAATTTCAAGAATTTAGTAATGATCAGGAGTCTGCTTTACAGAAAGTCTACAGAAAATGAGCAAGATATTTACCAATTAGTTCTACCAGAAATCTACAAGAATCAGGTATTGAAGGGAATTCACACAGATGTTGGCCATCCAGGAAAGGAGAGATCTATTTCATTAGCCAAGGAAAGATTTTATTGGCCAGGTTACACAGTGGAGATAGGTAAGCATGTGGAAAATTGTTCTAGATGCCTTAGAAGAAAGTCAAACACCAGTAAAGCACCTTTAGTTAACATAACATCGACCTTCCCACTTGAACTTGTGTGTATGGATTTCTTGACAGTAGACCCCTGCAAAGGAAATATTGGAAATATTTTAGTGATAACTGACCACTATACAAAGTATTCAATTGCAGTTCCTACCAAGAACCAAACTGCGAAAACTACTGCAGAAGCTCTATTACACAACTTCATCCTTCACTATGGTATCCCAGCAAAACTTCATACCGACCAAGGAACTAACTTCGAGTCTGAATTAATAAAATAATTATGTATACTTTTGGACATGAAGAAAACCAGGACAACTGTCTATCACCCTCAATGTAACGGTCAATCAGAACGATTCAACAGGACCCTTCTCGACATGCTGGGAACATTAGAACCGGATAGAAAAGAAAACTGGAAAAAATACTTGCCTCATCTGGTCTATGCATACAATGCAACGAAACATGAGTCAACCGGTTACTCGCCATTTGAGCTGATGTTTGGACGAAGGCGAAGTTGCCCATAGATGCTGTTTTTGCAACAGAGAGTGTTGCCAGTTTTGTAACATCGGATTACATGAAGGACTTAGTGGAAAAGATGAATACCTCAAGATTGATAGCAAACGAGGCATTGGAAAAATCTAAAATAAAACAGAAGAAGTACTTTGATAGAAAAGCTAAAGCATCAGAATTGAGAGTTAATGATACAGTACTTGTGAAGATATTGGCTCATAAAGGGAAACATAAAATAGCAGATACATTTGAGGAAAGTCCATACAAGGTCATAGAACAACCAAATAAGGATATTCCGGTTTACCTCGTAAAGTCTGAAGATGGAGAGTTTAAGAAATTACACCGGAATCACTTGCTGTTGATTGAGGTATCAGAAGAAACTAGAAGTTTGGAAAATGACAGAAGGAAATCTTTCAAGAATGCAAAGAAGAAACTAAAGAAATTCAAAGATGAAAGGAATATGGAACAGAAAGCTGAGTCAGATTCAGAAGAAGAAGTTGGATTCATATCCCTCACAGGGGCTGACAGTCGACCGGCCGGTCACAGCGAAAGTCAAGAAAGAGAGAAAATAATTGAGAAAACTGAAGATAAGCAAATTCAAGAGCGCCAGCGTGATGAAGTGGATGATAGTAAGGAAGGAAGAAATTCTCTACAAGAATCTCAGAGGAATGATGAGAAAAAAAAATGAGGATAATGAAGAAGACAATGAAGTCGAAGAAGATGGCGCTAACGAAGTAAGGAATACTGAATACAGCAGTAGACAAGAAGGCCTTAGAAGATCGTCTAGGGTTCGAAAGAAACCGAACTGGTTTGGAGACTACCATGTATATCAATAAACAGCAAGTGATAAGGAAGCTGTAGATAAACTGTTAAAACTTCATATGGAGCAAGTCAATCTCACAGCAAAGTTAATTTCTTCTGTTATAAATAAGTAGATGTGTGTATTCATGTGTTTTAGTTTTTATCTTGTTTTATGTTGGTCATGCTGTGTACTATAAGTTTTTGACTTTTGCCATATATATGTATTCTTGATACCATCATACATAACTGTATTTTGTTTCAGTTATAATTTTGATTTTCTTCAGGCAGGGGAGAGGCAAACAAGAACTTGTTTGTACATGCATGTGTAATTAGTTTGTACATAATTTGATTCTTTTCAGATCTGTATCTAAGAAAAAAAGAAAATAATTTATGAATCTATTTCATTTTCAGAATTATCGTTGATGCAGATATATGTTTATGCTTATTAAAAAAAAATTCTACTATAGTGTAGCCATGGGACCTTTAAGTTATCGTCGAGGTTCGGTCTGGGGAGTATTGTTCTTTGTGTGTTTCTATTTCTGGTTTGCCTTGGATATTGCTTCATAGAAAGCTTTGGTCTCTGTTACTGCTCAGGTGTGTTGAATTGTTTTGATATTGTCTCAGGTTTTAAGTCGGGACGACTTTTCTCGAAGAGGGGGAGTGTTACCCCATATACTTTTAGTCTTTTTGCAAATAGGCAGCTTTTCGATAATTATTGCGGTTTTCGGTAGTTAGGTTGACTTATGTTTGATCATGTGACTTCCGCTTCCGTTTTTTCCTGCTGTTTTGCAACTGAATATTTTTCATAACTATTGAATCTAATTGAATCTTGAAAATATAATTGTCATCAACAACTAACCAGAACCTTCAGTAACCTTTAGTAACTGGAACACAAGCATCATTAAATTGGCAAGACAGATTGAGACTGTTAGCAGCCTATGCTTCACTGTAGATTGTAGACTTCCAAGCCACATACCATCTTTCCTGGGTGTTTGTACATATATACACGAATAAACCAGTCAACAGAGTTAAAGATTCATTTTTAAATATATTGCGGAACTCACGAAATGTTATCTTTGTTTTCAGAACTCATTCGTAAAAGCGGGCATCGCTGAGTAAAGTAAGAACCTCATCGTTACCCGAGTTGCAGCAGTTATTGATCAGTAACGCCAGCCAAAGTGTGGGACAGGCCTAATGGGAGCAGGGAAATGTTTGGTTTTTCGATAGACATGAGTTGGTGCTTTAAGAATTTGCTATTTTGTAATGGAGATGTTACTTGTTACACGCCTGTATTATGTATTGAATGTATTTTTTGTTTTTGTTTTAAGGAGTAATTAAAACCCAGCAGAAATGTTTCCAAAAGAAAAGTATTGTATCACACAAGATTTTCAGACAAAACTATGATGAGTTTTGTTTGCGTTACTTACAAAGCAGTGTGGAAATGGGGTTTGTCTCCACATGTAGTAATACAGCGGAACTTTGTTATCTTTAACTCGATTATTTTAATGTTCCGCTTATGTCAGCGTGGAAAATAACATCCAGCAGTCTTCATTTTGTATATAAAATGTATCTCTAACTCTTAACTCAATTTTTCTGTTAAGTTCAATTGGTTTTCTATCCCTAATAATATTTTTACACTTGGTTGTTAACATCGAGTGTTTATGCATTACTTTAAACTGTATCATTGACCGCTGGTTTATAGGGACTTCAGGTATGTCAAAGTTACGCTGAAGTCCTGCCAATGTCGGGATAAAAAGTTTAACCATATTATGAGATTACTGTAAAAAAGATGCAGATTCTGTATTTATATCACCTGCCAATTAATGCATGCAGGTCAAACGTTGTCTTTAAAGGCAGTACATTATGAAGTATAGTATGTTTTATATTTTGGACACAGTATATTTGTATGGCGAGTCAGTGAAATCCCAATAAGCAATTTATATTAAAGCCACCAAATCTGTCTTGAATGACGATATTATTCAGGGTTGGAAAAAATTTCCATTTCACGAATTGCTGATATAACTACAGCAACTTTGATAAATCTTCTTAACATGGGTTGATGCTAATTTGTGTGATTAAATCAAATAATATTGTTTGTGGTATTTATTTTGAGCTCAATGTGGATTCAGTGGCTTTAATTAAACAGCATTATGTTGACAAAGAACTTTACAACTTAGTTCCAGTGATTAATGTGTTATATCCTTCCAACTTAATGATACAATGTAGACAAGTTCTACCAGTGCATACGACTCAAATTATAACAAAATGTTTTTGGTGTCAATAGAACTTTTACAATCTGTGTATAGAAACTGAATTCACAACGTTATTACTTGCCAGTGGTTAAAACTAATGTTGTGCATATTAAGGCAGTTGATTAGACTACAGATGACGCAAGAAAAATCCTTTATTCCAAAAGCTTACAAAGAATGTGACATTCATGGAGCTTGACTATATACTGAACATTAACAAAAGAATTGCACTGATTACAGAAGTTCAAAAAATGAATAAGGGGAGCGGAAATATAAGAAGTGTGTACTTGTTCATGGACAAGTTCATTGCAACATTCTACTTATCCGCAAGCAACAGTCACTCGTCCAGGTAAAAATATAGTTTTTGTTCTAGGACTTCCTACTATTTATTTTCATTAAGTAATGAATAAAACACATTTTGTTGTTCAAATGTACGAGTATAAGTGGCGTGTTCTGAGACTTTTGGTGCTAATTCGGCAAGCGTCTTTTTGATAAAACGTCGTTTGAAATGACGTCACCAAATTTACACTGAAATTAGTTTAAATTGCTCTTATTTTTAAGGACTATAGAGTTGATCTTTTTAAATAAATAAAAATATTATCTAACTTGTGTTGTATAAATGTACATTCTTACTGAATTTGTTGACTTTGACCTTTTTGATTGCGTTATGAACTGAATACTCCCATTTTACAGCAGTAGGCCATTGCCCTGAATAACAAAATTAGCCACATTTAAGTCTGACACATTTCGATATAAATATTGGTTTGACGCGTATCATTGCACTTTGGATTTAACCGGTCTTCGATCAAGGTAAGTGTTTTCTTTCAATCACCATTACTGTTTTATGTTACCATGACCGAATAATTGTAAAATTATTGTTACAAACTAACAAATGAACAAACCTGAAACGAAAGTAAAAAAATGGCGACCGCAACCTTCTAGTGGCAATTGTTTGTTTACATTTTAATAAAATGTAGAATTTTGAGTCAAACGGTAATGTTTTGATATGACTGACAGTCAGTTATCATCTAATGGTTGTAGTAATGTCTCGCCTGAATTTATCTTCCATAAAGACTCAGATTTCTTGAAGAATTGGAAATAGTCAGTGAATTCTATTTTTATAATTTTGACAATATTGAAAATGTGAACCATTGAGTATGAAGATTATGATAATGATAGTGAATTTGACTCGTTTCCTGAAACGGAAACACAAAAGTCATTGATTATCATTAGTCTCTTGTTTATTATTTCTAAAATTACTTCATCGTGAATTTAAATCTTTTTCTGACATTTAAACAAAAAAATAATTGATTATCATTAGCCTCTTGTTTATTATAATAATATGATTTAACATCATTTTCACACCCTGAATTTGTCCATGTCCGTGGACAAGTAGACAGGAAAATTTCCTTGTCCGATGGTAAAATTGCCCACATCGGACAAGTCGGGCATAAAATTTCCACATTAACATTTTTTCTGGGAATGTCCTATTTCAAAAATTATTATTGAAAACCTTTTCCCCAAACAGTTGTTTCCATTTTGTAACATATATACTTTTCTTCTGGGATATATAGAAAAGAATAGTGATGCTGTCAACAATGCTTTTATTTATGCCAAGTTTTATCTGTATAAATGCAAGATGTCTTCAACACAACCAACGGTTGAAAATGGAAGACACTTTATGAAATCACAATAGGACAGTCTTAAAGATGTAGCAATATATGAAAAGAAAGTTGACAGTTTACTTGCTTGGAAAGATATTTTGAATGTCAATGTATCACAGAACCACCTCTTTTTGCAGTTGACTGAAAACACTTCATAGCACTATCTAGAGTATTTACGTACTTTTTTTTCTCTATACATATACGTGCTTGTTTTGTAGAAACGCTTTCCATAACAGTTCAACCTTACTCAATAATACATTTTCTATGTGTGTTACACGAATATAGCCCTGCATTTATCCACCATGCGTTCCTAAATACTAAAAAACCTCTACAAACTACAAACTTTATCCAAACATATCATATGTCCAGTGGTCAATATACCCAAGTCAAAGCAAGACCTGTTACCTTTCCCTTCCCCCCTTCCCACACTTATTATTTGATTCTTTAATCCTATGTTTTTTCTTCCTTGTGCATGTGTGCATCTCTAAAAAGCGTACTTTATTTACCTTATGATGTCTACTTTATGTGTGTGCACTTACATGAAATAAAGGTATAATTTTCAAAAAAAAAAAAAAAAAAAAAAAAAAAAAAAAAAATTATATTCAGACATAAGTGCATTACTGTATACGTTTTTCCCATTTTTATTCAAATAAACCAATATGAAATGTTAAAAAAAAAAAAAAATAAAAAAATAAAAAAATTCCACACACCTGTGAACATATCCGTAATCCACACATGTATCATGAGACAATACCTACATGTATGATATTGAAATGGTGTCGCAAATATTCAATTTTCTCCACATAGTCTAAAGTTGTTGGATGTAAATTAAACACCAATTATCCTATTTAGACTGTACATTTACCCCCAAAAAATCTGGAGGGAGTGTACATTTTCTCCCAAATTATTACTTCTTGGAAAAAGCAGTTATCTGTTGCTCTGGGATGTGTCAAAAGTAATTAGAACTCATGAACAGGAACCAATTGATAAAGGGTGGTTTAGTTTCCTCCCCTGAATTCCACTCCAGATTACAGCTTGCTTTTACTATGAGAATGCTGAAACTGGGAAATGTCAGGGCTAGGGCTGTATTCCAGAACAGCTGTAGTTAAATCTTATGTTTGTCCTATTGTCATAATTTTTCGTTTTTGTCGCTCCAATCTGAATAAGCCAGTGGAGCGATACAGGCACTTGTGTGCCTCTTGTTCCTAACATTTGTATGACATTGTGCATTATTGTTATACATGTATATGACACTGTTAAAGTGTAGGTTTCTTGCAAATGACATCGGGCTACGGGTTCACTAAATATCATTGGTATTGTTTACTGTTGTTTACAAAACAATCCACAAAACAGGAATATTTATATATATTAATTACACTTCAGTTATTTAATAGAACAGTCAATGTAACATAATGTGTTTTATACCAAAACAACATCCACATGAATGCCTTATTAATCTGTTGTGTATACACAGTTGATGTACAGAGGACAGATTGGTCAGCAAGGGACTCCAGTTCTGTAAGAGGCAGCAATTAAACTCGAACCTGACACTGGACCTGTACCGACCTCCCTACCAGATGGAAGTGACTGTTGTTGGGATAGTTGTCAAGTCGAGGGTTGAACACCAAGTCGTGCAAAGGTAAGGTACATAAATATATTCAACAGTCGCTGCCTCAGTAGCATGCCGTCCTAATGTAGTAAGATTGTGATCAATGGATTTTTAGCTCACCTGAACTTGGTGCTCAAGTGTGAGCTGCACAGTTGTGGTCAGTCATCGTCTGTTGTCAACATTTCAGGGTTCTCAATAACTTTTGACTGAATAGGCCAAAACGAAAATGTAACCATCTAGAGAGCACAGGGCGTCTTGTTACGACACACCCATCAGAAATGTAATTGCACATGTTCAACGTAACATTTAAAATTCTCTAAATAACATCACATTGTTTTGATTACTTTTCAGTATTCCTCATTTAAACAAAGAACTCCATGAAAAACCTGAGACGTTATGTTTTTTTTAAACTACTGAAAGAGCGTGACGTCATGAAGTAGCTTTTTATCTGCTACTGCAAGCCGTTAGCAACACCCATAGCAATGGGGTCATTTTTTTCAAATGTCTTTGACATGTAGCCAACTGCGGTTACAGCCTTAAAAGCGTGATACATGATTGACACAAGGACGGCATCATCAATCGATGCTAGCTAATTTGAACAATGCAAGCTCACTCGCTTGTGCATTAATCAATGAACTGGAACAAAAAAGACGCTGACATACTATTACTTTCACTTTCGACCAGAACATCACTTCCCATACTTTGTCAAAGGGTTATTGGAGCGTTAGTTTTTTAATATAATCTGTGCTCAATGGTGATTTTAAACAGCTCGTTCATTCCGAAATACTAAAAGATCTAATTTGTCGATTTTTTTTATAAATGAGTAGCTCTATGAACATTCCATGTGACGTGCTAGACACGATCAGCGTACGCAAATTGCTAAACATAATTATGTCATAGTCCTCATAGTCTTCAAGCACTGATTAATTCTCAAAAATAAAATAATTATATTAACTTATTTTCATTTTTAGTAATTTATATCTAATGAGGTGAAAAAAGCATGCCGATAACAAAGCATACCCAGCGAAAATCGTGTTACTGTTTATTTGCACCGTTACCAAGTAAAATGGGATCGAGGGCTTGACAAACGTTCAACAGATGCACCCTTGTTCGCATATCGGAAATTTTAAGCGTTCTCATTGGCTAACTGGTAAGCTGTAGTAAATAAGACTCCGCCTACGTTTAGATTAAATCGATAATTGACGCGCGGATTCAGTCAAGAGCAATATGTGAAATAGTGCATATATTGCAGTGTAGACGTTGTTTATTTTGGAAAAAAACTTGCACATGCGTGCGGAAATAATTGCATCCTAGAAGTGAGTATATGCAATTTTTGAAAATTTAAACTGACCAATATGAGCTTTGAAGCGGTTATTTCGGCCGGAGGCCGGTTCTTAATGAGAACCCTGAATTTTGTATTTTGCTTTTTACAAATTCTCTGAAACCACTGGATGGAAGTTGAACAAAATGGGCAAATGTGTTCAGTCCTCACAGAATCAAACTTGCAGGAATCCACATTTGATACTGTGTGTTGTCACTTTGGGTCAGACAGTGTATTGTAAGACAATTATTAAGTGTAGTGGCATTAGTTGCTTGATGTAATGAAGGCCAGTAACAAGCCATAGTGTGCATTCTATTGGTAAGATCTAGTCTAATAATGTGTGAGTTGTGCCATTAAATTACCTTGACATATTCAAGTGTTTGGCATTAAAAGTGTATACACAATGTATACAAGTTTCATAATGATATGTACTTCTAAATTCCATAAAGTTGATGAAAAACCTTGGCCTCAAGTTACCACCATGTTTTACAAAGTGAGATAGAACTATTTGCTGAACATGTGCATTTGGAGTTGTTTCCCTTAGAGTGATTTAGAATTTTTACATTGACTATTCGACGCATAGTCCAAGCTAGTCTAATAACCAATTTGTCATTAAAAAGACCCAGAAAGAACCTGTGGACACGATCCTCACGTTAACAGACCGACTGTTGAGCAGCATTGGTGACGCAGGAGATGGTGAAACAGGCCTGGCAACTAACTCAGGTATAGTTTCATGTTACATAACTCATTGGTGAATGGTTGATTAATAATTATTTAACACAAGTATTTAATTGAAGGATAGGAATGTAAGATCGTATCGGTATGTGTGTTATCTTCCTGACAAAAACCCCTTTGTTTTATAGGAGAACACTTCTCTCTTCGACTACAAGTGGCCTGTTGAGTACTCACAGAATCACAAGAAAACTTGATGTATGTCTAACTATTTCTTTTACTTATCAACTTATCATCCACATGAGCTTTATATTGTTCTGTTGTGTATACACAGTTGAAGTGTGGAGGACAGATAGGTCAGCCAGGGCCTCAGTTCAGTAAGCATTGGGAATGGAACTCAAGCCAGACACTGGACCTGTAACGACCTCCCTCCTGCCTTAGTGGACGTGACTGTGGTTGGGATAGTTTTTAAGTCGAGGATTGCAACCCGAGGTCTTACAAAGCTAAGATAACATTGATATCAACAATAGTCATATCAATAGTTGCTGCCTCAGTGGCATGCTTTCCAAATATAGCATGAATGCAATGAACAGATTTTTAGCTCATCTGTGGTGAGGTCAGTCATGGTTTGTCATCAGTTGTTTGTTGTCTGTTTGTTAATAACATATTGTATTTTGCTTTTAACAAATTCTCTGAAGCCACTGGATGGAAGTTGAAAAAAAAATTGGGTCTGCTGCATATGTAGGTCACCAAAGTTAAAGATAGATTTTTAAAAGTTCATACTTTAAAAATATTCTCCTATGAAACTGGAAGGCTGAGAGCTTTCATATTTAATATGTGACATTCTTAAGTGGTCCTCTACAAAGTTTATGAAAATTACTCCCCTGGGTTCAAAACTGGCCACAGCCCAGTGTCACATGGTGTATATAGATTTAAATAGCAAAATCTACTCCTAAGAAATCTCAAAGCTCCGACGTTTTGTATTCGGTATGCAACATTGTATAGTGGTCCTCTACAAAGATTGTTTAATTATGCCCCTGGGGTAAAACGAAGCCACGGCCCGGGGTCTCATGGTTTCTGTTGACTTACATGGCAAGTGGGCTTTAAAAATCTTCTCCGAAATTGCAAGGCCCAGAGGTTTTGTATTTGGTATGTAGCATTGTTCAAAACTGGCCTGCCCAAGGCGTCACATGGTTTATATAGACTTAAATAGCAAAGTTACTTTAAAAATCTTCTCTGAAATCGCAAGATCGAGATCTTCATACATACGTGAGTACTTTCGGACCATGTGGCTCTCTTGTTTTCTTAGTTTTGTACTAAGGGTCTTTATAAATGCCAGCCCAGGTGAGACTTTATGTGTGTTTCTGTTTTGAACAAGTATGAACATGGAAAAGGTATATAATTGTATGTACATGTAAATAGTTTGTAGCAGTTTGTAAATTTGATATTTAACATCTTGCAAATATTTTGTTTAATAGTGTAGGATATTTTATCGACTGATATTAAAACAATGATAATAGTGTTCAATAAATGCATTTTCTCTGTTCTTTTAGTGAGATATGTAAGAAAACTTCTCATTTTGATATGGGCAATATATAGCAGTACATCGCAAAATATTACGATGTATCACGATACGAGTCAGTGATATTGTTACACCCCAACAGGTGCAGGTGTCTGCTGTTTGTCTAAACAATCATTTTTTGAAGCACATCCTGCTCCGATTACATCTTTTGGTACTATATTACTTTAGATATATAAATAATTGTAAGTATAATAATAATGTTAATTTATGAAGTTTTTGGTGACATGTGATCCTACACAAGCAGTATTAAATTGAAATAACTCCATGACAAATCCCGATGAATTGTTCTCAAATATCTACACTTCAAATTTATCAACTGACTAGCTTTTTTAAATTTTCTACGTTATTTTCCTTTCTTTATTAATGTATTCAGTTAAAATGTAAATATATATGATGGACCACATTTTCCGACAGCATATATGTCAAAGGTGGGTAAAATGATACCTATTTTGTCCATAAAGTCAAACATTTCACATTTTATTGCGAAAATTGAGATCGGTGTTTTCATTGGGGCATGAAAGAAACCTATCCCGTTTAAGTGCTTTGCATATTAATCGCATTTTGATGTCATCTATTCTTATACAGTCTGATTTTTCTTCAACCATTAGTTTCATAATATCAGGTTCGTTTCTGAAACTGGGTTAATGTATCATAAAGGTGTTATTTTAAAAGCAGGTAAAATATCTATTGGTCAGTATTTGGGCAAATGTTTTTGTTGTTTATTTAATTCACCATTGTTGTTTGTAAATAGTATTTATTTGGTTGTTTATCCTACAGCAACGGGTACAATCAGTTTTGACTTGGGACAATAAGAACCGCACATGCGCCCATGTGCATATACAGTACATGTGGTATTGGTTTTTACTGTGCAGTAAACAAATATGTTAGTTTTAGTTCCCTCTTAATATGCAATCTGGACACAACTTTTTCCAAAGTTGCCCAAAGGGTTCCGCTCCGTTGATAAACATGGAAGCCAGGGACTATTTTTCTTTATATGACTATATTGAAAACTTTGCAAATTTTCTTGACAGAAACCACTGGTTGGGTTTCCAAATAATTTCACAGAAATGTTCCTTGGGTGGTTTTCTACCGAAGTTGCTCAAAAGTTTACACTCTGTTGAAAAACATGGCCGCCAGGAATTTGGGCCATTTTCCTTAGCCTTAAAAAAAGTTGTTTGTTTCCACTAACCCGACCGAGCATGTATTTATGCCCCCGACCATAATTATTTTTTTTTTGCCGTTTTGAAATTTTTCTTTTAAATATTCGCTTTTTTTCAAATTATATTGAACGTTTCTTTATGAAGGCAGTAACTTGACTGGGATCCAGCCTCTGGATATTTTATTTTAATATTCTATTACAACCGCGGAACCAATCCAGGCAGCAACGCCAATAGTATTGGTGTTGTTTAACCGTTTGAAAACAATAGTTGTCGCCCATTGTTCCATCTTTGCCATGGTCTGCTTTAGTAAATAAATCACATTTTGCAAGTTCGTCGGAGCTTTCCTCCTAAATACTGACAGTGATTGATCCTTTTGGCACACATTTAACAATAATAAGTGTCTATGCCTTAATAAAGTTTGAATGTGTGCAGGACCCATTTCACAAAGCTCCGTAGTGAAAACTTAAGTAAATTTCTTAAAATCGTAAAATTCCTAAAGTCTGTGGCTAGTTCATTTAAATTTTATTTTGTGTTGTGACTAGGAACCAGTTGTGAATGCATTATAGAGCATATTTGTTCAGATACAACTATGTAGCTACAGTCGAAATGTGATGATGCGAATCGCAATACAGCCAAACAACGTTATTTGGAAGTCGTCAGGACGGATAAAAATAGTTCGAAATAATGATTATTCAAATAATACATTTCTAGATTCTTTTAATATGAATCACTCGTCTAAAATTGCAAAAATGTATACTAGTGATGTTTTTTTTTATTTCTTATTGCACCAGTCATTGTGACTATTATACAAGGCACAAGTTATTTTAGTTTGAATGTGTTGCAAGTATATGCGAACAGATGACATAAAAAACGTAAATCCAACTTAAATACGAAAACCTAATAAATACTTGAACTCCGGGTTTGCTATTCAAGCTTGTTGCTGCAATAGCTTGACAAGCTATAATTATACAAAGATACTTACAGTTCCATTTAATCGATTATTCACCCAATAGAGGTGTGACAATCAAGCAGAGACAAATGCTGACAATAACAATAAAGGTGTGAAAATTGATTTCGATCTTCATTATTCATACTTCAAATTAACAGTTGATTTAATGCACTGAAACAGGTGTTGGGACCCGAATAATGGGTTCGAAATAGCGATAAATTGATAGATTATTCTATATGCAAGATTCGAATAAAACATCAAATTTCTAATTAAATTAGAGTTGCAGTGGTGTAATGCATATGGCGTCCACCTTGAAATTGGGAGGTCGCAAGTTCGATCCCGACTTGGGGAGCCTTCGAATGATGTTCCTCAAGAGACACCAAGTACTGGTTCTATCCAGGAAAAGGACTTGAGGGTTTCTCTATAAGCCACAGGCTTTAACACATTCGAGCTAAAATCGAGTAAAACACAATATTAATAAAGGAAACTGACTGGAATAACATTAAACAAATAACCAAAGTTCAAATCATACTGGTTTACTCATTATAAAACATGTTTTTCAAATTGATTTCAAAAGATTCTCGAGACATATTTCAGCTATTTATATTTTTCAGGTTGTTGTAAAATTTCTATGGTCTGTGGGCCATTTAGCCAATTCGTCGATTTCACTTCCAGAGTTCCGTTGTTTACAAAACACACATCCAATATGACAAGTAGTAAAAAGAGCTTTCCCAGTGCCTAATACTTCAGGGTTGTGGTTGTAAAGCCCACCTCTCAATAGTACATGGTTTGTGTTGTGTGGTAATTTGCCAGAAATGTGGACTTTAAAGGATGTAAATAAGGGTTGATACTGCTGACACAGCTGAAGTTCTATGCTCAATCCTCGACATGTATTGTGTGGAAATTTGCCAGAAATATGGACTTAAAAGGATGTAACTAAGGGTTGATACCGCTGACCCAACTGGAGTTACATATCTTTTATAACTGGTGTGTCCTGCCTACTTTAATTAAGTGTGTTTTAAAGGGACTATGCCAATAAAAAGGGACCCAAAGGGGCAATTGCAGAACAAAATCTGAAAATGTAATATTAATATTAGCATATAATAAAGGTTGAAATAATGTATAATATAACGGAAAAAGAGTTTATGCATTCTGAGAGAAAAATCATTATATAATGTGGGATGTGTTTGTTTGGCCCTTTTATTGTTTACACTTTGACGTCATATTTGCGGGTTTCATATGCAATCATTGTATGGCCATTCATTTTCACAAATCAGAATAGCGCAGCTGGTTACAGCGGTCTACTGTCATTTGTTCTTACGACTCCGTCTTCGTGAGTTCGATACCCACTCAGGTTATTTTTCTTTATGTTTTTTTTTATCAAAATTCTTATAATGTAGTAAATTATTCATACGTCATATATTGTATACGCCTTTATATTGCTGATTTCTTTAACATAAAACATTTAAATTGCTGAAAGGGATCACCTTTTTATTGACATAGTCTCTTTAAGTATAAAATTACATGTTTATCATGTTGAAGCAGGATTTGGCTAGTTTAATCAAACCATGGTGGTATAAAATGACACAAATGTTGGAAATGAATAATTTAGGCTTCTATATTACATTTTAAGATTGTAACCCTGTCATGATTAATCTTACAGACACATGATATCTTCCCGGTATGACTGTCGAATAAATGGGTGCCAAGGTGACACAACACATTAACCATTGTGTTAGATGAGAAAGGGTTGTAAATTTCATTGGTGACATAGCATTTGTGAATTGCTAAGATATACTAGTAGTTAAAAAAAAACATGGTTATGATAGAGGAAAAGCACACTGGTTTTGCAAAAACAAATGCCCCATGTTTAAGTCCTTCATTGTCTGCACAGCAGGGGTTTTTTTGGGGGGGAAAAAAGAGTAATTTCCTCAAAGAAGCCACAAGTAACAATAATAACAATTGCCGTGAGTGTGTAATTCACCTCATGAATTAAATTAAAGACATTTAGCTCAGCTGGGAGTGCATTAGCCATGTAAAACTTAAGTTTATCCGCTTGTACGGTTGCATAGTGGCCAAATTTGCATTGTTATATGCCCCTTGAAAAGTTTCGGGGGAGCGCACAGTTGACGCAATTTCAGGGTCGTAGCTATCCATATATTCATGTGGATTCGCAATATTGTTTCAGTTATGCAGGCACCCCAGACCCCACCCTACTATAGTATTTTGAAAAAAATGTGAATATGGTGTATTTTGAGCATTATTAGCTACATTGTACTTATAAAGTAATGAAGTAATGAAGATCTGCATTTTAGGATAACTGACAAAAGAATTCTTTACTTCGAACATTTTACTCTCAAGTAGAGCTGAAACAAACAAAGTCTTATTTTCTGTCCTTTTTGCAAGCTAAACTGCACAATTGCACTTTCAATGTCAATGTCTGTAATTATGTCAGTACACAGTAGGTTATTAAACTGATCGGACTTACATTTAAAGGGTAGATGTAAAAATCTATATATGTGACCTGAAATTTAGTAGAATTATGCCCCTTTTCGTAGTTAGAAATTCAGGTTAAAGTTTGCGTGCAACAACTCCATATCTCTATATCTACTACAGATATTCAACTGAAACTTCACACATGTCTTCAGGGTCATTATGTAAGGTCATTGACCAAGGTCCTTAACTCTGACCTGCAATTTAGCAAAAGTTTGCCTCTTTTTGTACTTAAAACGTTCAGGTTAAGGTTTGCGTGCAACAGTACAAACATATCGAGTGCGCTGTCCTGAGACAATAATCAAGCTATTAGCTATGCCCCACATCAAAGCTGGCAGGGTATATTGGTTTGCTAATGTTGGTTGGTTGGTATTCATATTCGTTTCCGCTCACTTAGTCCAACAATTTTCATCTTATCTTCACCAAACTTCATGAACATGTTTGTGGGCATAATATCTAGGCCAAGTTTGATAATCAGCCAAACTTTATGAAAATGTTTGTAATAAAATATCTCAGTCAAGTTCTTTGCCAAGCGCAATAATCAGCTAAATCGCACTAGACATTGTCGAGTTATGGTCCTTGAATAATTTAATATTGGCCCTTTTAGCCGTTTCCACTCTTTCACTCTCAAGTCCAACAATTGTCATCTGATCTTCATCAAACTTAGTGGAAATCTTTGTTGGCATAATATCACGGTGAAGTTGGATAATCAACCAAATCGTTCAAGTAAGTGTAGAGTTATGGCCCTTTAATTATCTAGAATTAACTTTTTTAGTTGTTTCCGTTCTGATCTTAACCAAACTTGAATAAAATGTATGAGATTATAATATCTTAGACAAGTTTTATGATCATCTAAATTGCCACAGGGACTGCAGAGTAATGACCCTTTATTTAACTAAAATGGACCGTTTTAGCAGTTTTCATCTTATCTTCACCAAAATTGATGTTTATGCCCCCTATTATAGATGGCGCGGTATTGGTCTAATATCCAGCCAAATCGCTCCAGGTATTGTGGAGTTATTGCCCTTGAATTATCTGAAATTGGTCTTTTTAGTTGTTTCCGCTCTCTGTATCCGGCAATGTTCATCCAATTTGCAGAAGTGCTGAGCATGGTAAGACAAGGAGTCATGTGCAAGAACTCTAGATCTCTAGGTCAAAGGTCAAGGTCACACTTAAAAGTCAAAGGTCAAATATAAGAATATAAGCCATAGACCTTGTCCGGTGCATAATTTTGTCCAGCAGGGTAGGAGGGTTAACCCTAACCCTTCGAATTACTTTTCAGAAGTGATAAGCATTCTGAGGCGGTATGTCACATGCAAGAACCAGATACCATGATCCAAGGCCAAGGTCACACTTAAAGGTCAAATATATGTATTCATGTTAAAATTCATGTTAACATTCAGCATTTTCAAATAACTTCTTAGAAGTGATATATGACAGTGTGTCGCGCTTGAAGCTAGGTCCACGGTCAAGGTCACAGTTTAAGGTCAAAGGTCAAAAAAAAGAATTAATACTCTGTCTGGAAGATAATTTTGTCTGACATGGACATATTTTCAAATAACTTGCCAGAAGTGTTAAGCATGAAGAGATGGTGTGTCGCGCGCAAGAATCAGGTCCCTAGGTCCAAGATCAAGGTCGTACTTAAAAGTATAAAGTCAAATATAAGAATTTAAATTTAAACCATATAACCAGTGAGACGTTTACCTACAAAACAACGGCCGGATACTTTAGAGATTAGCCATTCACTTAGCTACCGACCACTTCAAGCAACGCACCCTAGCATCTATGATTTATTTTAGATGTTTCCTGCAATTTCGGACAGTCTTCATTTTGATAGGAAAACGCTAAAATCTTGTAACAATTTTGATATTATTCATTAAAAGTATTCTATATTAGACTTACAAACACTAACACGCTGTTTGAAAATGTATGTTTTGGTTTATTCACAAAGTGTGTAGCAATTTTAGAAAATTTTCTAAAAAAAAAAATTAATTTCCTCAGACAAAATCTAAATTTTCAATTAACAAAAAATAATTATGTAATGGAATGTTCTCGATACAGATAACTAACACAAGTTTTATAAGAAATAATAATTAATTTCCATTATGTTGGGTGGTTGAATAACCAGGGGTGGCTGAATAGTTGGAAAAAAGGATTATATAATCACTATAAATAAAACATGGAATGAGTGAATGTTTCTTTTGTAATGATTTTATCTTTTCTGCACATAGTATACACATTATATACACACTTTTACAGTATCATCTTAAATGAGTAAATAAATTAAGGTTTATTTTATCATACATTTCACTGCGTTTATTTTTTGGTAACGTAATATATAATCACCAAAGTTAAATTCATTTTATGTAAAAAAAGAGCTGTCAGAGGACAGCGCTCTATACTTTTCAAAGTATTTCAGTTGGTACGTATTTTGGGAGTGGAAGGGGTATAAATTTGTTGACATACAAAACTGAGTTATGGTAATTATTTCATCAAATTAATGTTTCAAGTGAAAACCTTTTGTAGTTGATAACTTGTGAAGTTTTGCAGATATAAGAGTTTTGAATATAAACTTTAATCAGAAAATCTATGTGAACTGGGAAATAACTCAGTCACAATACAAAACAGAGTTATGGGAAATGTTGCTTCTAATGCTGGAGTTGATGACACAATATATTCCAAGTTTCAAGTGAATAACTTATGTAGTTTTGCAGTTACAAAACTTTTAAATATAAACAAAATTCAGACGTATACACCGTCGCTATTAGGAAAGCTCACTTATTCTTCGAACAGTCGAGCTAAAAATGATTATATATGATACCTAAAATGCACAAATAACTTATACTGTAATTGAATCTCACAAATCACTTGTATTGTGCTGTTCGAATAAAAACAAGGCCTATAAATTAATTTATTGTACAATATAAACCTTGCTATGGGTACTTCTACCATTTGTTATCTTTTAAAAAATGGTAACATATTTTAACATGACGTAGCATCAAAAATAACCAACAGCCATCGTGCAGCCAACCACCAAATGACAGCTTAGATATGGTACTTTCATAACAACACAGTCCCGAATATGCCTGCTAGGGCGGGGTGTGGGGGGGGAGCAGGGTCTATTGTCAGCTTAAAGTCTGATAGACCCTGTCCGGATGATAATTTTGTCCAGCAAGGAAGGCGTTTCAAATAACTTGGCGGAAGTGTTAAGCATGTTGTAACGCTGTGTTTCGAGAACCAGATCGCATGGTTCAAGGTCAAGGTCACACTTAAAGTTAAAAGGTCAAATTATATTGACGAGTGTGCAAAGCAAGTGATTTTAGGGCCTATTTGGGGCCGAAATTGGCCACATTCCCCTGCTTAAAGAGTGTATATTTTTCCCCAATATTTGCCTTTGAATTCCGCTCAGAATATAAGCTTTTTTAAAATGGACCAAAATTGGACAAAAACTAATTAAGATAGCGGAATTTTCATAAACAATCCCAGCAGTTTTTCATCAAATCAAGTTATTGCATAATCTAAGTTATCATTTGTAGCAAACCAATTCATTAATGTTTTATAACAAAGTAGAATATAAACATGTAATAATGCTTTTCAAAAAACAAAAATTCCCTTTTTGGCGTAATATTCCCCATCTAAAGGGCCCCAACACCTTTCCCCCGAAGGTGAAAAAAACAATATTGAAAGCATAATTCAATTAAAACCCAGAAAGCGTAGAAAGACTGTTGGCGAGAAAAGAAAATAAACCAAAATTGAGGAAATATAGTGCAGAAAGACACATTTGTTTTTTCACAAGACAAATCAAACTTCTCATTGTTACTAGTATGCTCCGTACTTTCAACATATTGGTAGATATTTAGGTTTGTATGCAAACTACTTCATGCAAACCCAGTAATATACATAACAGTCAACATGTCAGCTTATCCTGGACTGGCCGAAATAGACGATGGAGCGTATAAATCTGGGGTTATCGATTGTTAGTGCTTCGTTACCTGCAAAGTAAAACATATGTGATGCGATTCAATCTTTCAAAATCGCTTCCTCCAACATTCTAAGAATCATGCAAGGCATTTTTGTTGATTCTTCAAATAATGATTTTAGACAGCAAGAGTAAGTGTAGCATATAAGAACCATAACTCATAATTGCCAAAAAAAGTTTTAATTATTCCCCTTGTTGATTTTTTTGTCAGGACTAAAACTATTGATTCGGAATACCTCAACTTACATCATGGAATAAGAGGAAACAGTAGCAGCGAGTGCAATATAAAAGCACAATTCTCCTTGTGCAAAATAATTTGAATGCATATCGACAAAGGGTGAGGCCATGAATAACAGCCTGCATAGGTGGGGGCATAAGTCTTTTCTTATTAAATAAATCAATTAAATACATTTAAACAAATGTATTATATTGTTCAAGAGGTATGAAAATGGATAATGTGTATATTATGTTTCAACCAATTCCCTTACAAGTAAGTTTACATTATAATAACTTAATGTAAAATGGGTTCATTGATGCCTTCTCCATGAAAATTCCCTTCTGTAATTGTTCATGTAAGACAGAAATTAGGTATTAATATTTCCCCACATGTATGTTTCAGTAAGTTGATTTTTTTGAATTTTTGCTTAAAAGTTAAAAGCAGTTGGTGACAAGTGTAGACAGTATTTGTATGTGTTAGAAATGCAATTTCAGATGCTTGTTTAAGTTATTGAACGTTTGCCATTGTATATGCTTTACATCTGTTTTCAAACCTAAACAATACTGCCACTAGTAAGTTAAAGTAACTCTCCTATTTCATGTGCAGTTGCACTGGCATCACTACAAGATGGTGGTGAAAGCTTTCAGACTGATCTGGAAGTTGTTGCTATGTGAACCATCAAAGGCCACAAAGCAGCTAAGACACAACTAAAGTTTGAATTGAAGGTAACAATTGGCAGTTTTTCAGAAAGTAAGATCTCTTACATCATTGTTATTTTAATTTTTAAGTTTCATTTTAATATGTATTATGCATGTGTATGTATGAAAGTATTATACTTTATATATACAGAATGCAAAATCTTTCAACCGATTCAGCAATTTCAGCCACAAGATATTAAACTTGTCGTGGAAGATTGTAGACAAAAATGAAGGAAATAATAGTTTTAACTCATATTTGTGTCATTATTTAAAGTTATGTTATTTTGCCCCTCCAGGTTCCTGCCGACCCTGAAGCAGCTGGTAACAATCGTGAGCAGTATCGGCAACTGATCAATTCCATCTCAGACATTGCCTGTCTGACACAGAAATCCACACCCGAGGTATTAAGCGTTTGGATGCTTTCCGCCTGTCGTTATTATTTGGCCTTAGTATATAGGTTTTTTTTACATAGACACCAACAATAAAGTGTGAAACAATATGCAAGCCTTATGCTAGGATGGTATATATTGCAGTACAGTAGCAACGATACTGTTTAATCTTGTAAACAGTTACTAAATGCATATATATCATGTTGATGATGAGACTGCTAAGTGCAAATGACAAGAATCAACAGTCAATATTCTGTCTCACTGCTGTCATGTAAATAATGGAGTGCAGTGTAGACATACAACCAGGGGTGTAATTCTTCCTCCTTTAGTTTAATTTAAACCTACTTTTTTAGCTTGATTGCATCAAAAGCCTTGGCTTATAGAGACACACTCTGGTCCGTTTCCTGGGAAGAACCAGTACTTTGAGTCTTTGGAAAGATCTTGAGAATGCTCCCTGAGTGGGGTTCAAACCCAGGACCTCCTGGCCACAAGGCGCACACCATATCCACTACACCATTCCTCCTTTCCTTTAATACTTTTGAATGCAATACTTCATTTACAAGTTATATTTAATTATAACTTTGCTGGGTATATTTTAAAATGATTTGTAGTGAGCCCTATTATGGGTGATGGAGGTTATTTTCCCCTTCTAAAATGCTTTGAAATCCCACCCCTGTAAATTATATCCATAATGTACCCTTTCATACAGTAATTGATTGAAAGTGAACCAAACGGTCAGAATCATATATACTGTGACATCCTTAATTTCCACTGATTTGCTTGTTTAGCTGACCTGACCACAATTACCTATTTACCTTTGATACGAATCTTTCCATACAAAATGTTGAGTGTTAGTCTGGACACAAATACAAAGCGCGGTTAGTCTTTCGTCTACAGTCCGTTTGTGTTTCTGTTTTACAGACTCTTTAACGTGCAGCATCTTTCGGTCGAGGCAAGCTGGTCACAGCGGGTCGAGGATTACTGCAACGTCTTTAAGAAGGCCAAAGAGCTCAGTTGATAAACATTCTTAAAATATGTAAATCTTCAAAAGTTTTTGACATATATTATATAAAAAATTATATAGCTTTGGTAGCAATATGTAACTATTGATTGTAAGTGGGTTAAATAAATATTTCTTTGATTGTATGTTTGATTAAAAAGGAGGCAAACATATCAATATGTACAACGATATAATGGCCCAGAGTACCATTAGCTAATATTATGAACTTGGGTGAAACAAAACTGAAAGTATAAATTGGAATTCACATTAAACGTTATTAAATAAAGTGCATTTTGCAATACCTTCTTGTAAGCAGCCAAATTGTATGTTTTATGTCAACATTTCTTTGGGGTCATTCATCAATAGTTTCAAGACTGTATATTTCTTTTTTCTTGTATCACTGCTTACTTGGTAATTTTGAAAATGGAACTTTCATGAAATGTTACTATTTGTTTGACTGTTTGCTTTAATTGTATGCATATTTTTGCTTTCTGATATATATTGGCAAGATGACCATATATATTGAAATATGTTACTTACGTTCTATGCATTTTATGATGCAAGGTTCTATATATTATGTATACATGTTCTACCGCATAATGTGACAATTTAAACTAGGTCCATTGTATTCAATACATTCTTTAGAAGTGTGTACATACCATGCACTTTATGAGTATTAGCTTAAAGTATTTAACAGTTAAGTTATTATGCCCCCCATCTATGATGGCGAAGTATATTGGTTTTTTTAATGTCGGTTGGTCGGTCGGTCAGTAGACCACTTTTATTTCCGCTCTCCAAGTTCAGTAGTTTTCATTTGATCTTCACGAAACTTCATGAAAATATTTCTGGGCATAATATCTAGGTCAATTTCAATAATCAACCAAATCGCCCTGGGAATTGTGGAGTTATGGCCCTTGAATTATCTAAAATTAGTCCTTTTAGCCGTTTACGCTCTCTAAGTCCAACAGTTTTCATCCAGTCTTCACCAAACTTCACGAAAATGGTTTTAGTAATAATATCTAGGTCTAGTTTGATAATCAGCCAAATCGCTCCAGGCATTGTGGAGTAATTGCCCTTGAATTATCTGAAAGTGGCCTTTTTAGCAGTTTCGGCTATCTAAGTCCAACAATGTTAATCCAATCTTCACCAAACTTCATGAACATATTTGTGGGCACAATATATTGGCCAAGTTTAATAATAAGGCAAATCGCCCTCGGAATTGTGGACTTATGGCCCTTGAATTATCTTAAATTGGCCTTTTTACCCGTTTCCGTTCTCTAAGTCCAACAGTTCATAGCCGATCTTCATCAAACCTCGTGAAAATCTTTGTGGGCATCTTATCTCAGTAAAGGTTGATAATCAAACAATTCGACCCAGTAACTGTGGAGTTATGACCCTTGAATTATATAAAATTAGCCGTTTTAGCTATTTTAACCTAGAGGGGGTATAACTGATTTACAAACAGCTCTTGTTATCATATATTTGTCAAGAACCATGTAGATCTATATGTTAAAATTTATTGTAAGAATGCATTTTTATTCATTTCACGTTTAATATACAATATTAATTTTGCTGTTGTATTATTTGTGTATGTATTTGTTGTCAAGTTATTATATTCCAAATTGGCATTGATGAATTCAAGTACTACAAATGTCATGAATTTTATAAATGAAAGTATATCTGTTCAATGAAAAGCAATATCTGGGCCCGTTGCTGAAAGTTTTAACGGCCAATTGCGTTTCATATTAAATGTAAATTTGCGTATCAAGCATTTTAATCTTAATGTATAATACATGTAGCAGTTTATTCAGAGTTAACATACAATTCACAATTTTAGTGTCAAATTTCAATAAATATTTTCATCAAAATTCTAACGAATGTTAATTAAATCGATTGTTAAAGTTTTGAGCACCTCGCCACTAATGGTTTCATACTGCTTGTTAATATTCAGCCAAAAAAGAAACCTGACAGTGTAGTCAATCAATTTTTGGGAAGTGTATCAAGCTAGAGCATAAACATTGGTTGGTTTTTAAGACATAATGTTTCATTGCTCAGATGTTCATTTTATTTTTCTCATGCAAGTTTTTGTTTTATGACAGTGGTTAAAATTTAATCCAAGAACAAATTATTACATGTCAGGTTTCTTTTCTAGTTTTATTGTTTTAGTAGTTACATGTACATGTATGGCACGTGAGCAATTGCCAAAAACAACACAGCACAATACAAAAACACATAACAAATACAAAACACAAATGAAATAAACTGAGGTCACCGCCTTGGGAACTGTTAATAACATCGCAATTAACAGTAACACGTGTTTGTAAAGGAAGTGACTTCAGCGCCCTACCAGTGGCTTGTTACAGAGAAAAGTTATGATGGACAGACAGACCAACCAACAAATGCAAACCAATATGCCGCATTTTCTTTGAAGGGGCAGGGGGTAGGGCATATTTTTGTACATTATTATGAGTTTAGATAATCATATTAATTGTATGTATTAATGATGGATAGATATGATGAAGGAAAACAAAGAGAATGAATACAATAATGTACATATTTATTACAGGTAGATCTTTAGAACACAATAAAGGACTACATAATAACCCATTGATATTGTCTAATTATGGTGAACATTTCCGCTAAATAATTTCAAAATCTATTTAGAAATGACTGCGTTATTGACTGGACACGAAAAACAGGTCCCATTATTTACATTTGACCTCTAAGTGTGACCTTGACCTTTTAGGTACGGACCTGGGTCTTCCGCACGACAAATCGTCTCTTGATGGTGAGCATTTATGCTAGTAATTTCAAAATCCACCTAAAAATGACTGAGTTATAGAGCGTACACAGAATGAGACGGAAGGTCACGAAATGATGGACCAAATGACGGACGGACGGAAGGACACGCGCAAACCTACAGTACCCAACCAGTTTTACAGGCAAGGGACTAATAAAAAAGATAAATTATTCAATTTAATACTCAATGCCTAGATCTTACCCAATGTAGCAGAATTGCTAGAATTGTTATTCTTCTACCGTTACCTGCACCAGTTTACCCACCCACTTGTTCTTCTTTTTTTCTTGGCAAAAACACATCACCAGTGACCAGATACATGTTCATGTCATGGCTTTGTTTAGTGTAAATGCATACATTTTGTATAATATATAAAAATGATAAGTTGCTAAATTACATAAGTGATTACAGTACATTGGTTCACACTCATATTCATGAAATGCGTTCTTGTATATATAAAAAAAATATGTAATCGGACATAATATTTGTGTGTTTTTTCTGTTATTTCCACCAATTAGATTTTTCTAGACTTTTGACTTTTTTGTCAGCCATAGTATGTAGATTTAAAAAAAGCGGTATTTATTTTATTTATTTCTGTTGCAAATAGTTGGAGGTTATGGGTCTTTCTAACATGGATTGACTGGACTAAAAGAGCTATAATTGATTTTAAGAAACACAAAAGAAAAAGGCGTATTTCAAGATGTATGCCAAATTGCAAAGGACCAATGATCAATGGAGTATAAGATACATGCCAGTCAACCCATAATGCATCTTTGCATGTAGCATTTATATCAAAGAATCGCATGATGGTAAGATATATTAATGTGTTGTCCTCAAACGGCATGTGTCCTCAGTTTAAAAGTAATGTTTGAGTTTGTTCGTGCGCGAGGGTACGCGCGCATTGTTGTGTTTGAGTGTACATTTAGGTTTTCATTAGTATATAACTTACATACAAACATGTATTATAGCCATCGTGACACAAATATTTGGCACCTGGGTAGTACAATGTATCCAGGTACCCACCAAAGTGTACTCGCCCCGCGGGTACGCGTCCAGACCCTAATTCTAGAACAATCAGTTCTGGGTAACAATGATTCCTAGACAATACCGTCAATGAAGTTGTAATAGTAAAAGAGTAACAGCAACAGAAGCAGCAGAAGAAGTAGTAGCAGTAAAAGTAGTAGTGTTAGTAGTAGTAGTAGTAGTATTATCGCCTTGGGCGGTACGACCTTTAATGTAAAGGCATTAGATAAATTAATTTATTTTTCATAATGATGGCCTTACTGGCACAATATTTATTAACCAGACGTAGTGTGATGACGAGCATCGTAAGGATAGGCAACCACTGCTTTGCCATACGGCAGGTTTGGTAACGGGAAGAAGTGGTTCCATACAAAAAAGGACTGTGTGTAAGACCGGAAGAATAGCAGCTACTTAAATAACGTCGTTCCGGACAAAGGACTTGACATACATGAACTAATAACGTAGTGTCTTGTGCTATTAAAACAACCATGCTAACATACTGGGGTATCTGAAGTGTACATAATTTAATCCACTCGCTTGCATGAAATGATACAACATGATTACCACCATTGTGTACACAGACAGTTTAAATTGTGACATTAATTTAAGAACTAGCAAATGCAACGATGAATATGATGTACGTTCCATCTAGATATTTCGGTGCCCGTTGGAAACATACTAACTTCGTGGGAATCTGCACGGCGTTTACTAGGAGAAAATTAATTGTAAACATAAAAAACATCCGCCCGTGAAACAAAGCAAAAACTGAGACGTAACATGCTGTCGGCGGAACCACCCTAATTCCCGACGTTCTGTAGTATGGCTAGTGAGTGGGGCTTATAAACTGTATCGAACAGAATATGGTATTCTTGTAACATAGGAGCTAAGTTTCATTTTACATGGATGAACAACAGGCAGCATTAAAAGAAACTATGTCTAGAATCACACAGACGCATACACATTTATACACATGCATACATATACGCAATATCAACAGTAGGTAAACAACCAGTTGTTTTTAATAAATATGCATAGAAACAAACATAGGGACACATTTGGGTCTTCATATTAGCAGTGGCTTGAAAATATTTGAGTATACAGCCTTTGTGGCTCTTGTGGCTGTACCCAGAAGAGGAATAAAAGAGGGCGAATAGTAGGGATAATTGGTGGGTAATAAGTACGGAAATGCTGAACATACTTATATATCGACACTCATTAGCAAATAATACCCAAGTAGATATGTGAATATGAGATAATAACAATTAGGTTAAACATAATACTATATGAACTGTAATACTAAGAAAGGGGAGTCAACAATTATTTGATAACACCAATGAATAATACATGACTATTCGACTAGTAAAACTATAAATAAAAACATAAACTTATCTTAATAATGAATCATTCAGTTATTTTTCAATGCCAATTGGTGTTTTTATGACTGTTTACTATTTGGCACGTCAGTTGCATGCTTAGTACTGTAAATCCTCGATTTAAATTCGTCATTTGCGATTTTTTTTGATGATGAAAATTATAAAATGATTACCAAGACGACGCAGTTCATAATGATATTGATACTTATAATATTACTTGTGCTGTTGTTGCTGTTGCTGCTGATGACGATCATGATGCTGGTGATTATGATATAAACATATAACATGACAAAAAGATGGATTATTCCAAAGTATTCGCAACCTCAATTCGAATCATCCAATGATGTTTTAGTATTCGTTGCCATCAGTCCTGTTGTTATATTACCGAACGTCTTTGAAATCCATTGTAGGATTGCAAGTTACCGTTTTTAAATTAAAGACAGGCTGTTACTAAGATTGGTCGAAGGTTGCATTGCAGGTAATAGTTACTAATTTCCTTGTCAATAAATCTGTACCTGTCGATCCACTGATAATTTCACTCGGGCAACCATTTATTTAGAGACATAAGGCAATTATGATTTAATACATAGATGATGATTTTAGAATCTTTCACACAGCAAGCAATGCTTTATCTGCTAATTATACTTGTACATATGTCCCAGTATTCAATACACTTATATTTACACTTCACATAATATATAAAAAAAATCGACATGATACCTGTGTATACATTATTAGCTATTTAATTTTCAATCAACTCATTAGTAAATAATTGTCGAGCACACATTGAGATACCTTCTGAGTGTATCGTTTAAGTGATAAGCTTGAAAGTACATGGAAAATATGTAACATATGAATATATACAAGCTCCAAAATTAATGCCACAATTAACGCAGAATTTAAAGAAAATTCAAAGATAAAAAAATAGCATTGCTATATTATGCGTTTTCTGTTCATGTTAATTCGAACATAGAATTAATTAGAATAAAACAAAGAACACGCATAGGACACATGACTCACCTCCCAAGGTTACTTTTAAATCGTGTGCTATTCCGACAAAGAGCAGGCCAACACTGCCAGCACTACACTTCGGCATATTGCAGGTACACAGAAATATAAAGTTCAAAAGCATGGGCTTTCATATTGCATTATTGTATACAGGCCAAATATTATATTGTCAATGTCGTTGTGTTTATTTCTGAAGTCAGCACATTTGTAAACCTGCCACTGTGGAACTGTCAAGGTATCCATGTCAACAACATAGGCTCTAAGTGTGTATAAGTAGCTAAGCATAACACCATAATGCTGAAAATTACAGCATTCGAGCAACGCCTTCAATAAAGTAAGCGCTAATGACAGTATAATGGTATCCGAATGCTGGGCATTTTACGTGAACAATACATTTTGCTAAGCACATTTAAAAATGCCAAGACTGCAAACACCGATAACTCAAACATATATTTATTTTTTTTAACTGTATTCATTCATATTATTTGCATAATAAATTCTGATTTCTTGTTATTACCAGTATTTCGCTTCGGAACACTATAAGGTGTAAGTCGCATTTGATTTTTGTTTAAGTTAACAAACAACCTCGAACTTCCAAAAAGTGAGTGTAAATGGACAATCGCCAGTTCATGACTATTTAACGATAAAAAGTTTCAAAGTAACTCTTCATTAAAGCCATATTACATAACACATCGGAGGACTGTTTTGTTTATACAAACAACAACTGAATATGTATATACAAATAAACAGGGGTTGCTTTGAGAATAAAACAGTGTGATACTTATGGCGTTACAACTTTACATGATATTGAATATTACACGTCCGTGAGTAATCCGCGTACTTAACACTCGCTCAATGAGGGATTCGTCGCTGAAAGATAAATGTAAACGTCTCTGCGTTTTTCCTTTGGGGTAATTTGATTCATTTCGAACACGGCACGTGTCGCCAATTATTGTTTCCCACACTTTACCATGGACTGTCCGCCATTTTCCTAGACAAGCTACAAGGTCCTATAATTCATATAAATATTTTATAAAAACGGTTAAAGTTTGTGTTTTAAAATTGTTTTTGTTTTTATCATAAACTCTAAATATTCAAATAATAATAATAATAATTTAAAAAAGTATTGTTTCTACTATAATGTGTTCCATTCTTTTAAGTAAATATATTATTGGACAGTTTATGTCTATCGATCGTTTTAAAGTTTAGAAAATAATATGGACGTTAGAAAATCGAATGATTAATACCTTCATTCTTTTTAAATGGACATATGTGAAGCTAGTATCAGTAGTCTGATTTGAACATATCTTATAACTGACACTTTCCTGTATATTGTTACACTGACTGCAACACACTCATATCTAGCACCAAGTTTTGTTGATTATATGCAATAGATCCACCCTATACATTGAACAATATAATTTGCCACTGTTATGTTTTAATTTGACTGACAACAAAGCCATTTAGATAAAGACTAACATATAATGGAAGATTTGAACTAAATCGTAGTTAATATATAATACAAAAATACCTGCCTTGTAACCATGCATGTTTCTTATTTTTTTCCTAACATATGTTGTGTTTGCAATATGTTTAAACTAACAAAAACGTACTGTTTACTTTCATTAAATGTACTTTGTTTTACAAAATATGTTCATCAATATTATTACTAATTTGTTTTGGACGATATAAGAATATAATTGTTTTGTAAAACCTGACATTACCTACTCGGACAGCATCATGAAATTTATCTGAAGGGTATTTTAATGTTCAATGAAAATAATTTGAGGAGCAAGTATAATCCTTTTATAAATGTTTAAAAATATTCCAAAATTATTTTAAAAAACGAATACAGAAATATAGGACTTTTGTGTTCTATATACAGTTCTCAAATAGCATATACATATACTGCGAAAGGTATATTTAGGGTTATTTTAAACTGAAAACTGAAACTGGTTTATTTGATTAAACGCCCGTTACTATGAAATAAACATATTCAATGGCGTTTTACAAAAACAAAGCTATAAGTAAATAAAATATATCATAATAGTTCGTAATTATTATAAAAGAAAAGCATTAGCTGCAAAAAACAATATAAATCATTCAACGCAAGTAAACACTTAAGATTTTGAAGACATAAAACATAAAACACGCATAAAACATAAAACACCTTTGCCTTTAAGAGTATGTTTCAGTTACGCAAATAGTGAATAAAAATTGCGAAAAAGTATGTTTTCAAATCTTTTTTAAACTTATCTAAGGAATTTGACTGTCGTAGTTCTGGCGGCGAATCGTTCCAAAGTCTTGGACCAGCGGTGCTAAAACTTCTATCACTAAATGTTCTCCTCTTATTGAATGGCACAACGTAAGAGTTCTCTGCAGTATTCGACGATCGAAGACCACGCCTGCAAGGAGTTTGTTTGGTAAGCAGTTCCAACAGGTAGTCGGGAGCCTCATTTGCAGAGCACTTGTACATGAATGTAAGTAATTTGAATGATATTCTAGCTTTTATCGGCAACCAGTGTAAATCGTATAGAGCCTGTTTTGAGCTTTCATATTTTCCACGTTCTAAAACAAGTTTAGCGCACATATTTTGTATTCGCTGCATCTTCTGAATCTCAGTCTCAGCAACACCGTATAAAATTACATTACAGTAGTCAAGGTGGGATAAAACTAGAGACACAACTAGGATTTCGGTTGCCGATCTGCTTAGGTATTTGCGGATACTTTTGATTCTAAAGTAATTCAGCATAGCCGAGGGACACTTCATTGCAACGTGCTTTCTGAGGCTGAGAGTCTCATCTAAGAACGCTCCAAGATAACGTATTGTAGTATCGCGATGCATTTTGTCTCCTGCAATGCTGATTTCTGTTGTTGTTATTTTTTGAAGTTGTTGACAGCTACCAAACGTAATAAATTCAGTTTTTGAGGCGTTCATTTTTAACTTATTTTTATTCATCCAATTATTGATTGTAACAGAACATTTCTCAAGATCCGTTATTGCATTTCGTTCGTGAGGTTCAGACGGTTTGAATGATGTTTTTGCAATATGATCATCAGCGAAACCAAACACGGAGATATTCGATGGAATTATATCAACTAGTGTTCCCGCGTAGGCAAGATACAGCCAAGGACCAAGGCAGCTGCCCTGAGGAAAGCTGCATTGTAGTGGCCGCGCGTTGGAAATGCCATTGTTGACTCGAACACTGCAGGTTCTGTCTCTCAGGTAGGAGTCCATCCAGTCGAGTGTCGTTTCATGCAAACCGTACTGGGATAGGAGAACATCGAGCAATATGTCGTGGTCAACCGTGTCAAAGGCAGCACTCAAGTCTATGGCAATCATGGCTGTTACTTCCTGCTTCTCCATGCCTGCCAACAAATCATTTACCAGCCTGAGAAGCGCCGATTCACAGGAATGGTTTCGTCGGTACGCAGATTGGTTCTTTGGGAGAAGACTGTAGGCATCGGCGTGAGTATTTAATTGCAACAACACCGCCTTCTCGATCAGCTTGGAGAAGAAAGCTAAATTGCTTACAGGTCTGTAATTAGCAAGTTCAAGGTCGAGACCGGCCTTTTTCAGAAGCGTTCGTATTTTATGCCAGGATATGTCAGTTTATATATTACTTCGTCATTTGAAGTCAATAAGATAATAGTTGGAGCGACAAAACAGACATACCAATTTACAATTAATGGTCCCTATAGAGAATTAGTCAGCTTGTCTTATTTTCGACCGCGTAATCACGTGACCAGTGGGCGGATTTATCGTCTCCCAGGCGTCATCTCAATTGCAAAATTACTTAAAGGTCACCGTCAGCAATTCTTCCTAAGGTTTGTGACGATTTTGTTTAGCTGTTCAAATGCATATCGCAGGCTCTACGCAAAACGGTCGTAACTGACATTTTCTTTTTACAAAAATGATTTTGTTGCATATTTTGTATTGATTTACCAATATCTATAACCTGTAAAACTATTAGCCCAATATTCTACCTTTAGCTATAATAAAAACATTAATTGGCATAAGGTCATATCTGAAAATGTAATATTATTTAGCTCAAAACGGTCGTATCTGCAGTTACAACTGTTTAGCACACAAATAAAAACATAAACAATATATAACAAGGTTTGTATTTTATATGAGAAATTATATAACATCACACGTTACATCATTTTATGTTTGTTTAATACTGATAACAAAGTGGTGTATAGTTGTTTAAAAGAAAAATACTAATGTAGAGGGTAATTAATTATAATATTATATAATGTCTAGATATAAAAAGACATTACACATAAAATCAACCTTTTATGTTTCTTGTCTTACATTACTTGGAGATTCATGAAGTTTAGGCATGTTTGTTACCGGTAAATTTAGATAATTTTTTTATTATTGTATGCATGTTTCCTTTAACGTTTATTTAAAACATTTTTCTTGTATGGTTTTCACTATCCTGTAAAAGTGTGTCCATGCATGAATGAACACAGTCCTATTTTATTGTAAAAAATGTGTCAGTGCAAAATAAATGTCTGTATGGTATAACTGATACAACTATAATTTTAATATTAGTGATTTGGTCAGTATTTTGCAACGTGTTTTTGTCTAAGCTGTACATATTAATTTAAACAGAAATATTTTATAAAATATCATTATTTTGTGTGTGACCGGACGGATATTTTAAAACAGTATGATTGTTATACAAACAAATCTAACATCGAAAAAATGTTAACAATGGTAAAATAACATTGGGACGCTAACTTGTTAACAAACCCCAAATACAATACATACTATGTTTACAAACGTTATCTGAAATAAAAAATAAAACAATTTTAAAAATACATATTTTTTATTTTGAAATGTTTTTTTTTTGATGGTAAAATATTACTTTCGTTAAATATGTTTTAGGTAATACAATAATAATAATAGCAAACAAAACTGTTGTTCAGTGTTTAACTTTACACAAAGATGTGTTTAAAATGCATAACTTTATTTGACATCGAGCTACCTCGCTATGTAATGTAACAGATTCCTCTTAAAGTGCCATCAAGTACTATCCCCACAACATAACAGTGCTGACATATCTCATCCAAAAAGTACATAAACCCTTTTGACACAGACTGTAAGGAATACAGATACAGACACAATATGTTTTGAATATAAATATTTCGGATAATATAATAACCCTAGCCCCAGCAATAAAGTGTCAATAATAAGCAGCATTAATTGTGTGGAATTAAAAACTATCTATTTATTTCAAGGCCATAAAACAGCTGCTACTGACAATATTGACAATTATTTGATGCCGACTCTGGCAGTCTGTGACTTAAGATTGTGGATGCTCTGTTCAACGAACTGAAAGTGATTCTGAAAATTTTGGTAAAGATGGTCCCAGTCCAGGATTTGATGCTGATTTTGATTTAGACTGCAACCTGATGATGGTGATAAGGGTGTTTATGTATATCCAGTATATATTGGTGATGATGATGGTTATATGCTGATGAGGAGATGGGTAAAGATGTCGATAATGATGATATTTGTTCACATTTTAGTGATTAAAATGGTTTAAATGTTAATGATAAGTGTGTAGATGTTAGTAATGAGAAGTGTGTAGGTGTTAGTGATGAGAAGTGTGTAGGTGTTAGTAATGAGAAGTGTGTAGGTGTTAGTGATGAGAAGTGTGTAGGTGTTAGTGATGAGAAGTGTGTAGATGTGATAAGTATGTAGATGTTAGTGATGATAAGTGTGTAGATGTTGATGATAATGATATGTTTCTAGATAATGATATGTTTGTTAAATGCTGGTAATGAGATTTATTGCTGATGGTATGCATGTAGATGTTGTAAAGGTTAATGTGAATATAAGACTGTGTTTAGCTGTTGGTGATAATTTGATTGTGTGTCGATTTTGTTGCAAAAAACGAATGAAGCTGTTGGCGAATATTATGGTGTAGATGTAGATTATAAGACGTGTGTAGATGTTGGTGATGAGAAGTGTGTAGATGTTGGTGATAATGCTGTTTAGCTGATCAAGATAAGAAAGGACAAATGTTAGTGATGAAAAGTCTGTTTATTGTGATATTGGTGATGTTGCTGATGATAAAGATGTAGTCTAAGATGTTGATAATGATAAGGCTGTAAATATTGGTGGCGAGAAGTATGTTGCTGACGATGATAAAATCATAATGATGTAGGTTTGTGTGACAATAATCAATGATAAGACAGTTTTATTGTGGTAATGCTATAGATAATAACTACTGTAATTCAAATAACCTTGATTAACCATTTAGTACATGCATAGTGTACCAACAACAGATTATACAAAATTAAGGAAACTTGTTTCTATTCCCAAAGATAAAAATATTAATATAAAACATCAGCTAGAAAGCACTATGAAAGTCACAAATGCTCATCGGGAGATGTTCATATACCATATTTTCCCCCACCAAATTCAATAAAAACAGTTATAGATTATATTTTCAATATATTCTAGAAAGAAATAATAATAATATCTTCAAAGATTTTGATATATGAAGAAAACAAATCTAAATCATTTTTCAGATACGACCCTATTGCACCAATATTGAGCAAAACTGTCGTAATTGGATAGTTTTCAAATATCTCAGTAAACAATCATAAGACAAAATATAAACTGATGTTTACCTCAAATTTATACGAAAAACATATTTCATGCAAAAGTTCACATCAGTATTGATACAAACAAAAGTTTGTGTCAGTTTTTCTGTTCTTCTGAAAGCTTTTCAAAAAGTCAGTTACGACCGTTGTGCGCTAATCCCGCGATATTTATGCTTAAAAAGGTACCATGTATTCAGAAAATAGTGATTTAATCCTGACACATAGCGAGCGAACTAGGCAGGCCATACATTTCAACATAAATGCTGTAGATAAATTACAACAGACAATACAGTTTCAAAATGGAACTATTTCATTATTGTGTATGAGCCTCATATACTGACAATGCAATATTTATATTTTAGGACACATAATAATATAATCAAAACGGTGGGTCATTTTACTTAGAAATAATTTTGACTTAATAATTTTAACAATACTTGTTGATTTCAATAAAGAAGTTATAATTTGTCTTGTCACCAAGTGCGTACACAGGGAACTTACAGTAACTGTAGTACTGCTGACATATACATTGCAAAATAAGGTATTACATTTCCAAACGATAGGTTTACTATCGTATCATGTTAATGAGTGGAAGTCTCGTTAATGAACATTTCATTTGGGAAATTACAGTTGACATTGCAAACTGCCATTGGGTAGGGATCAATATTTCATTCACATGAATTTCGACAAAATTAAAAACCACGGTATAATAGCAACATGACAGTGACAATTTAGCTGATCGAACAACCGTTAATGAGACTGTTAGCTTGTGGTTATCCATATATATATTAAATAACTTGGTACTGTTATCCACATATATATTAAATAACTTGGTACTGTTACACACTAAATTACGTCGTATTTATTACCATATTCGTGCATCTCACCATGCTAGCAAAATGAAGCAAGCGATCGGAACGTTTTACTTAAAATAAAAATAAAAATGGGATACTTTTGCAATATAACCAATGTATACGGGTTAAAGATTACGCTTACAACGACAATCTTATCACGCAAGCAACACACGCCCTTAAGTAAGTTGAGTTTACTGACTGATTACCATGATCCAAATGTAAGAACACTCACATAATTACGTATATACTTCAACTATATTTCAAGTTGAAACGTGCAATTGTCCCTACCAAACAGGCGATGGTGACTTAATTAAACAGGTAGTAAAGACCAGAACCTCAATCAGGCCATGATGGGCGGACATATTTAAACAAGCTTACATCTTCTTTGTTGCATAACTGGAATACACATATAACACGCACGTCCATATGACATAGAACAAACTGTAAAATGCACATTTATGTAATATAATTAGTATTTATTATATATTTCTGAACCGTATTACCACTACACATCGAAATAATGCTGGTAATATGCCACACCATACAAATATGTTTGTTGTATTACGACAATGTTTAAATGGATAACTGTATACAATTCGGTAAACGTATACAATGAAAGTGTGAGTATTTGTTAATAAGAACATCTCAGAAAATCATTATACAGTTGAATCAGTTTAAATGGATAATTTGTATACAATTCGGTAAACATATACTATATTAGCGTAATTGCATGTCGATATAAACATCTCAGAAAGTCATACAACAGTTGAATCAGTTACAAGTGCCCCTACCAAAATACAACATAAGGCTTCTTCCTGTTGCTAATGCAATATGTTAATGTCACTAAGCAAAACTAGTCTCGAGTAAAAATACATGCCATGAACTGTTCTGATCAAACCGGCATGGACTCCGTGTAGAGTACAACAAATATAGACACATTACGCTTTTGAATAATTAGTCACACACATTTTGTTTGTTTATTACGTATTAATTTTGTGTTGTTTTTTAAGTGAAGTTGGCACCTGTATCAGATTCATGTGCATTGTATTATCTATAAATAACGTAGCAGTATTATTTTACTTACGTTTTCCCCGGCATTTTTTGTAGTATTAGTGTATTAAGTAAACGAATAGAATTGCCTTTCGAGTATTTTATTTCTACACATGACTTCAGAATATGATGAAATCAGTAAGCCAATAAGAACCACTAATATGGCGATTTCATAATAACCGGAACATAAGATTACACTTTCATCTACAACATAATTTTATGAAATTCAGCTCCTGCCATCGATAGCAATGTTAATGGCAAGTGTATCTGATTAGTTTACTGTGCATACTAATGCAAGAATTCCTATAAAGTCATACCAAATTAATTAACTTTAACATCGTTAATGTAATCTGCAATGTAATTAATGTCTAAAAATCATTCAACTGACAAAGTAAAATGAAGTAAATTAACTGTATAAGGTAACTAAAACAAATTGTATATATTCTTTCGTTTGTTTCTGCAACACAATATATACAAGCATATGAGGATTCCACATTGAACCGGTCAATTTATTGCAATAATGTGTCCGAGCCTGATGGATGCGCAATACAATAACTTGTTTTCATGATCTTTTTTTTTTATTTTATTAACAATACTTCCAGATAATTAAATGTAACTGCCATTGAGCAGTTGGCCAGGTACGAGATTAACCCGCAATGAGTTTGAAAAAAAAGCTAAATTAGTATCTCAGTGCTAGAACAGACAGTAACTCACTATACTACTGTAAAGAAGACAATGAGAGCAACCGAATATTTGAAATGAATCCAAATGAAATGCGTTTGTTGAGAATACATATGGAACGCTAAGTCACAACGAAGAAAAAATATCCTTCATTACTTTTCAAAAGCATATAATAAGAGAAAAAACAGGAAATATTCTAGCTAAAAAATATGGGTGCAAAATACGAGGGGCATTTTTTAAGTTTTTTTAAGTTCCATGAAAAGTGCTGTATAATTTTTTATTTTGTGTTCAAATTTCTCTCTGTTTGGCATATACGATGGATGATCAAAAGGTTCGTGGAATTTCTTGATAACTTTTTAATTTGATGTCCAATCAATTCCAAACTGTTACTAAATGCATTGCAACATATTACACGCAAATAACTAAAGAGATCGGAAACACTTGATCACAAATTCTTTAACCCATCCTGGAGCATTGCAAAAATTGTATAAGAAAGTTTATACATTTATACACCAATATTTCACTTTTTAGTTACAGAAACAGCTCGAAAAAATGTAGTGTGCCTAAATGACCTCAGTGCAACACGTTATTGTGTTTTCTGACGTTAACTTCTTTATACGGTTACGGTAATCGCATATTTTTTAAGCTACTCTGTTAGCGACAACGTTAAAATATGAGACCTCCCGAACAACAAGAAATGCGCATAGCTGTACAATTTTGCATAACAATGTGTTATTTGGCAGCGCAATCTTAAACGAATCTGCTACAAACAACTGAATATAGTGTAATGAAAAGATCACCCGTACACAAATGGCACCAATGATTCCGATGTGGGACAGCAAGCATCGAAGATGATGAACACAATGATCGATCGAGAAATACGACGGCGATGTGAAGTATGTTTACTTCGTCGTGAATTAAGATCTTGCGGCGTTTGCAGAAGCGCTCGGAACAGTTCGGACTTTCTTACATGAGATACTGGAAATGAGGACTTTTTGTGCGAAAATGGTTAAACGATTACAAATTATTATTGATCATTTACTTTTAAAATATTGTTATTGTTATCGATGGAAAAAATATCCAATTGAATAGGATTATCGGGCATTGTAGTTTTTTATTACCAAAGGAATCGCGAATTCATTTAATGAACAATTTATTACTGGAGAATAACCTATACTGACGAGATGAATGAAATATGGTACTAAAGATGTTTAGCGACACTATCAATGTGCACAACGCAATGTGAATACTTAAATAATAATAATAATAAAAAAATATATATATATATATACGAGGGTTGTTCGGGAAGTTCGTGTAATTTACATCTGTTCTTGTTCATTTTGAAGATAATATAATAAACTCTACTTCTACATTCAAAGAAACTTCATTTATATGTTATAATCATCTCAAAATATCTAAGAAATACACTGATAAATAAAAAAGTTACAACACTTCAAATACAGTCACTATATGCCACTCGGCGCACGCAGTCAGTCAATACGACGTCCGAGGCTCGGCAAGCGTCGTTTAGATCAAGCATTCGATGCACATAATCTCCGCCAATCAAAACGCAATTCTAGTCTCTGTAAATCCACTTGTTGTTTGTCTGTGTGTACGAGTTTCCATACATTTTTGGCTCAATTAGCCTGGCTACCAATGTCAGATCGTTTCAAACCACTGTTCGCGGAGGATAACGCGGAGGATTCGGGGACGTTATGAAATCCACATGAGCACACAGTGGAATCCATCAGGACAGTTTATGTCATATATATATCAGTGGTTAATTAATATCTTTTGAATATTTGCACGTTTGAATCATTTTGAATGTTTCTACTGGCGCGTTTGTAAGTCAGGCACATAATCCGATGACGTTCAGTAATCCAATATCTCCAGTTGACGTCATGACGTGGCAACTGTTGCCCAGGCAGACCAATAAACAACTTTATATTTCAGTGACAGATGATGGAAGCAAATGTTTGTGTTACAGAAATTACACCAGGATGTTGTATTTTAACATGACGCATTTGGTTTGCTTGTTTAAACCAAAAAAGATGTTACATTTTGTCGAATACCTTTTGTTGAAAATGTCATCATTTTGGCGTGCGCCGGATGGTTTATATAGCGTTGCTAAGGAATCCTTTTACGACAAACGATACGATTGATCGTTGGTTAGTAGTGTATGCTTAGTTTCTCTTATTTACGAGTTGACACTATTAAACTTTCATCATAATCGGTCCAGTAATGACAAAACCAATTATGAATTACACAAATTTCCCGAACAACCCTCGTATATATATAATGCAGACATTATTGAAGAAACGCGCAACATATATAATTATTTATTAAGATCGTAGCGAATATTCACGTAATTGACTACGTCGTTTTCTAACGTGCTCCGGATCTTTTTGAATGTGTTTGTGCTGTCAACTCTTACTTCGCTATTATTACTGAAAATTTATATACATAAAGGTAATATATCAAGACATATGAATCTGGCAAATGTCCTACTACTTGTTTGTTATTTAAGAATAAATTCCACGAACGTTTTGATCATCCCTCGTACATAGCCATAGAAACGCCAGAAATGGCCAACAGGCGAGACGTTTTTCACTGAACATATATACAAAAATATTCTGAATAAATCACACTCAGTTTTTCAAATAATAAGAATCAAAATACGTTTACTTCAGTTAAATGTATTGTACCATAGGAAATTTATAACATATATAATATATTAGGCTTAAATATGGCGTGGGTTTATATGCAATGTATTCGAAATATTATATAGAGCCGATGTAGAGTGATCAGATGTATTCACATGGTGATTACGAACATACATATCAATCTAGATGAAAAATACTTGAAATAAAAGGTGAATGAATATATTTTTAATAGGTCAAAACAATATTGTTTATTTCTTATGAATGCACAGAATGCAGGCACTACACTCCGACATAATACTGAAGATATGGCACACCAAACAATCCAGTTTCAAAACGGGAGGTATTGTGTTGCACTATTGTGTCATTACATTTACGACATGTCACTGAGGATTTGACACGATATCATACACTCGAGTTTCGCCATAAGTATGCATACGGTAATTTAGATAGCTACTTAATGCTGGAAATGTCAGAACTCCAATGACGCACTTAGTAATACAAGCCACGAATTCTGACAGATTACTGTACTCCAAACGACGGGAAATTGTATAAGAACAAAACTTGTCAACTAATATAAATAAAAACTTAAAATATATGACAAATCTTATATCCCTCAAAACCGAAAGGACGTGTTAAAATATGATCATACCTTAATATCGTTTTCAGATACAAACAGCATAGTTTACATGATAAGGTACGTTACCGGAAGTCCTTTACTGGTAACATCATATTTTTAAAACCGGACGGAAGGCGGTGTAATCATGTCAGCATGCATATTAAATAACTGAAAATAAACAACAAAATGGCGAGTATCTAAGTTCTCAATATATATATATGAAACCCCAGAAAAGAACAGCAAATGAGCAGAACCTTTAATAACATCCGTAAGTCCTATATTTGAGGCAAGTTACCAATTGTTTATTTAACACAGATTTACTTAGTTTACGACACAACTAAACAAATTAATCTTGTGTTTCCGCCTTGACAAGTTAAATATAAAGCATTGGGGTTAAAGCGGTTTAAAGGCATTCAGAACCTCACCGTTGTCACATACTTGCATGGGAGTGTGGGAGGTATTGTTTACTTTTCCAGAATAAGCAAACAATGCAAGTTACTCAGTATCCTACTTAGCATACAAGAATCAATGCAGGAAAAATGCCGTATTTATATGCTAGCGATAGGGGCGCTACCAAATGGGAAACATGAGTTCATGAACACTTAAATCTGGTATACAAAACAACAATAAGCAACATTAACTATTGTACATGCTAAAGTATTATACAAGCTTGCGTTGGATAAAATGGTTTATTCTCGGGCGAATTAACATGTATTATGCCGAAAGAAGATATCATGTATTCAAGCAAACCGAAAACGCCCTTAGTAAATAAACTATATTGACCTTTATCCAAACGTAGAGGCACTCTTATAATTTCGTACATATCAGACATTTTGAAAAACTGTATTGAAACATGCAATTGTTCCTACCAATTGAGACTTAAACCGGTAGTTAAGACCATTAAATCAAACAAATCAAGTTGGTAGAAATAATTGACCATGCGTACCTCTTACCGGTTCCATTACATATACATCTCGCACATCATGCAAAGAATAAACTTAATCATCTATAAGTATACATAATAATTTGTAATTTTTATTCCGCCAAAAACTAAGCGAAGAGTGTCATCACTACACTTCGACATTATTCTGGAATATGGCATACCCAATAATATTTTGTTCCGCTATTATAATGCAATGTTTAAATGGAAAGATTGTTTACACTTTCGGTCAACTCGTACAATAGTATTGTGAGTATTTGTCAATAAAACATATACAGACAGTGGTTTAACGTTGAATTAGTTGAAAGCAAAGTATCAATCGTGTGCAGAATAAAGCTAAAGAGGCAATACTATACATGAACACTGGTTTTCTTCCGGTTGTTTATGTATTTTGTGAGTTTAACAAAGCAAACAGCATATGTCTAGTGAAAATACATACTATGAAGTGTCTTGATCCCACAGACGGAGACCGTTTGGTAATATAGTAACCTTACCGAAGTGCAGCGATCTAGATTCCATATTATAAAGAACACTTACTTCCATGGGACATAGACAATGTAGACACCAAAGATTAAATTTGACAGCATGCAAACACTGTCAGTTTCTCATATTTATCATACATAGAAATATAGCACACGGAACAATACAGTTTTAAAAAGTAATATATCAAAGATAGCAATCTTATGTACCGCAAATAACATACAGACACATTCATCTAGCCACGATAACGTGACAGAGACCGGGAGCGCAACCGTATGCTTGAATAATTGTGGAGCATCTGCATCTGATTGTTTGTGTTGTTTGTTTTACTAAACGTTTTCCATGTATGTGAATGTACTATTTTGGGCATTCAGTAAACTCGTAGATTTCAATGTGAGAATTTTAACTCTATGCATACACGTGACTTCAGAATGTGTTTAGTAAGCCAATGTACACCGCCATGTTTTTATTTTTCGAGTCTCTAATAGCTGACATCTAAACGTTTAACCTGATTAGCGGCACATAATTAAAAGGACTTGTTCACATATTTTCGTATATTAGAACCCTACAACAAGTAAATAGTTAGGATGGAATATTATATCAAGTAGACGGTGAACAAAGAGAAACATTTATACCTCACCGGGACTCGAACCTGCAACCTACGGACCAAAGGTCTGTTACGCAATCCGCTCTGCCAGGATTATACATTTCATGGCATTGTAAATAATACACATGTTTTCGAAACGTTATACGATATAAAACAAGAGTAAATAACTCGTATTCAATACTTTTGCGTAACAAATGACTTATTATTGTATCCATTTCAACTGATGAATAATGATTATAGACACGTTATTTCCAGTACATATGTGAGCCATTCGCTTATTTGTTTGTTATGTTATTGTACTTTTTGACTCTGTGACAAAATTGACATTGTGAATCTAAAAATTTCTTTACGGCTTTAAGGCGTTTCTTTAACGGACACACAGTAGATACCACAGATGCAGTTCAGGTTATTAATGCCTTAAAATGCGTGGTCTTATTGCGACACAAAACGGCGCACAATACCAACTCAAAAAAATATTAATGTTGTAAATATTCCAAACTGAAGCATCCCACAAGATCAATAAATTAAATTTGATTCGATTTATCTCAGTTATACTGACTTACTAAATTAATACTAATGTTATCCAACGGTACATTTTGCATGAGAAATTAATGTAGGTAATATAATTAGAGAAAAAAACAGTTTGTTTATTATTTGTAACCAAATGCTCGCACAGGCACAATGATTTATGCTGTGCAATAAGTCAACGATAGACATTTATTGCTTTAAACCGGTTTGAATCCCAAATGCTTAGCATTGACCGTTCCAAGGCGGTGACCCCAATTTTATTCATGTGTGTTTTGTGGTGTTTGTTATGTGTTTTTGTGATGTGCTGTGTAGTTGTTCGGCAAATGGTCACTTGCCATAAATAAAGGACCTCGGGCTGCTGATAACAGTTATCTCCTGCTGTCGCAACTTGAGTTTCGCTTTGCTTATACTGAAGTAAATAAATAATTACAAATTGCAATTTTAACATATGCCGATAGTGTGCGCTTCGGAAAATAGCATGTATTAAAATGACTTTTAGCTATGAATACAAGTAAACACAAAACAAATCTGCAGTTCATTTCGACTCAATGATCATAACATGCAATACAAAACAAAATTGTACAGTGACCATTTATTATCCGAGGGACATCATTAAAAGTAAACATCTTCATAATATTACATTAAAGTACATGTATATACGTTCTCGAATCAAAGAGGCTTTTTGAAGTTACCATTATATTACATAGGAAAAGCTGAAAAGCGCAGTCTAGTGGACACATTTTTGCAACTAACTATAATTTAAACATTCTGGATATGAGTCATCCTAGGAATATTTGTATGAACTATTTTTAAAATCGAGCCAGCAGTTTCTGCAAATTGATTTTATAGAAGATTATTATGCTTTGTTCATATAAGGACAAAACATTGTGCAGCCAATCAGAATAAATTAACTACTTTGAAATACCATCCCTTAGGGATAATTCTGTGAAAGAAATTTTAGACCCTCACTAGGGCTTTTAGCGGATAATATTTTGTAAGCTTTTTAACATGGAGAACTCATTTCAACTAAACATCGGTTTCGACAGTTTTTGCCTCAGGCTTATTTCGCGTGTGAAGGAAATGTTTTAATAAATGGCGAACGAAAATGAAAAGAACATGACATACATGCATAACGTTTTGTATGGATTGTTTATTTTACTTGATCATGTCGATGGACTCAAATGTTTGTAGTATGAGTGAAACGACAGTGAATTAAATAAATGTATATAGTACCTGCCGATGCGCATGCTAGTAAAAGTGCAGTCAAACCAATAATATAATACGCCACCATAACATTAAAATGCATGTTTTGTTCTATTTAAAGTGATTCCCAACAATTGTTGGAGAACCTATTTTCCTAAAAAAAAATGAAACACCAACATCTATTTAATTTTTTTTATTCGTGATCACTGGATAAGTATAGCAGCATTCTTATTTAATATGAGCATACTTCCGTTCATGTTTGAAAAACGAAATGTCATAAACCGCTCGGCAAAGGTTGATGCAACTTCACAGGAATCATACTTAATCGAACAAAAGCAACGTTGCACTAAGCCAGGGGACCTAGTTCCATGTTAAAACTTTTCAAAATATTATCCGTTAAAAGCGCTAGTGTGAATTTTTTTTTTTTCACAGAATATGAATTTTCTTAGTTATGGTATTTCGCAGTAGTTAAATATGTTTTAATCGGGGGGGAATTTTCTACAAGCTGTAAGCGCTACACTTCGACATAATGCTGGAAATATGACACGCTCAACAATACAGAATCAAACTTGAGGTAAAAAATACAGAAAACAACTCAATGCTGGAAATGACAGAAATCGTACACACAATACCGTTAGCTATACAGACACTATAATGCTAGCCATACTACGGAAAATGAATCGTTTATTACTTTCAATTAAACGTTATTTGTTCACAAATGATGCGTGTCCTGCAACCCAACATAATACTTTTAAAAAGACAATCAGAGCACCCGAAAGGAATGTCTATTCGGCGAACTCATGTTGAACGCTCACGGTCGCGTGGTTAAAATATTCCAAATGAATTGTTCGGTTGCAATTGTTAAATGGTAATGGAGAACAAGCCAACACAAGTCAATTAACATTATTTAAAGATAATAACATTTGGTATTTTAATATTCGAGGTCCCCTAAGTCTATAGATATATCAAATATACATTTTCTATTTTTAGAACTCTATAAATACACTTCATCAAATACACGCGTGAAAAAGAAGTAAATATAATTAGATTGTTGAGAAAAAATATGTACATATTAAAATTATATTATCTGCTTTTTCCATACATATTTTCATAACGGTTTATTCATTGAATGCAAACTCATATTTATGTATCGCAGTCTAATTAAGAAAGCAAACCGGAAGAACGTGTTTTTCCGCATTAAGTCCCTTTCTCCCAAGTATCGTAACGAGGTGAAGTAAAATTTCTATATGGGTGTTTTGGCATTAAGTCGAATAGAATTAAGGCGTAAAGGATCAATTCAAATTTTCACCAATGAAGAGTCAAAATTAGAAAGAAACATTTATTTTCCTGCAAATGTACAAATTTAAATTGTGTTAAACGTGCATTTTGATTTGAGACGTAGTTATTTTAAAGAAGTTAGAAAATTTCGCCATAGTACTGGTTTTTGATACACTTCGCCCTATGGTCACGATTACATGTATATATATATATATATATATATATATATATATATATATATATATATATATATATATATATATATATATATATATATATATATACAATGTTTTCATTTCCTTTTATTTGTACATCATATTGTAAGGAAAAGTTCCTTTCTTGACATTTGTACCGCTCGAGGTAATATGTAACATTGTGAATACCTGGATAGCCTACGGATGACGCATGTTGAATCCGCCAGAAATCTCCATAGTATTTCCTTTTTATAGCGAATATCGTCATTTATTATTTTGTCACTGTGTTTAGTTCAAAATGAATGTGGTTCGATTTATTATAATGTTTATGTTTAATAGGTAAAAATTAAACCTTAATCTTGAAGTACTTGGAACAATTCTTTGTATATAATTATGTTTGTTCAGACTATGCATTGTTACTTTGACCGACAACATTTCATGTGCTTGGAATTTTTTTTTCTAAGCGTCTTTTAAAATGACCGCCATTAACAAGATCACGCGAGAACTATTTTTGTGTGTGAACTATATCTCGGCGTTTATTAACATTACAGTTTTACAGATTTATGAAAGCCTTTCAATGTACTTAAATACTTCGCTTATATACAGCATAATAATGTATTGTGCTGTATGAATAGTGTATTTAATTTGTATTTTAATGTAAACAGTTATTATTGCTTGTAAGGCGGAGTTTGCACTTGGTCATGTACTCATACGCCACACATGTATTTTATTCGGCGTTTATTTATTTGTTATAGAAACTCAACTGTTCATTTGTAAATACTGCTTTTCACAAAACCTGTTATATTAATCAAAATGCCGTACATAATATGTTGTTTATACATTGTAGTACATTATAAGGAATAAACATGAGCACATTTGATAGTTCTAAGCCAAGGATCTCATTGGTTGATTTGGTCACGTGGTATCTTAGTCGGAACCTATAAATACAAGCTCAGACTCAGTCTCAATATCTTCTTTCTGGAGTTCAGACCTCCGATAGATAACTTGTTGCTGCAACAGCTCAGGTATATTAAATAATAATTACTGATTTAATAGTTACTGTACGTTTACATCATGGCTAATAGAATGTTCAGGTAAATGAGAGTTCCTCCATAAATGATTTAATATACCATACCTATGGAAAGCCGGTTGGGACCACCGCTAAATTACATTAAAATATATAGTAACAATCGGACTTTCAGAGATTTTCATTTTGCGGAGCTTTAATATTCCGTGAAAAAACAACGCTAATATAAGCATATAGCAGCCGTCGGAATTTCGGGAATCAACATTTTCCGACGGACAGAAAGATACTAATTACTTAACAATTTTCGGGACATTTGTTCCGACGGGTAGAATTCGGAATCTAAAAATCGCGGAACTTGTAACTTTTTCCGACAGACAGAAAGATACTAACTTAAATAGCATTTTTCGGGACATTTGTTCCGACGGCTAGAAAGCATAGTCTATCAAGCACGGAACTTTGCAATTGTTCCGACGGAAAAATTGCGCAATCAACACTGCACAAAAAGCGGAATCTAAAAAGCGCGGAACTTTGCAATTTTTCCGACGGAAAATATAACTAGGGACCTATAAATATAGAATTATAGGTCCCTGATATAACACATGAAATACTGCACAAAAAGCGGGTTGCCATGGGTTACCCGAGAAAATGATTTGATTGGTTCCGATACTTAGAACTGACCAATCAGGAATAGTGTCTCATCCAGCTTATATACTACAACAACAACAACAAGTAAGTAGAATAAACAAGTCACGAGGTTTTTACGTTAGTATATCTTATAAATAACTTAGTTATTATTTTGTTATTTGAAATTTATTAATTTAAATATATGTACGTTACACATGCTTTTATTTGTATGCCACTCCAACGTTATATGCGAATATACTGAGGAGGAGTACCGACGAGTATTTTTCGGACGCGAGTGTTTTCCGGACATTGTTTGTCTTAATTTAAACTTTAAAGTCATAATGATAACAAGCACTTAAGATTTAATTATATTTGATCATTATTCGACTTTTCAACTTTTCAGTGATTCTGTAACAGGGAGAGGACATTATGATGCCAGTTTGAGGCTTGAGCAAGAGACTCGGTTAAAAGGTGAGTGCCCCCTTGAATATATTTTATCTTAGTACGGCAACACTTTCCTCTTCTTAAAAGGGATTTTATATTGAAATTTGGAGATATACTTTGTATAATCTGCGTTGTATCAGAGGCATTGGTATTGGCAGTACCCCTTGTTGGGTAACAAATGTCACACTCACATGGTGAGAAAATTGAACAGCCAGTCCAGGACTCAAACCCGAGACCCGGCAAGTGCTCTTCCCACTGAGCTTAGCGGGTCACTACACAATAAGTCCTTCATAGTTACCAAGTCCATACCATCACAGATTTATCTCCATGTCTGTTAAATATTAAATGATTACCATTTTTGCTTTCAATTTACATAAAGTAGATTTTTTACTAGTGATGAAATATTATTGTGATTTTTTTGTATTTGGTAACAAGGATACCTTTGCAATTCGAAAACAATACCCTAACTTTTGGTTATGACAAATGAGACCCTTCACAAAATCCTCTAAAAAAACACAGTTAACAACCACAACTGAATTATTTTTACCAGTAGAACTTGAGCATTCTTGTTAGGCGTAAAAAAGATTGGTTTCAGGTTACCCAACCTACCCTAAAAATGCCCTGACCCAAGAACATTTTATTGAGTTTGTCAGATATTTATTTTTTTGTTTTTTAATAACTTAATGTTTTTTTGTGGTTTTATTAGTGTTTTGTTTTGATAGCATCTACTTGTTAAACTATATTACTGCAGTGTTTTGAATATTCATTCAGTTTTAGAATGTTTAAGTTGACCATTTATAAAAAAAAAACAACCTACGTACTTACCTACCCTAGTTTGTTTGGTCATGTAACCTGAAACAAAAATATATTTTACGCAGTACTAAAGTATTTTTAAATCATGAGGTATCAACCTGAGATACTTATTTCATCTTTAGGACATTATTTGTTCATATAAATTAACATGGTGCTTCTTTTAACAGAACAGATAAAGCAACATTATCACAGTCTTGGTCAGCAGAAGATCATAAAACATGCTTGCTAAGAGAACAACACAACTACAGATTTGATTTTTATGCTCTGAAAGTGTGATATTACCATAATTTTGATTACAGTTGTTTACTCATTGCTATTGTAGGAATGTGCTGTTGATTTTTATAGTATTAAATTATCTTAAGTAAAAAACTATAACAATATCTAAATTGATGTATTGTGATTTCATTCATATAGAGATGTACATGTATATAATTTAAACGCCTCATGTAAGTAACAATGCTGAAACAACAAATTGAAAGTTTAATTTGTGAACCCATAGTAATACTGGCACATCTTTGTCGAGTAAATAAAGAATAAATGCACATTTTTAAATTACTTAGACTTTCAGTTAGATAAATGTTGTACAAATAGAATAAACCTGGTTGTGCAAGATTTTATAGTTATCAGATGTTTAAAATAAATGTTTATTGCAGTGACACTATGAGCATACTGGATGTGGTGAAGTGATAAGAAGAGCAAAAAGATGTCAGAGATGGAGGCAGTACATTTCCAAGGTTAATTATATTTCAGTCTTTATCAAATAGTCTGAGCTATACTTCTTACCCGTTCGTCAGCGTCGGCGTAATGTTCTAGTTAAGGTGCAACAAGTATATATGTCTGTAACTACTACAGATATTTAATTGAAACTTCACACATGTCTTCGGGGTCGTTTCTATAGGGTCTATAACTGTTACCTCAATTTAGCAGAATTATGCCCCTTTGTGTACTTCAACAACTTCAGGTATAAGTTTGCATGTACCAACTCCATATCTACTACAGATATTCAATTAAAACTTCACACACGTGTTCAGGGTCATTATGTACGGTCACTGGCCACGGCCCATAACTGTGACCAGCATTTTAGCAGAATAATACCCCTGTTGTAAGTCAGGTTAAGGTTCGTGTGCATGAGAAAATTGAGGTTAAGATTTGCCTGCAAGTAAATATCATTGTAACTACTACAGATATTCAGCTGAAACTTCACACGTGTCTTCAGGGTAATAATATAAGGTTACTGGCCAAGGCCCATAACTGTGGCCAGCATTTTAGCAGAATTATGCCTCTTTTTGTACTTAGAAATATTCATGTTAAAGTTTGCGTGCAAATATGTATCTCTGTTACTACTACAGATAATCAATTGATACTTTACAAAGGTCTTCGGGGTCATTATGTAAGGTCACTGACAGAATATATATATTATCAAAGCGGAATGAATTGTTAATCATGTTGTCCTGAGACAACTCCAGTTATTTGCAGACATTTGTTAACATTATTCAAGTGTACTGGTTAGTTCATTCATGAAACTATGAAATGATTTTATTATGTGAAATAAAATCATTATATATGATGTTCATAGCTTGATTCAAGAGAGCTTTTTCCTGACTAGCTTCATTCATAGATTTGTTCTATTATTCCAAGGTGGCCACTGGAAAGTGTATAAAAAACAAGGAATTTAAAAATTGTGAAAAATCAGAAAATTCAGGAAATTTGACCATAGACATAGGTAAAAATTCCAAACACAGATAAAAAGTGAAATATAAAATCTAAGACATAATTCAACGCTGACACCGATATGCACAAATTAGAATGGCAATTTGACAAAAAAATATCAGGAAAAATCACATTCTGGTCAAAGAAAATCAGGAAGACAGGGATTTTTTTCTTCAGAATTTCAGTGGCCACCATGTGTACAATGAGTTTATTGCTAAAATAATTTCATGTCTGAAAGCATGGCATGAAACTTCTCAAATAGAAAGTAAATAAGATCTTACTGACATAAATCATATGATTCAGTAGTTATTTTCTTAATTATTTAAAGGTCCATTAAGCAGTGTTAAATCATTTTAATGAACATGAATTTGCTTGTCTTGATGACAACAAACATTCAGACACTTTAGTGACATAATGTTGATAAATATTTTCCAACAAAGATGTCTTGATTGTTGACAGAATGTACATCAGGCTAACGGATTATGATAAATTATTCATGTGGAGAAATTTTTATAGATTTAAGGTTGTCTTTTTGGAGTATGCATATTTATGTTATTACTGCATGAGAAAATTATGCCTTGTCCATGCTAAGGACTGTATTGGTTGTTAAACTGTATATTTAGCTTAGTCCCTGTTTACATTAAAAAAAAATCTTTCCGATAAATACTTACCTAGTAAATGGCAAACATTGAAGATGTTCATTACAGTGGTGAGGCAACAAAGATCACGATTCAACTTAAATATTATTACTAATACAAGTTAGTTATGTATTTTCCTTCTTGATGATTATTTCAGCACAACAACTGTGCTACAGTAACACCAGTGTCAGAGTATGCAGTGGATGTTTCTACTTAAAAAGTACTGTGCAAACTTGAATGACTTCTGCACCTTAGATGGACATCTTCAACTGACTGGATCCATTAATCAAGACATGATTCGCTACAGCATTTAACACATTTCAATTGGGGCCCCACAAGTTTTTGCGGGTACCCTATAGTAATCTACCCTGTCTGTCCGTCCTTCTGTCCACATTTTCATGTTTTTCCTTCATATCTTGAAAAGCACGTAAGCTATTAACTTGATATTTTTTGTAAGTGCTGACTGGATTTCAAGGTAATTAATGTTCCATGCATGACACTCTACAAAATTCCTTCAAATTATTTTGACATGGCGGCCAGGCCTGTAAACATGTTCCTTAAATGGCTATATTGAAAACTTGAAAAACTTCTTGTATTTCAAAATTATTCCACTGAACAGTTTGTTGGGTGACTGTCTACAAAATTCATTTCAAATAATTTGTATTGCTAAAACATGGTTGTCAGTGGTCCAACATTTAACTTTAAACATGTATGAACATGCTTTTAAATTTTTAAAAGGTTAATCGAGTATTATTTATTAAACTCGGGTGAGCGACCGAGGTCCATTAGGCCCAGCCCTCTTGTATAGGTCCTTCTTAATATCAATAACCAATTTTTCCAGCAGTCAATAACTTGTGCAGCAGTAATAATGATAAACTTACAACAGGGTTCAATAAAGAACTTACTTTCACAATGATGAACTACCAGTGTCAGAGCATGTTCTTAATATGATGAAATTATTAGAGCTTATGAAGAAGACATACTACGCAAGACAATTATGTATAAATGTGCACATGTAATACGAGAGAATATTTTAGAATGAAATTTATTGCACATAAAATATACTTTTTCTAGTTGTAATCCAATCTATTTCTTATACGAGTTCTATTAAATAGAATTTACTTAATTTCTTTTGACGGTTTTTGTTACTTTTGTTTCATATGCAACCAATTTCACCGTGATATTAATAATGTACCAACTTGTAGTTTGTTGTTTAATGTATTTATTACCTTCCATATTGTTTTTGACCAAATATATACAGTTGTCTATGTATTACATTTTTACTTTCATATTAATGAAATGTGTGCACTTCAACTTATGTACATGTATATATATCGACTATACCTTGTATATCAATGAGAATAATGTTGTTATTGTTTTAATTTGTTTTTGATTTGATTGTTTTGATTCAATTTCGATTTAAGACACATTACATTTACAAAAAATGTAAATTTAAGAAAAGCAGCTATATAGATATATTGTTCTATGTAGTTTTTTGTTGTTGTTTTTTGGTATATGTGGTAGTAATAAATTGTTAAACTGCAATACATGTGTTGCGTTATCAATGGAGGTCGACGAGGTTTTATTTGACGAAGACGAACAGTTAGCACAAAATACTGGCTTCTTTTCACCCATGTACTCTCGTCAACACAAAGAATGTTCACTTTGCATTTATGAACATAACAGAATACGAAGAGCAAACACGAACGTTTGAAATCAAGCTAGTAGACGTAAACTCTAAATTTGGGTGTGGCATTCAAACGTGTGTCACTATGGACCTCAATGAATTTAAGGATGATGAACGAATGCCGTTGTTTAGGAATTTGACACCTAGCGAAATTACAAGTCATTTTAATTCTGTCTTCGGGGATCCAATGTGCGGTTATAACCGACTAAAAGCTTATAATTTCTTATCTCTGTTTTAGAAAAGTACTGTAAAAAATTCTGCGTACATCAAATTCATATATGATACATATAAGTATTCGAGAAACACATTGCTCTGTCCTTACTCGCTTTTAGGGATTTACGTTTTCCTGGTTATGATTAATACGATAGGGGGTGATGGACAGTTGAAAAAGAAACACGACTTTCTATGGATGTTCAACTGCCTTTGCAATCACAAGATACGTTTCGGCAAGTTGCGATGAAAGATAAGTCACAAAAAATATCTATTTAAGGATAGCTTGATGTAGAAGCGCTTAAATGGCACAAACCATGTCAACAGTAAACGTTCAAGATATTAATCGTGTCATTGACACCGAGGCCATGAATCGCTTGTTCACCAAACTGAAGTACGATGTTGGCACACAAATCACTTCGAAACTAATTCAATCGCTTAAACAAAGCAAAGACAGGGTTGCATTTTACATGGGAAAAGAACAAAGGTCTTATCCAGCAGCAATCGTGAAAACGTTCACCAATGTTAGGACAAACCATGTCACGATTACCAAGTACAGTGTTCAAGAATTGATGAACGTGTTTGAAATTCTCATGAACTTGTCTGACTATCAATGCAACGGTCTCATGCAAGATTACTCGGACTGGCAATCCATCGCTAGCTTGGTCAATATGATTGAACTCGTGGAGTACCTAGGCATGGAAGAGGTGGTGATGTTTTTAAAACGTATACCACAACTGCTTACATTTCACAATAAAAACGCGTATGATAACGAGCTGCTTAGAAGAAAAAACTAGTCTAAGGAAAATCTGCAACCTCAGTCCAACAACGAACCGAGCGAAATCGATTGTAAACGTGCCAGATCTATAAAGAGAAGCTTTACAAAGGTGTTCAGTGGAAGCTTGAGTCGAAAGTGCAGAGAAGAAAATGTAATGTCATGATTTGCAAAATATAATGCACCAACAGTAAGCTAGTGTGTTTGTTTAGCTACAATTCAGTCACAACAGACACCTCAATACATTTCACAAAAGTTGTTTTACTGTGCCACTTATACAAATACACAAAATTCAAGTCGATAACAGCAACTCATCGTCTCGAAACGCCACAATGAGTTTTTCTATCGCTTCATTGCATTCGTTGCGTATCTGTCTAGTCGACAACCACCAGTGGAGGTGTTGCAGATAGAATACCGAAATGAATGTCACCACGAGCATGGCTTCTTCCTCTTGTCAACACTACTTTGTACACGGTCCCAAATCTCGTCTGGGTTTCTTTCGTCATTTATCAAGCGAGTCAGTAATATGATCAGAAAGATAGTCGCAAACATGAGCAAATGCGATCTACGCTTTATGTGTGACTTATATATGATTATTTTGTAACGAAACATGTAACATACCGCAAATAGCTATATCTAACGTAGTCAGTTGTCACATATCAAACCATGGACTACTTCAAAACCGAAATTGACAAAATACTTAAACCAGCAGTTCAACGCAAACTGAAATGCGGAAAACGCTTCCGAATAAAGCAATGGAAAACCAAGTCAGGAGCTGCTGCGAAACGGCTATGGGAAATCATATCGAAACATATGAGCATAAGAACCACAGAAAAGCCTCGAGTGAAACGTTTTCGCGATCACAAATCTAAAACAGTTGAGCCGTATGAGTTCTTTCATCCAGAAAATGAGCCAAAACCCGAATTTGAGTTCCGGTTGAAAATATCATGTTTTGGATGGACAGTTGATTTGAGTGTGTTTGTAAGGCTCTGTCAAGATGACAGCGATGAAGGCATGATCCATGTACTGGATACACCCAATGAAACTAAACTGTATTTCAATATTTATGACAGAGATGGCGAAATAGACAAAAAACATGATCTGCTCACAACCAATGGTCCTGCTATGTGCAAGGATATAATAGTTATGATTGGCATTAAAGACATTGTTGATGAAGATGATTTGTTTGCAGAATTAGCATCAAATATATCGTTAGATTTTGAGAGCGAATGTGACTCTGAATAAAACAACTCAAACACATTGTGTATGTTTGTTAGTCTGTATTCTTCTGTGCAAACAAACAATAATAAACAAATAATGTCCACTTATCAGGCTGTTGTGCGACCCAATATCAATATCGCCGTATTAGTCGATTCGCATGGAATGAGCATATATTTTCGCTTGTACAAATGACCGCACTGAGCTTTACTCTTGCTGAAGAATATTGCTGCCTTGATAGATCGCTCGATGTATGTTAAGATTAGTACATTGCTTACTTGACTGAAAATAGTTTGCAAATGAACGTTTTCACCTCCAAACATGATAAAATCGTATTCGTTATAGTCGGTGCTGTTGACAGTTTCACCAACTTTCACTGGCGTTGAATATATGAACAAACCCCGTCATATATTTTACCAATCGTTTTACTCGGATCGCAGTTATTACAGTAACAGTTTTGTTAACCGTATGAAGAAACGGTTTGAAATGTTGTGTCAGCGCTGACAACTATGAACACACATAAAATGATAAACGACCGCATGCTTGGCGTAGAAAAACAAGAATGACATCGAATGACAAAATCGTTTTATATAAATACTTAATATTAATTTTCGGCACGTCGTTCTTTCACAACTTTTGACACAAACGCCACCAAACCTAGTAATATCGCAAAAAATGCTATTATACCAAAGACTGCTTTGATGAAAGAAACGACCGATATTTTATCCCCATTATTGATAGCATATGAGGATGTAGCATTTGCAGTCGCATTAATGAGCATTGTGTCATTTATTTGACTGTAGTCTGTTATGTCTGTTTCGTGCTAGTTGAACCTTCAGTACTTTGATATTCTAGTGGATTATGAGTTACGTTATCGCTGATATTATTGTGTAAATTATCTGCACCGCGTTTGTCGATATAAGCAACATGGTTTGGTGTTTCATCGGGTACCAAGAATCGCATATACTGATCAGTGTTTAGCTTAATACGTATGTTTTCAGTCGGATTTAGAAACAGTTTGCCTTTGGTTTGAAAACACAACTTGTTTCTGAAATTGCGAATTGTCAAATAATCGTCACTCACGCCCAATGTACTCTTTGTTACCCTTCTGATAGCTTCGAGAATATCACACTGACTAGCATACGTTTTCTCCGGAATAGATGCGATTTTGTCAATTTTGCCTAGCGCATCGTCGTACAAAGCAATTGTGAACGATCCATTAACTATCACCAGTTCGCTTTCTGATGACTTGTTGAAGCAGTTGTCATTACAACTACATAGAGAAACAAACGCGGCAAATAATATCAAACGCAACATTGCTGTCAATAAATTTATACAACACAAACACACATCGTTGGTCAGCAATTCCTTCTGAACACAAAATGTCAGAAAGTAAGGCGGAACGTAAATGTTGGGAATGCAAGTACGAACCGCTTGCGAGAGTATGTCTTCTTGTTCATCGTTCAGTGACTTTGTTATGAAATACAATTTACATGGATCCTCTAGTATGATGTCGCTTACTGGTATTGGATCTTCGCGTACCGGTTCTGGGTTTTCAGTTTCCACAATTTCTTCTTTCACGACTGTCAAATCGGTCGGCATACTGAGTATCTCTTTCTGCTCTGGAAACACGTCCGAAACTTCCTTCTCAACAGAACCAAGTATTTCTGTCCACTTGTGTTCTTTTGTTTGACTTAGCATCTTTTTTGAGAGACTCGTTTGATTTTTAGTATGCTCAACAATTTTACTTTTGCGATTAGGTATAGCATTGTCGAGTCTTCCTTTTCCACCGTCGATCAGCTCCGTTTTTACACAAAGACTGTTTATATGCTCTCTGAACAGAGGATGCGTTGCGAAAAGAAACTCTAACGCTTGGCACAAGTTCGAATGTGGATAACCGTACTTTGGTCTCAGTGCGTCAAAGCTGGCTTTCTGCTCTGCCAGTTCAATGCTGGGTTTGAGCGATTCGTATATTCCACCACAGCTTTTCACAATCTTGAGACAAATGGTGAGCTATTTCTGAGTGCTAATCAGCTGAAAGTGTGTACACGGTAGCACTCCTTTTCTCACCAAAATCTCTATGATATCGTTATCTGAACAGCCGAGCAATGTCATTACTGCTCGAAAGTAGCTGTTGAGTTTCAGTCGTATCTGCGTTCTTTCTAAGGACAGGCTAGTGGATTTCACGGTATAGCATTTGCTGATATCCTCGATGCCGTGCAACTCCAACCCTGGTATAATACATATCGGCAGTCTGTACTTCTCGGTTGGAGACGACTGCAGGTATCTGCCCTTCTTAATGCGCTCGTGTAGAGCTGCGCATTGTTCTGGTATCAGCTTTTTCAATATTTTGAAGTAGCACATGTCAGTCTGGTCATCGGAGGAAAACATCAAGTCGACATATCGTTCAAACGCAGCTAGTGTTGGTTCGTCGAGAAACACATGGTCCAGCGTTGGCACGTAATTCAAGTAGTCGTACGGGCTGCTCATTAGAGCTAAACAAAAACGCAGTCCCTCTGCATCTGTGAAAGGACACATAACGGTAAACATGTACTGCTTCTGGTGACCATTAGCATTGAAATTTCGTTTATCGCGAATGAACTCTTCACACAGTTTTCTGAGAAGCATGTTGTCGCTTCGGTTGTCAGATTGCAAATGAGACAAATTCAGTTGATGGTATGACTATTTATACCGTTTGGTTTATTATTAAGCTCATGTTTTAACCGTGTGATGGTCATTTTCTGTTACAGACATGGCTCATTGCAGCGAAAGGAAGAGCGATTGCGAACTGTTTTCGATCATAAACAACAAACACTTACCAAACAAGCCCGAACTGTTAGCAACTTACATCAATCAAAACTATGGACTCGAGTCATCGTATTACATTGTTACGAACGAAACAACTGTTTTGCCTGTTGACTTCACGAACAAGATCTGAAGCAAGTATTCATTCACTGCTCAAAGTACATTCAGTATGTGATATTGAGGTTTCAAAACTCTCAAAGCAACGGTGCTGATTTTCTGCTATGCGAACAAACCAACTACGAAGATATTTACGGCAATGAAGTGCATCAGTGTCATATTTATTTTTCAATTGCATGCAGTACAGATATGGCAGCTACACGTTATTTTTGGACATACGCTCTTGGTTCAACTAGAGTACTGAAATTCTCAAAACATACTGTGGAAAAACTAGCTTCATGTTTAGTAAAGAGATATGGTCAAAGTCTCGTACCAAAATGTGTTACAGAGTTTTGGAACAAAAAACTTGATTCATTTCGCATGAGAAACATTCGTGAGAAAACAGATCTAGTCTCACAACAAGATGATTCAACAACGCCTTAGGAAGAAATACAGCGCTTAAAACAAACTAAGTTCACTTTCGTAAACGCAGAATACAATACTGCCAGTAAAACGCTGAAAGTTTTGTTTAGTCATTCCAATGACAACAGCTTCGGCTTAGTGTCTCTCACGCAGTCGCCGAGTATATAAGGCGCCGAGTCAGTGCAAAGTCAAATCATTCTTGAGCTAGCAACTGCAAGAGCAACATGTCGTACAACGCAAGCCTCAACACTCCAGTCACTACTTTCAGAGTACCTGTGATCGAGGAATGGGATGCAGAAATAGAGCTGTCGCAAATGCAAAGTAAGTTGTGTTGCTTTGTGTGTCATTGTATGTTATTGTAGCAAATTGAATGTTGTATACATGAATGAATATATGCAATAACTATGTTTTGCTTGTGGTGTTTCAGATACAGCCAGAACTAAGACAGCCACTCCAACCGAGGACTGGGACGCAGAAGCTGATGAGGCTAAGCGTTCACCCTTCTTTCTTAACGTGGGGAAATGTTCCCAGAGGCAAATCAACCGTTTAATCGTTGTTTGACATGCCTCAATGTGCCGATCAATTGCAAATGCAGAACACATTGAATAAAAATGTTCAAATGCATGTGGTTTTTTGTTTGTTTGACTCCTATGAGATAGCAAAAAAAGTTATATAGCTATAGATTTCACACAGTACACACCACGCAAAAAACAATGCTAGCAGTTGAACTGAAAGATCTGAGCTTTTTTCGCAACATGTTACAGTTAAGCCTTGAACAGTGGAACAGCGCTGTAGAAAAGTACATAAAAGAACTCTATCCAGATGTCGAATTTACATTTTCACTACGAGATCAGTGTTGGAAAGTGACAAATCCTGATGTAGTGAGCTACGTCGATATCGAACTAATTCTGACTAGTACAAAATACGGTTTTTGCTGGAGAGACCAAACTCAAATCAGAAGAATTCAGACGGTCAATAGCATTTTGTTGCGCTCAAAAGCCGAGAGAGCCAAACACGCATCGTTTGGTCAAGAGTATTTCTAGCGGGAAAACAATATATAAAAGCAAACAAATCACTTTGTCTTTCTGTATTCTACATGCATGAAGCGCAAACTAGATCAATTGACATTGTGGGATGCTGCCAATGTCCACGAACACAAAACTATGTGGCACTGGTGGCAGTCTATACGCAGAAAAGATTTTGTGAACCATGACAAAACCGACTGTGATGTAATCCAATTGTTACACTCTGCTAATGTCAAGAAGCGAAAGTTGCATTCTGATAAATTCTTAACATCATTATCGGTTGGGCTTCGTCCGAACAAGCATCAGAAGAAAGTCCTAAATGAAATGTTGGGTGTATCTAATTACACGTGCAATTGGTGTTTGTGGTTGGTAAACGACAAAGGGTTGAAACCGAATCAATTCGTGCTACAGAAAATCGTCTGTAAAACAAATGCAAATGACATTGATGCACAGTACAGGATGGAAAATGACGAATGGTTTTTCAACAACAAAATGTCTGCCATAAAAACGACGTCGTGCAAAAACTTGTGCACATCTTACAAGGCAGCTAAGTCACTGAAAACTCAAACGACCAATGCTCGTTTCACATATTGTTCAAGGTTCGTTTGGTGTTCAAAAACTATTCATACGACTACTTTCATGCAAAGACGTTGCTACAGATAATAGCAATATGCAGAGCAGATACATCTGCATGATGCCGGACAATTTTGAAAGCGTTCTAATCCCAAAGAACGATTCCTCAAACTAGCTAAACCCATTGCACGAATACCACCTATTGACCATGACGTGAAAATTGTGAAGCGAGCTTATGGAAAGTTTGTCACGAGCATTCCATGCGATCCTAAGTATACATGAAGAAATGCATCAAATGACTTTATAGAAAAACGTGTATGCGGTATTAATCCTGGAGGTAGGACATTTGCTACAGTGTACGACCCAATAGATTGCAATGCTTTCCAAGTCGGTATTGAGGAAGATAAGCAGTATGTAATTCGCAAACTACACAATAAAATTGACCATGGACATATGCATTTGACTAAAGCACAACACAGAAAGCAACAACAAGCAGCGAAAGAACGGATTGTATCATTGAAGAAATTACACTTGAAACTAAAAACTTTTGTAGAGGATATTCACCTAAAGCTTTCTTCACATCTAATCAAAAACTACCGGTATATAGCTTTGGGTAAAATAAACGTGTCACAAATTGTACGCAAAGACAGGAAAAACCACTTAGCAAATCGAGCCAACAGAGACTTACTATGCTGGCAACACTACAGATTTCGTGAAAGACTAGAACTGCTAATACTGACTGTACATTAATTGTTCAAGATGAAGCATACACTTCGAAAACGTGTGGAATGTGTGGAAAATTCAACAAAGCTTTCGGTTCGAGTGAAACGTTTTATTGCGATCAGTGCAACTATAACACACATAGGGACGTCAACGGTGCTAGAAACATTTTGCTAACGTCTTTACATATGTTTCCTTTTGTAAAATCATAACAATAGTAACAGTGTAAAAATTAGGCTGATTCATCCTAAAGTCGAATGTTAACTGCTACGAGACGTTGCTTACGCTTAGTCCAGGGCTTGTGACTAACGACTGAAATGGGTCACCAATCCCATCGTCGAAGTTCATTGACGGTTCGTTCTGATCACACTCACAGCTGTAAATGTCTCGCTCCTCGATGTAGCGAAAAAACTTGCACTTCGCCACACCATCTGCAACAATCGTTGACTTTTGTACATTCCACACAACTCAGCCCTTCGCATATGCGACAGAAATTAATCTAGACCCGAGATGTTTTGACACGTCTCACATTGCAGAATTAGAGTTGTATCAACCACTGTTGGAAGAATAGATCTCATTGTCTCCAGCCACCTCTGGCAGGCGAAGTAGTCGTTTCCAACTAAAGGTCGTTCACAAGCGTTTCGATCAGTCGTTGCTCGCTTTCGTTCAAAATGAATCAAACTCGAGCGATTTGGACTTTTATACCCTACTGTGTGCTCGACTAGCTAGCTAGCTAAACGCGGGTATATACTAGCTATAGTCATTGTTGTACAACTACTCCGATCGAACCAAAACATACAACGATTCACACGCACATCATATTCCAATAAACTCAACAATACCAAACATGCTGCGCGATTCACATTTTTAGCGCACAGCGCTTTGATCTGTTTTGCGATTCATACAAGTAAAACGTTACAGCGATGTCATTCCACATGACCGAAAGGATTTGTGTTTCCGTGTATGTTTAGTTCGATTTGTATTCGCTTCAGTATGCGAGTTTTATGCAGCATTCGAATTAGTCAATCCAGAATTGATAATTATATTCAAAAAGTTGCAAAAGTTTGTATTTTCACAAGCCATTTGAGAGAAAACAACGTTCAAAATTCAGTAGTCGGTGAAGATTTTGCTCCTTTCAGCACGAACGTTACAGTTTAATAATTCACGCATGACTCGTCGTAACGAAGTAAACAATTTGCCAGTCGAAATGCATTGTGTAGCTTTTTTGTTGGATTGTGTGGTTATTTGTCGAGTGAATACAGTGTAATATGGATTATATGATACAGTAAGTACCACACAAATGTATTGTGCAGTTCCATGCCAGGAAAATCAGTAGTTACATAAAATGTCAACAAACATTTTCAAGTTGGAGGATGAATCAACTTGTGTTTTCTGTTTGGTATAAAAACTTAAAAACCTATAAACGGTGTTTCTTAGGTGATTTAGATGATTACTCCTAGTTTGTGCTGCTACATAGAACTGAGGTTTGAACATGAGTCGAGTTGTTATGTGGTCTGAGTATCACAAGACACTGAATCTACATACACTCATAAAAATATGCTTGGTGAAAATGATCAGTAGAATGCCTGTTATCTCAGTATAGACAAGTTTTCTGTTAACGCAATGGTTTGAACATTTTGTGTTTTGTCTAGAGTTGAACATTGTCTGGCCACATGAATCATTTCAAGTTGGCACTGTTTTGTGTTTCTGCAAGCAAACAGTGCACTAAAGTAATACTATGTACTATTCGAAGTCTTAATACTTTCTAAAACACTGGTTTATTCAGGTTAAAATACAGCTAAAATTCAGAGCTCTGTTCTCGATCCTCCGGTCGTCTCCTGAATGTCAAATTGTGTGTCCCGCCGAATGACGTCACCTCCGGTCTTTGCCTAAACCCCGTACATCGTCCGGTTTGGCTAAATCCCGACTCACAACACTCGTCCCAACTTCATTTTTGAAGGACTTCGGCAATGGTCGGGAGAGGCTGGAGAATGGAACATGTCATTTGACTGCAACATAAAGCACAACAAGCATTTGACAATGGGACTGTAAGCCCCAATATAGTTTGTCAAATCTGGTCGCTAAAACATCTGGTCATGTATAACTGGGACGGTACGCCCCAAATTATCGGTCATTATTGGATAGAGAAGCCCCAAAACGTTAAGACAAACTTGATTCTTTTAAGTTAACTTTATAGGACAGAAAAGCCCAGTACATCAAGTTAACCTTAACTGGACAAGCTACCAACATTATTTAAGCTAAATTCGGTGGGACAGAGAAGCCCCAATATCTATCGTTTTCATGCAGCGCATCGGTACTTGTCAATGGACTACCAGGATACCACTCGTCACAGACAGCAGTCACTACTTTCGATAGGGTATACCAGTAGAACTTCACTTTTAATTTGCTTTCAATCTAGCTACGCCTTGATGAAGAAGGGATGAAGTTCCGTTACCACTTTTCTGAGACTTGATGTTATACCCAGTAACAGGCCACTGGTACCCTCATTCCCCATAAACAGGACACTGTCAACTGATATGAACCCAGCAACAGGCCACTTGTATCTTCTTTCTTCTTGAACAGGGCACTATCAACTAGTCTGAGACTTGATAACAGGCCACTTGTACCTTACTTTAAACAGGACACTGTCAACTGATTGAACCCAGTAACAGGCCACTTGTATCTTCTTTCTTCTTGAACAGAGCACTGTCACCCGCCCAGAATAGACCTCATACTGAGACATAATAACAGGCCACTTGTATCTTCCTTCATCTTTAACAGGACACTGTCACCAGCCCACAATAAACTTCATACTGAGACATAATAACAGGCCACTTGTATCTTCCTTCAACTTAAACAGGACACTGTCACCAGCCCAGAATATACTTCATATTCGCAACTTCTTGAACCTCTTTAAATGTAAAGCCTCAATATTTATCTGAAGAACTACTATGTGGTATAGTCACTGTACAAGCACAGTTTTTTTCTCCATCAAACGCTGTCAGATGTCACCTTTGCATGTGTTATTTCACACTGAATGAAGTCCTCAGAACAAGACTGTCCTGGACAGAGAAGCCCAAATGTAGCCGTTTAGTCTTTTCTGGACTCGATATGAAATATACCTCCTGGATCCCAAACTGCTCGAAATGATCCGCCTTCTGGATCAATTGTACATCTGTCAACTGTATATGACTGTACTGCCGCAATGCAGTCTAGCGAACCCAGTCACAAAGTAGACAAAACACTCAAGTCGATTTAGTTGTGTATTTCCACATCATAACAGGAGGGTAAAAAGCTACAAAGAAACAAAAGAGGCATTCAGAAACTTCGTATGACTAACAGATGATTTGAACATTACGACAGGCACATTTTGAACATCATGGCAGAGTCATAACACTAATAAAACACCTTGAAAAAGTCACTGTACATTTTAACATTTACAGGTGTGGCAGAAATGCTCTTCCGTAGTTTTTAAGAACAAAACAGCGAGGATTGATTTAACACTTAATTTTTCGAAATACTAATTAAGCATTACACAGAAACGATTTCTACTCAATACAGAACATGTCAAAATCACTTACATCGTGAGGGGAGGCAGTTACGAACGAATTTCTAGCGAAAAAGAGCCCAAACAATTCCTCTGCAAATGTCGGAAATTTACCAAGGGAGACAAATAATAATGACTTGAATCACTAAACAGCGAAAAAAGCCATAAGTACAGAAAAGACACAAAAGTACTAATGCGGTAGCAGCACAATGACATCTGGCCTCTGGCCTGGGACTGCCACCACTGTTCCCTCTTTGTCTTGCACCAGAGTCACTACATCTCCTAGGCCTATATCTGATGCACAAGTGTCCAATGCAGATGATGACCCTTCACTGACTACACACATGGTCTCTTTTCCATTGGTAATTGTGGGACTAAGTAAAGCCCCAATTGATGGAGATGGACTGTAAGATGAAGCCCCAGTTGACAGCGATACACTTTCTGGCGTGGGACTAGGTATATCCCCAACTGATGAAGATGGACAGTCTGTCTTGGAACATGTTGAAGCCCCAGTTGACAGTGATGGACTTCCTGGCTTGGGACCATGTAAAGCCCCAATCGACTGCGTTGAACTGCATGATGTGGGACTTGATAAAGCCCCAGTTTCTGTAGTCCGCAAATTCTCTGCTTCTCTGTTGGGACAAACAGAAGCTCCTTTTTTTGTTGATGGATTTAGTGAGCCCCCTTCTACTTCTGGCAGGCTGGTTGGCTCTGTGCCTCCTGCCCCCTGGAGTTTAAAGTCTCTGCTTCATTGTTTCCGTTCTGTTCTCTACACCTAGTATTCCGCAACCAGTTTCGATACTTTTGGCAATCTTTCTTCATATGCCCCATCTGTTGGCAAAATAAGCAGGTGCCATTAAATGTCTGGCCTTCAGGCGTTGTTTGTTCTGAAGATTGTGTCTTCACTAGGTCTTCACTAGCTTTTCTATCTGCGAAGATTAATTATTCAGCATCCTTTCCAATTTTGCGAGTTTGTCATCTGAATTCACGGCATTTACTGAGATCTGTGCCCTGCCCCAGGGTGTCTTTCTGCCCTCAACTGCTTGTGTGATGTACTGGTGGTGACGTACCAGATCAACCGCTTCTTGCATGGACTGTGGTCGGCCAAAGCAGGCATGCTTCCCTGCCTCTTTATCTATACAACCCTGGCAGAATTTGGAGATTACTTCCTGTCGACGATATTGTTCAGGTAGGTCGCAAAATGCAGGTGACGCTAGTGTCAGGACTCCTTCTGCCCAGTCTTCCAGAGATTCATTTGGTCCTTGGATGGCTTGGTGAATTTTTGCTTTGCTGGTTTCTGGTAGCTCCTTTGCACCAAAACGACGTTCAAGTTTTTTCATTATGTCTCTAAAATATACCATTCACCCATGTGTGTTTCAATGGTGAAGTAATCTAAGGCTTTACCGTCCAAGCACCAATTCAAATAGTCTCTGCATTCACCATCTGACCATCTATTCACAGAGCGGTAGCTTTCAAATTTTTGTTTAAATGATAGCCAATTGGTGGACCCATCATATCGGAGGTTCTTTGGGAGCTTCTTTGGATCCCCTCTTCTTGACGGAGAACAGTCATACGCAAAGTCTGCATCTGCATGGTAATACCCGTTTTCATTATCATGTCTTGAAGACTGCCTCCTCTGACTCCTTTCGTAAGAAGGAGATCGATGTCTCATCTGGTGTCTGTCATACGAAGGAGACTTAGAACCCCGATAGTGTGATCTGTACTTCGTTGTGAGTGGTACTGGCTGTTGATAAACTTCCTCAGCGTCTGGATAATTGAAACCCCGTTGGCGTGGAAGTTGGCTCTGCGAACAACTTTGGGACGGTACGCCCTACTGTGGATAACTTTGGGACGATACGCCCCACTGTTGACAACTTTGGGACGATACGCCCCACTGTGGACAACTTTGGGACGGTACGCCCCACTGTGGAAGTTGCTTCTGTGTAGGAGGAATCAACTCTCGGTATGGTGCTTCCTGCTCGGGACAACTTTGGGACGATACGCCCCAATGTGGAAGTTGCACTAAACGGTTTGTAAAGCCAAAATGTTCTCTATTGCGACCTCTCGAACGATCATAGTACTCAGATTTTTCTGATTGGAACGATTCTGATTTAATGTCTGTATCCCTTCCAAAACGCACTCTTTCTAGTCTGTCATATGCTGGAGATGGGTTTTTCTGTTCTGCATATTCATTGTATCTGTAATCACGATGAGCTTTGGGACTGGATGTTCTATGCTTGTATCTGGATGGATTGTCATTACCACGATATATTTCTGGGAAATTGATTGGATTGTCATGTTCAACATTGAATTTCAATTTTGTTACTTGAGTGGGAACCGTCTTCCTTGGGATATTATCAGTTTCTTGTACTATAGGCTTGACGGTTTTTGCTTCTTGTCTGCCTGGTGGAATTCTTTTAACGGGCAATTTAGGTTTCACATCTGTGTGTATCATTTCTGTTAGGCGTGTGAGTTCCTGGTTTAGCTCTTGCTGTCTGTGATCTAACTGAAATATCCAGGCACTCAGATCCCGGTCAGTTCTATTCGATGTTGTTCTGAGAGATGTCAATGCCGACTCAATTCCCATGTCATCAGGCAGCCCAAGGTATTGCAGGGGGAAGCATGTGCTTCTACTACCTTCTCCTTTATTCCCCTTATCTGAAATGAAATCTACCAGACCAATTAAATTTTCGGAAAGATTGCCCAATACTTGAGAAAGCAAAAGCATATTTAAACCCCCATGTTGTTGTCTTATACGATATATATATCAATACCAGGTAAAGTACACAATTCTTCAACAGTGGCAAAATTTACTTGAACAGCCATTATAACAAATAAATTCTAAATTCAAAAATCTAGATCAAAGTATTCAAAAATAATATTTAAGTGTCAAATAACAAATATTAACACTATATCAATTGAACACTATTACAGATTTACACCTTAACTGTATATAGGAATTACTTATTCTTCAATACATATACTTGTTATTGACCAACTCTCATTAATATGTATAAATAAAAAACAAGTAACTCTATGACGATAACTGCCCGCCGTAGAAAGTGCAGTGTATAAACCCCTTTTAAGAACTAGTTCGACTGTAACTGAAATCCTTATTTTTGACAATGTATTATGACTGCCAAAAATGTAATTAAACCTTATCAGCACATTATGACTTTAATGGCACACCATAGTTTTCCCAAATGGTAATGTACAAGAATACTACAATGTATCAATTTGACCTACTGGCCCACCATAGATTTCCAAAATGGTAATTTGGAAAAAATATATGTATCAATTTGAAACTAATGGCCCATCATACAATTCACCCTTTACTTTCTGAAAATGTTCACTAATCAGCAAATGCCAATAATTAGACAATATTAGCCACCGTAGAACGTATAAGCCTAAGTTGCAAATCCTAAAGAATTTAAACCTATAGCCGCATTAAAACACTATCAATTTATGTACACAAATAAAATGTACAGGCAAATATGAAATGATAATTGTATATTAAAAAATAATTTAGAATAAACACCATTCAACAAAGAAGAAACTGAAAAAATTGACTATTTACTAAAGATAATAGAATTTATATATACAACAAGTAAATCTGTTTTAATGTCACGTTTTGTCTGTCGATATTCAATAAATAAACAACAGCCTACTTGACATGGAAAATAAGACAATATCACAGAGTGAATGAACCAACAAATTATTTACAATTATTTGTACAATTTATCTACAACAAAATGTGCGTAACATTGTATAGTGAAGTAAACAGGTAAAATAGTAATGAAAAACATGAATTAAATTCAACGCGTGTGTTCTAAATGGATATTATAGTGAAAAGGTGTGGTTTAAAGGAATAGAGACATGAAATCACCAGGCAAGTAGGATACTTCCTGAAGTATGTTTTTTTAACTGAAATTTTGAAAGTAAAACATTCCCGCTTTACAGTATGTGGGAGGGGTAACTTAGCAAGTACAGTGGTTATAAATATAACTCGAGAACCTGTTTTTGTATTGCAACGTAACATGATACAAGAACGAGAACGAGAACGAACCAGCTTATCAACCGTTATTTGCGGCAAATTCGTCACGCATGACCGAGCCGCATATTGACAGATTAAAATAGTAACAATTGACTATTTTATAACTGCGGGGAACTAATTAATATGAATAAGAGACCCCATTCATCCACGGCGAGCGAGAGCAACGTTACAGATACGAGTTGCACGGAATTACCAGTGTTTGAAACAGTGTTGGAAACTCAGAAGGAAAGAAATAAAAACAAAACGAGCAGCAAAAAAAAGAAAACCGAACCCGCAATTACAAACCAGAAAACCATGGCGAACTTTGTAAAACAAAATACAACAAAAATGCAGACAGAACAATCGGATTCTGCTATTGAAAAACGCCTTGATGAGATTAGCACCAAATTATCAAATGTTCTCACAAAAAATGATACTAGTATCATCAAAAATATAATTAAAGAAACACTTGAAGAAATAAAAGATAAATTTCTCGGATCCCTTATCAAACGAATAGACATGCTCGAGGTCAAGGAGTTTGACATTGAACAGGAACTTGACACTCTGAAAAAGCAAATCCATGACCAAAATTGTGAGATAATTGCTCTCAAACAAGCAAACCTACACTCAGAACAACGACAGGCAGCGGGTCTGAACGAATTGGAGCAGTACGGGCGCAGAAACAGTATCCGCATTTCCGGTCTTACAAATGACACTGACCATCAAACGTCGATGTCTGTTGCCGAACAAGCTGCATCGACATTGAGCCAGAAGCTTGGTTTCCAGGTTGAAAGCAAGGACGTTGACGTAGCACACCGCCTCGGTAAATATGTGCCCAACAAACATAGACCGGTAATAGTAAAATTCGTAAGGCGGCAAACCAAAATTGAAGTGCTGAAAAGGTCCAAACTACTCAAAGGCAGTAACATTTTTATCAACGAAGATCTTACAAAAATCAACGCCGAAGTATTTGCTTCCTTGAGACTTAAACAACCGGACCGTGTGGAAAAAGCATGGTCCTATGAAGGAAAATTGTTTGTCCGTTATCGGGGACAGGAGCGCAACGAGCTAGTTACGTTTGACAAGTACAAAACATGGCTTGATATGCCATGGCCTAACAAAGCAACCGCTACAAATAATACAACTTACGCCCGGAAATTGTCCTCTGGTGGCAAGGCTACACCGACCCATAAAGAATAAACAGTAGAATGGTGGCAAGAAACTGGTCCTTGATTAGCCAAATTCAACTGACATAATACTAACACACATTGGTGTTGTCTTATACTAGTTATGCTTATAACTTGCACCACCACGATATATACAAGCAAAACTATACGAATTCAGCAATCCAAAGGCATACATCTCATCACACACAAAAATACACATGACTGTACATAACACGCACGCAAGCACGTGCACACACACACACTCGCACACACGCACACACGCGCGCGCGCACACACACTTCCACACACACACACACACACACACACACACACGCACGCACGCACGCACGCACGCACACACACACACACACACACACACACAATAAGTCTATCCATTCATAAAGAATAGCTAAACCTACAATTTTCGTTATAAACCTTAAAATGGTTGCTATTTATAATGTTATCAAAAGCAGGAATAGTTTGATAAATAAACGTCGCTTAACATTGCATATACACGTAAATACAGGAACAGTGTATTGATTTAATTCTTGCGGTATAGTTATACGTTGTTATTTTATTAACTTAAACAATTAAGATATTTTAATAAGCACAAATATATTAATATTATGACGACATAAAATGTAGAATATGGTATGTGTACATGTTTCTAATATTTCTATGACTTATGCACTATAAATAGCCTTTAAATATTTTTCAAAAAAGAGTTTACATGTATACGCCGGAACTGATTATTGATTTAATTCTGACTGCATTGTTATGCATTGTTACTTTATTAACCTAAACAATTTATTTATTTTGTCAACTTTAATTAGCAAAATATGTATAATTTTATGACGATATAAACTGAAAAGTATGGTAGGTTAGCACGTTTTTTATGTTCAACGTATTATGCACTTATAGATAGTCTGGAAATAATGTTTAAAAACAAACAAATAGTACAAGTTATTTTAACAAGTAAATGAGAAGTGTGTCTTTTTTGGTTGTTTATTTTTGTTAATAGGGTATACCCGGGTTCGTTTATAATTTTAAATGTCAAAACTTTAACTTATATTTATCTGTATTTGTATACTACCAACTTACTTTAATAGTCTTTCCTTTGAGATTGGAAACTTAAGTTTAAATCATACTAATTTAATATCTTGATAGCACAATATCTGCCAAGCATTCCAACACCTAAATTATTTCGCTGTTTCGCACCCAGTTTAGGTGTTATTGTAGTGCTTCTTATCAAAACTTTTTCAAATAATGACCCCTCAAACACTTTCAATTCTTCCATACATTATTGTGTCTAAACTCTTGTAATATGTATATAAACATATTGAAGGTGTCTAAGGCCAGGTTTTTTTGATTTTACGGTTTACAAAACCGGCGAACGTAATTTTTCCGAAAGTGAAAAAAAATAAAATTAGAATTACGATTTTTTTTTTACCGATGAGGGACGACACGCTCAAAATTTCGAAATATTTTGAGTACGAATGTAATAATTTGCTCGGCAAGTCCGTTTACTTCCGTGACTCTGCTTTTTGTTTTTGACGGTATCACACAATGATTGCCGATCGAGATCAACAAATTGTTCCGGAATTTCACGGACAATTTTTTTAAGCAAGGCGTCCGCCATTGTTTATGTACATGTATGCCATGTAAAACCCGTGTTTTCTACAAAAGAGTGCGAAATGTCTGCTGAAACACGACGTCACGTTCCACGCATGGAAAGCGTGCGTGTACCGATCATGTGCTTTACTAAATACAGGTCTTTAAAGACATTGGGTGTCCTAGTTTCCCGTCAAACGAATGTTAATCCCATGCATGATTTTTGCAGGGAGAAATCCCGTTATTGTGGTCAGTGAGTGTTTCAAGTTTGAGGGTCGTCTCATAAATAAATTCACAAATGGAGAATAAATAGGTAACTTATAAACAAATTGGCGTGGTTTTTCCATGCAAATTTACTTATTGGTGGACAAAAAATTAGCAAGTGATTTTTAGTTCGTAAATTGTTGACTTTATTATATATTGTAAACTTCTAATAATGTTCAACATGTTTCGTAGACGGCCCTTAAAATGACTTGTCCATTTGATGAGTTAATATTACCGTTAGAAGTACAGTTATTCATGGAAAGAATGAAACATGAGAAAATCAACACTGTTTTAAACAATAGAGTGACATTTGTCTTTAACATATGACGCGCAGGCACGATGTGCACGAGGAAAATTTCCCGCCGTTTTTGGAAGAACAAAGCATGTATATAATATAAATATATTTTAATCAAGATCTTTACAATTCACCAATTATCCAGTCAGTACTATGTTCAACAGCTGTAAGGATTAAAACAGTGTTAAAACACTAAATACATGCCCATATGAACATAATTAATCGAATAAAAAAGGCTCCATCAGTAGATCGAGTGTAACCTAAAGATTCGAGAAAGACGAGAATAGTGGGTTTGGACATGACGTCACTGTGCGAATGTGATGCGCACTGGACATAAACATCCCGAAAAAATCATTACTTTCAGTTTCGCAACAACAATGATGCTTCTGCTTTTAAAAGGCTAGAGGTATGCCATTCAAACGGTGATGCTTCGTTTATTTCATTTCGTTTAAACTTGTACAAAAAATTGAAAACATCTTAGCCTTAAATTTAATAGCTAAAATGCACCAGATAACGTCATTTGACACATGCCGCAAAAAAAAATTGACGTACGGAGGGGATACCCCTCCCTAACCCACCCCTCTCGGGTCGGGGACGCCAAAAAAAATCCTGTGGAAGGCACTGAATGTATATTTTCAGGTGGCATTTGTAACAAATAATATCTTTAGTAAAAAGATCTTCTTGCGGGGACATCGAAACGAGGATGTGGGGACAGACAGCTTTGTCTCGTATACACTTAAAAGAGAAAGTCATGGTTGCATTTTGTTGATGATATATATTTTCGCGACACAATGAGAATTTCTTATTTGCCTTGTATTTTGTTTCTGTCACAATTGTAATGCAATAATTTAACACACACTAGCAGTTCAGTTTATATCTGAGAAATTTCATATATACATGAAGATTTAGCATATACACAGAGTTGAATATTTAAAAACAAAATAAGTTAAAACTGGTTTCTCATTTTTATAAGAATTAAGACTTACTAAGAATGCAGACAATTAACGTCATATTAATTGGACTTTTCTCTTGATGTAGTTAAATTTAATATGTTTTTCGAGACCTCACAGCAATTATTTTCAAAATTTGCGTTGTGTGGTTAGATTAAGCTCGTTTTGCAAGGTCTGTGTTCAGGCAGTTGTGGATTCCAGTCCTGCGCAGGTTAACTCGTCTTCTTTTAAAAAGGCATCTCACTTTACATTTTGTAAATCCATACAAGTATACAACTTTGTGGTAAAATCAATTTTAATGATGCCGTTAAAATATATGCATCTATTACACTTATTTACTCTGCAAAATTCATAAATACAAATGGTTAAACTGCATATAAAACATTGGTGTAATAAAACAGTTTATACTATGTTTGACGTGTTATTCTAACTTCACATAATAGTGTGTTTTAATGTTGATATTGTTATTAATTATAAATTGCTAATGGGAAATCGTTCGTTGTGTTAAGATTTGAACACTTTTTTTTTTTTTTTCGACCTGCCAGTGGACATGTTCCCCAAAAAATTTTGTAAACCAGAAAATAAAAAGGGACTGGCCTAATAGGGGAAAATATTAAAAAATCCACTTTATATTGTAACCTATAAAACTGTAGAACACATTATAACTGTCATGAGACCGAGAACTTGTTGTTCTGAATATTCTACTCAGTACAAATGTAAATATTTACTTACTTGTGTGTGTTTACTTTTGTATTCTTTTTGTTTTTTGATGCATATGATGGTAACTTATTCTAAGTATACTTTTTTACGTAGGTTTTGTCACTACTTCCACAAAACATTTGTTCTTGTGTGTAAGCCACTCAAAATATGTTCCACATACCTGTATATTAATTTATTTATTGGAGATTTATTCTGCTGTATTCTGTTGCTATATCTTGAAATTATATGAGCTCTGTAAAAATTGCCTCCCTGAACTGCCGCGGCCTTTATTGTCATAAGAATAGAACTGATGTCCTACATTTTCTTAAAAATAAGGAATATCATATTTATTGTTTACAAGACACACACTGGCCCAAGCAATTAGAAAAAGAAATAAACTCTAGCTGGGATGGGCAATGCTTTTTTAGTCATGGAAAATCAAATGCCAGAGGTTGTGCAATCTTAATCAAAAAAAATATTGCTTTAAAAGTCCATAACATAAAACACGATGAAATTGGAAACTTATTAGGATTAAATATTTCTATTGGTGAAACAAAATTATCGTTAATTACCATTTATGGTCCAAATTTAGATAGTCAACACTTTTATGAAACTGTTTTTAACATTATTGATGAATTTGGAAATGAAGATTTTATTTTGTGTGGGGATTTTAACTTGGTACTAGATCAACAACTAGATTATAGTAACTATAAAAATTTAAATAATAACATAAACTCCAGGAACTTTATTTTAAAGGAAATTGCAACGAGAAATCTAAAAGATACCTTTAGGGAATTACATGAAAATTGTGTCCGCTTTACATGGCGACGTACTAACCCATTGCAACAAGCAAGATTGGATTTCTTTTTAATTACTCCAAACATGCTCAACTTTTTAAAAACATCAAATATCAGAACAGGTATTAAAACTGACCACTGTATTGTTGATATTTCATTGGATTTTCATCATATTGATCATGGTAAAGGTCTTTGGAAGTTTAATAACTCTCTGTTGCATGATATTGATTACTTAACCTGTATAAATAGTAAAATTGAAGAAATTAAAAAACAGTACTGTCTGCCAATATATAACGTAGAAAATATTCATACAATAAATAATAATGAATTATGTTTTACAATAAATGATCAGCTTTTCTTGGAAACTTTATTAATGGAAATAAGGGGAAAAACTATTTCTTATTCGAGTTTTAAAAAAAAAAATAAAAAATCAAACGAACAACGATTGTTAAATAAAATTGAATTTCTAGAACAAAACCTTAATGAATCAAACAAAGAAACACTTGCACAACTAAATGCGGAATTAAACAGCATAAGAGATGCTAAACTTAAAGGGTATATTATCCGATTCAAAGGTCAGTGGATTGAAGAAGGCGAAAAAAATACAAAATATTTTTGCTCACTTGAAAAGCAACATTACGTTAATAAGAACATACCTTTTATTCAAAAAGAAGACGGGGAGATAATATATCATCAATCTGACATTTTAAAGGAAACGTGTGATTTTTACAAAAAACTATATGAAAAAGTTGAGCCAAAAGAAAACTATATACTAAATGATTTACAAAATATTAATATAAATAAAGTAAGTTCAGCACAATCAATCGAAATTGAAGGTTTGTTAAAATATGAAGAGATAACAAATACTCTAAAATATATGAAGAATGATAAAAGCCCAGGATCGGACGGTTTTACAACAAATTTCTTTAAAGTCTTCTGGAATAGAATTGTTGTTTTTGTTATGAGAAGTATTAATTTTGCATATGCAAATAATTCATTTTCAATAACTCAAAAACAGGGCATTATAACGTGTATACCAAAAGATAACAAACCGAGACAGTTCTTAAGAAATTGGAGACCTATTACGCTTCTTAATACCGTCTATAAACTAGCTTCTGGATCAATTGCAAACAGACTGAAACCTCTTTTACAAAATCTTATATCGAGGGATCAAACTGGTTTTGTTGCAGGTAGATACATTGGAGAAAATACCCGCCTCATATACGACATAATGAATTATACTGAAAACAATAAAATACCGGGCTTAATAATGATGATAGACTTTGAAAAGGCCTTCGATACCTTGTCATTCGATTGCATTGAAAAAACGTTAGACTTTTTTAATTTTGGACCAAGCTTTAAGCGCTGGGTATCGATTTTTCTAAAGGATACTCGGACATGTGTTCAGTTAAACGGATTTTTTTCTGATAACTTCACAGTAGGCCGCGGCTGTAGACAGGGAGACCCGATTTCACCATATATTTTTATTCTATGTGCAGAGATTTTAGCAATCAAAATTAAGAATAATAATAATATAAAAGGAATATGTATTAACGGCATAGAATACAAAATGTCTCAGTTTGCAGACGATACTTCTTTATTGTTGGATGGTTCTGAAAATTCTTTAAATTCCGCTCTAGACACACTCCAAGATTTTGCATACTTTTCCGGATTAAATGTAAACTTCGATAAAACTAATGTAATTTGGATAGGATCTTTAAAGTACAGCACCCGAGCGATTAAAACAAAATACAAACTAACATGGGAAACAACAAGATTTAAATTGTTGGGAATCATTTTTGATGTCGATCTCAATCTGATTGTTGATTTAAACTTTTCCGACAAATTTATTAAAACTAGTAATATTATTAACCAATGGAAAAAGAGAAAACTAACACCTATTGGTAGAATTACCATTGTTAAATCCCTTATACTACCTCTTTGTACTCATTGTTTCTTTGCAATACCTACTCCAAAAAGAGATATTCTTGATAAATTGAATAAAATGTTATTCGACTTTGTGTGGGATGATGCGCCTTACAAAATTAAGAGTTCGACCCTTACACAAAGCTACGAAAATGGTGGATTACAAATGGTAGACATCTTTGCTTATTGTAAAAAAATTAAAGTGTCATGGATTAGAAAATTACATACATGTTCAGAAAGCAAATGTGTTATTCTTATGAGGTCTATTATTGATGTATGTAAACTCTTCAACACTGGAAAACAATATATTGCTATAATTAAGAGCGCTGTTAAAAATGATTTCTGGTATGAGGTATTTACGTGTTATGAACAATTTCTAGATGTATTAAAAATTATTGATGTTGAACATGTTCTTAGCATGCCATTATTTTATAATGACAATTTTACCGTTGGTAATGAACCCCTGTTTTTAAAAGCACTGTACGATAGAGGCATACGATTTGTGAGAGATATTGTCATTGATTCAGCAATTTTTTTAACAAAATTTCAAATGGAAAGTATAACGGGGAAACCTATTAATTTCCTCCAATATGAGGGACTAGTTAAAACAATAAAATTATTTTTTCGGAAAGTAAATATACATTTTAACTTCAATGATGTTTTAAAATACGGCCCGTCTCTGTCATGCTATACAAAATATTTTATATGCCTGGACAGCAAAGATAAGACAATATATAACTGTTTTATCCAAACTGAAATTGAACCCGTTTGTAAAAGCAAATGGACTGACTTTGTTACTACTAACGAGGAATGGAAACATATTTTCAAAATAGTTTTTGACATAACACGTGATAGTTACATACAGTGGTTTCAAACGAGAATTATTTATAATATATTGGGTACAAACTCCCTTATGTATAAAATGAAACTGGTAAATGATAATATGTGTACTTTTTGCCAAGAATTCGAAGAAACGATTCGTCACCTTTTCTGGTCTTGCAAAAATGTCCAATGCTTGATCAAGAAATTAAACGAATCTCTGTTAAATAATAGAAGTTATACGACAGAAATTGATTACAAAACATTGATGTTAGGTAATTCAGACAAAAACAAGCAAAATCTAAACATACTTTGCCTCGAAGTTAAAAAATACATATTTACGTGTAAAAAAGGTAACATAATACCAAACTATACAGGTCTTATAAATAGTTTAACTTTTACCTACAAAATATACAATTCATTTAAACTCACAGAAAAGGAAACGAGGAGTTGGTCGCTGGTAAAATTAATATGTGAACCAAATATTTTTGTGGAACATAACATTGAGTGAAAATTTCTATAGAATCGAGAAAAGGAAAAAGAAGTGATATTTCCTTAAATATGTAATTATTAATTGCCAATAGAAAAGTACCTTATATATGCTTTTTGCTCATATTTTTTTGCCTTTTTGCGTTTCTTGTACATTTAAAAATGTAACGGTCTGTATGATACTTCATTTTGCTAACATTGCTTTATGCATGTATGCATGTTTAATCATATTTTCCCTTTCAATCATTTGTTAAAAAAAGTTTTTTACTTAGTTACTAATGCTATTTGCATGTATTGCATGTACAATTCAATATACTGTATTTTGTGTGTAAAGGTGTATGCATATATGCGATTGTACACTTAAAATGCAAATAAACAGAAGTTACCAAAAAAATAAAAAATAAAATGTGCGAACACTTCAATTGTGTCTAGAAAAACTCAAAATAAGTCACGTTTAGGTCAAGTATTGCTGAAAATAAATTGTTTATCAGTTTCCGTCTAGTCCGTAGCTGTCAAGTACAGGTGTCTTTGTCTAATAATTAACTCAAAATTATGCAAACAAATTATTGAAACAATTATTAAATTAAACACAAGTACAGGATTATTTAATAAACTCTTTAGATCTATACGAATAAACAGTTTGTTGGAAAATTATTTAATCAGACAGACCCTCAAGTATTCTCAACTTTGCAAGATGAATATTAAATATATTCAATGACTAATGAACTGAACTGGCTGAAGCAAAATCTGACCTACTGGTCTGCTTACTTGTACTTTGGTGAATTCGACTACCAGATGGTGAATGTGTAAAACAAATACATTAAAATTACCCTTTTAATCGGAAAATTAAATTTTGACAATTGTATCACCGTAAATACCAAATGTTTAACAGGACTCTTTCCCAAATGGTAATCAAATACTAACAAAAATTACCTCCCTTAGATAACTCCCAATTGGTACTAATGCATAACTATTACACTGAACTACCCACCCAACTGGCAATAAACCTAAACTTCACCCTTTTCCCCAAGTTTGCTTGAAATTACTTGAACAATTTTCTTATAAACAGCACATTAAGCACATTTCAAGTTATACCTTAGTGATTTCTGCCTCGACTGGATTTGGGACGATACGCCCCACTTTGTCGACTGTTTGAATAAGTGTCGACAGGTACCGGACACAGAAGCCCTGGTTGTTGTCTTCACTGGATGGCACTGCTTACATCAGGGTTGTCATTATTAACTGATTGCCGATCAAATTCATTGTTTAAAATCACGAGAAAATCTGTTGAACTTAAAAATTGCAATAGGTAATTCCACAAATGGGCCCCATAGACCCTTGGCCAAATCACTGAGATTTCGATAAAAATCGCTTGTTTCCATTCATAATGACAACTCTGTACATCGGAGACCTTGACGGACAGAGAAGCCCAGAACGTGTCATCGATGTTTTCACTGGTCAACGGTCGAAACGATTTTCTTTTTCCAATTGACTGGGACTAAAAAGCTCTCAATACTTTTAATTTACAGTTCGTTTTTTGCCTCGTCGCCATTAAAGTAATACTATGTACTACTCGAAGTCTTTAATACTTTCTAAAACACTGGTTTATTCAGGTTAAAATACAGCTAAAATTCAGAGCTCTGTTCTCGATCGGCCGGTCGTCTCCTGAATGTCAAATTGTGTGTCCCGCCGAATGACATCACCTCCGGTCTTTGCCTAAACCCCGTACATCGTCCGGTTTGGCTAAATCCCGACTCACAACAGCACACATTTGTGAGCATGTTTCTAGAGAATGCTGAAAAAAGTATATATGGGCCATTTTGGAAATTCTGCTACTTTGTAGGCATGAAAATGTCGGACCACAAAAAGCTTTTGTGTATACAGTGTTGCTCAATTCATATTATCAGAGTGGTTCAACGAAGAACGCCTTCTCTAGCAGAAGGAGATCTAGGTTCAATTCCTAGCTATGGTATGAGTTTGAGAAATCACTGTATGCGTAAAGAAAACAGAAATGTGAACCTCTCCAGTCAATTTATTTTTCACATCCACCCATAATCATGATCTATGTAACAACTTAGCAGTAAATCTAGGTTCGAAACCTAGCGCTGGCATGAACTGTGAAATTATTGCACAGTCAGAATTCCATATACAAACCTATACAGTTGCAAATAATCTCTGTAAGTCAGCAGATCATAGTTTCTGTTTAGAAGTCAATGTTGACAAGCTACTTATATAGGCTATTGTCAAATTCTGCAGTTTTGAGTTTACAACTGGCTTGGAGTATTTTCACAATATACAAAACATCTCATAATAAGAGTGTAGTATTAAATTTCTTGTCTGGTCATTTCACTTCTTGTACAACTTAGCTTATGAGTTTAGCATCTATACCATTAGTTTGAATCATATCACAAACAAAATCAAAACTAATGTCTTTCTGCATTGTTTTAACTCACAACATAAATTATTCTAAGCAGCTTTTTGTGATATATATAGTGATCTGAAGTTAAGTGCAGTATGAGTGTAGAAGGCTATGGTGTGAATTTCTACCTTGTATAACTCAGAAAGGTTGACACAATCTCATTTTCTGCACAAACACAGCCTTGTAAGAGAAGTAACTGTACTGTTTTATCATATATGCACTTGAAATTTGTATACACCAAGATGTTCAGTCAAATATTTTTTGTTGTTTTTTTGCATAGCTGTTATTGAACATTGTTGTTGCATAGTGCAATAATATGAAACCAAGAGTAGCATAATATTGTACAATTGTATGAATTTTCAATCCTGAGTTGTAAACTGCTTTGAGTTTGAATGGTCTGAATAAACTGCATATACATGTACTTCTCCTCTCCTGGTTGTCTAGTGTATCAAAATGTCTGCAGCAATAGGGCAATAATTTCTGTGTGCTGAGACACAAACATCAATGTAGAAGTATTGTTGCAATTGATAAACTGAATTGTGTGAACTGACTGCTTCTAATGTAGTACTGGTTTAAGCATTTACCTAGCAGTTACATGTAGTTACAACTAACCACGTTTATCAGGATGTGAAAATATATAAAATGGTTATGATCACATCAAGCATTCATTCTTTCATACACATAGCAGTGAAATTCACTGAAAACAAAAAAGCAGTTGTAAGGGTTTGATACGTTAAATTGTACTATATACTAACCAATTATACCATTACGAGAACCAGTTTGACAAGTGGCGTTCTCATCGTACTGATGTTTGCATTTCAAGCAAATCATTCGCCCAAAATTCTTATTATATACAAATTCGAAATACTTAGGAATGCAATTCATACAACAAAATCCGTGTCCACACTTTTTGCTGACGACTCTATGTGGATTGCTATCATTTTTACAAATTCTACACAAGTCAATTTCACCACAGTTTTGTATATTGCTTTGTATCATATCAATAACGCTGGAATGTTTGTTGCTGCATTCGTAAGACTAGATGTCATACTCAGCTAAAATCGTATCATGTATTGTATAGCGTATAATTACTGTACTCAATGGTACAGCAATACGTATCAAAAACGTGAATTGTGTGTTCAGCGTTGCATTAGTCTGTACAATATACTGTAGTAATCATGATAATTTTGGAGCCTAAGTTCAATATACGTAGTTATTTCCAATGTAGAGAAAAAACCTACACTGCTACCAACAAAAGACAAAGACATGAACTACAATTCAATATGTTTAATTGTACAGTGAGACTCAAACCGTATCATACAAGCATATGCACAAACATACATACTCATCAGTCAACAGAATTTTCATATACCCATCGACATCGCTTCTGCACATTGCACACCGATTGTCACAAATCATTGTTAAGCAACAGCCCTCACAGAATGTGTGTCGACACTTCACCAATGTACAGATTTTTTCGGCATCACAGCATATGATACACGCCTTAGAGTCCTTCACAGCCTCTTCTTTTTCGCGCTCTAGTTGGACGGTCACCGCATTCACTCGCTCTTCGATTTCTATTTCGTTCTGCTCTTTCAAAATAAACTGTCGCCTAGCCCACTCCTCCTCAAAGTACCGCTTCTGGTCATCCACTATGTGTTTGGTAGCTTCGTTGTGGTAGTACGCTGCTTTCTGCAAACATACAATCAGTTTGTTGCCCGCTTGTCGTCCTTCTGTGGAAATCGCGTAGTCACTGTTGTGATGAAACGCGGTAAACTGGCTACCAATCCTATTGAGATGGTAGCCCAACGAACAAAATTCATGCGAAGCTGATTTACTTTCAGGTCGAGCGTACGGCTTCTCCGCAGGTCGTTTGTCTTTACCCCAGTTACTGGTCGATTGTAACTCGCTGCTAGTACAACTAGCATCAGGGTCCTCGAACTTCGGCAACCGCTTCGCATACTTTGGCATGATGACTGTGATGTTGACTCTTCGAATGCTAAATCATAAATGATGAAAATTGACGTCCAGCGCGCCTTTTATACCCGTCGGTGCATTTTGTACATATAGTATACTTAGTGCTAATTCAAAACAACACGAGCACAATGAGTAACACATTTCTTATTCGTGGTAGATGCAGGCATTCGTATCTGAGAGAAACGCTGAACAAAGTTTCATGTATACGCGACTTTAATCGTACATACGGTAGCGAACAAAAGCTGTAACATGTGTATGCGAGTAAATACTTGCTGTTAACATACATGATCATGATGATAGATATTTGCTGGTCATAGTGATGTACAATATGTGATATTTCTTTGCAGGTCTGTCGAGAAAATGCGATGCATTGCTGTCACATAACCCGTTTTCTTTTTTCAATACAATCGAAGCATTCAGTAATGTACAGTACATGACGTTGTGCAATAAAAAAGATGTTTACATTCGACGGTTTTCACGCAGCAGGTGTATTGACAAATGTATGCTATATAACAATGTGGCATGAAAACACAACAAGCAAATGTCAGTGTTTGTCGTTGATTTCTTCACAGTCATATGAGCAACCATATACAATTTTATCAGTAGTCTTGTACACAGCATCTGATTCAATGATACTTGTCAAGCAGTCACTGCCTATATTTTGAGCAGATCTACAACACTTATATCTCATCCAAAACAATCGAGCTTGCAACTCTACTGACAGCATCGCATGAGAAAATCGAAACGCAGCGCTGCGAGGTCATTGAGTACATTTAAACTTTAATCGCAACGTCATTTCAGTGCATGTAGTCTTCGGAGTGCTGATTTTTACCCCAAAAGTTTAAATCCGTTTTTCTCAACAACTGTTGGAGATATTGTGATCAAACTTTCACAAAATCACTCGCCTTGACTAACACTACAATACTTATTCTATACACTGTGCTCTAGCATTAACGATTATATGACAAAACTTCACTTTTTAGCACAAAAAATACGTTGTTATGGAGGAAAGATTTTCATGTATTGTACTAGAGATACAAAATTAGTATCATTGAATAGGTAATTTCATTCCGCACATCTTGATGCCTAATAGTGTATGGTTAATCATATCGCTACAACAATACTGGCCAAAAACAACAAGCAAACTGTATACTCAAAACGATTTCTTCATAAAATTTTAATGTTTACGCAACGTCATTTCAGTGCATGTAGTCTTCGGAGAGCTGACTTTTAACCTAAAAGTTTAAATTCGTTTTTCTCAACAACTGCTGGAGATATTGTGATCAAACGTTCACAGAATCACTCGGCTTTACTAATACTGCAATACTTATTCAGAACATTTTGCTCTAGCATTAACGATTATATGACAAAACTTTTTAGCACGGAAAACAAGTTTTTACAAAGGATATATTTTCATGTGTTGTACAAGAGACACAAAATTAATATCAATGTATAGGGAATTTTGTTCCGAACATTGCGATACCTTATATCAGATGGTTTATCACATTACCACAACACTACTGGCCAAAGACAACCAGCGCACTGTATACTCAGAACGATTTCCTCATAATGTTTACGCAACGTCAATTTGCTGCCATAGTCCACAGATAGCTGATTTTTGGCCAAAATGTTTAAACTCGTTTTTCTCAGCAACCACTGTATATATTGTGATCAAACTTTGAATATAATGGTCAGCAAATTAAACACAACAATATTTATTTTGAACCCTTTGTCCTTTTATCAACACTTATAGGTAAAAAATGCCAGTTTTCTTGTGAAAAACCAGTCTCTAATAAGGATTTTTTTCATCTTTGCTGCTAGTATAATGAAATTGGTATCAACGTGTAGATATTTTTTGTCCGATCATTTTGATATATAACACTCAATATGTTCACTAACCACTTCAATTGAAACAGCTGAAATATAAACGCTACACTAACAGTTTTCTTCCAAACGTGCTATATATTTCATGACATGTACAACGCCATTTCGATAAATGTAAACAACCATGATTAGAACTTTGTTCTTAATGGTTTAAGCGGTATTTTTCCGAAAGTACTCAAGGTATCTTGATGAATGTTTCACCAAAAATATTCAACTCAATGCTAGCTACACATTTTGTTCAGTACAATTTGCTTTCAAATGAACATGCATATGGATAAAATTAAATTGAGAACTTCTCTAAGAAGAAAACTTTTTTCTTTGTAGCTATGGGCACAAAATTGGTATCAACTTACAGAGAATTTCATTCCCAACAATTTGGCGTATAACACTGGATGGTCGCGACTATCAGTGTCATTAAACGAGCACAAATAGAAACGCTATTTTCAGTTTAAATCATGAAAAACAGGTCGCTTAGAAGAAAACTTTTGTGCCTTCCCATATAGTGTAATGAATTTCAGCTTGTAGGAAATTACATTCCGCGCATTTTGATACCAAATACTCGATGGTTTATTGTATCGTTTCATCAATTGTGGCCGAAAACAGTTTTCCTATATAGATCTTACACGCTTTGACAATAACTTCAAAATGATCCACATCGTTTCAATTCATGTAGTCAACGGACAATCGGATTTTTTGCCAAAAAAAATTTGAGTGAAATTTTTTAACAACCAGTGAACAGATCAACATGACACTTTCACCATATTGTCAGGCACTATGCTAGCATCATTTGTTGGGAACATTTTGCTCTAATCATATCTTGTATGTGAGAAATGTTCACTTTTTTGCTTGAAAAACACATCGGTAAAAAAAACTTTTGTGTATTTGCTGTTATATGCATACAATTGGATCACAGTGTAGGTAATTTCACAATAATGTACAGCATTCAACAATAAGCTTTACTAAAACGAAAATACAGCCAAAAAGCATTTATACAACAAACGGATTTTCAAGTATCGGGTTAAACCGAACGACGTTACATAGCGAATAGTACACCAATCTGTGTTTGTTTGGAAGCGGTTTATGTCGAATTTTTCTGGAACGGGTGGACATATTTCATGAAATTTTCTTCACGATAACCAGCAAACTGACAGAAACAATCTGTATTCTTTGCATTTTGCTCTCAGAACAACGCTTATGTGTCAAAACTTCACTTTTTAAACCAAACTCAAGTTCTTATGAAGGACAAGTGTTCTCCTCTTAAAAATACAATTTGTTTGGTATCAATCGATACGGGATAAAATTCTGCGCATTTTGGGATTAAATACTCGATGTTTTGGAGAAAGACTTCAAGAATACGGACCGAAACCATATCGCAACACACACAATTTCAAAGACTTTGACCATTCGTTCTCGGTGCAAATTTATGACGTCATTTAATATTTCTCATCCTACAACTTTAAGCGACATTTATAGAAAAACCGATTTTCTTCTCAAGCGGTCAAAATTGATTTTCTCTGCAATCCATGGGTCGATTTCAATGAAATTTTCAACAGATTAACAATAATTCCAACGCGCATATAAAACACAGAGATGATGCTACTCGATATTGACTCTGATGCTTGTCTGGTTAGCTGATCTACTACACATACTATACGTACTATGATTTTATGTGGTGATGATATAACAAAGTGATGGTTTAGCACGATGGTGTGCTGCTATAAGGAAAATTCAACGTGGTTGTATTTTTGTTAGCATGTCTGTTCCATGATATTGTATTGTATGCATGTTTTGTTTGAACTGATTTGATTTCAGGTGGCTGTGGTGAGTACTGTAGAGTGTACTACATATGTTAAGTTGCATCAACTATGTATAACACCGTGAGCTCTAATTTTGTATAGCGGTACAACAATGTATCTAATGTTGTGGTCATTGTTCGAGAATTGTAGTCTGAGATATTGTCGCAAATTTTGACAGAGCAATGAAAGCATGAATTGTGTAGCAATGATCATTGATAGCAAAATATGGATTCACAGTTGAACTCATGACAGTATAGACTTGGGTTGGTAAATGAGTTGCATACTGCATCATATTACATTTTCGTTCAGATTGTCAGTGATGTGCTCTCAGTTGAAGTTTTGCAGCTGAACAGACTAGACGTGTTTTCTGGAGCTCCAAAACCAGATTTCAAGGTAAGTGACTGTGTGTGCTATGCATTGTTTGTTTCAATACATTTCAGATTTTTACATGTACTGATGACTTGACTGTTGAAGTGAACAGAGACCCGAAGTAGTTGAGTAGAACAGTTGTGGAAATTTAGCTGTTATTGAAGGTAAGAAGTTTTTCAATTACAATGAATTATGAGTGTAAACATTTGTTTTGACTCAGTGAGTTAGTGTTTTACACTGTTACCGTCTATATTGGTAGAGCTATACACAAAATTTGTTCACTTTTAGAGTTTGGGATCAGTTGGTGTTTCACAACATATTAGGTAGGATGTGCTTTTTTTGCAGGGTTGCTTTTAGTCTACAGCAAAATAAATAGGTGTACTTTGCATGTACTAAAATGTAGCTTGAAATAACAAATGAGCACTGGGTGCTGTGATGTTTCTCTAATCACTTTTGAGTTACAAATGAAGAGAAAACCGTAAGACTTGTTTGGCAGTTGAGTTGTGTACAATGACATTGATTGCCATGGTATGCATAGGATTAACATTTTGTTCAGATTTTCAGATGTTTGCTGGTAGTTGAAGTTTGGTAGCTGAGCAGAGACGATGAGTTTTCAGGAGCTCTGAAACCGTTATTGAGGGTCAGTTGTACAGAACGACTATGTTTGCCATAACCTGGTAAGTATTTAAAATTTTGTTAAGATTTGCAGTTCTGTGCTCTCAGTTGCATTTCAGCTGTCGAGCAGAACAGACGTGTTTTTGAGAGCTCCAAAACCAGATTTAAAGGTAAGTAACTATGTTTGTTATGCATTGCTTGTTGCAATACATTTCAGATTTTGACATGTACTGATGACTTGACAGTTGGTGTGAACAGAGAAGTCAAGCAGTGGTTTTGTCTGGAGCTCCAAAACCATTGTTTAAGGTAAGTTGTCAAGAATGACTTATGTTTGCCACAACTTGTGAAGTATTAACTTTTTATTCAGACAATCTGTCAAGTGCTGTCAGTTGCATTTCAGCAGTCGAGCAGAGCAGACGTGTTTCTGAAAGCTCTCATATATTGTAAGTACAAATGTGTTTTCATAGCATGGCATTTGTTTTTCATGGTACTGTATTTCAGGTTTGACATTGTTACTAGGCAGTGAAGGAAGAGAAAACAAGACTAGCTGCTTTGCACATGAAAAGATAAGTTTGCCAGTACTTTTTCTATCATGTCATGATATATGCTGCATATGCTTTTCTGTGTCAGGATGGACAATTGCAGAACGGAGAAGAGGATTAGTTTTCAGACGTTGTAGAGAAGTCTTGTCTCTACAGTTGGGGCAGTTATGAAAAGGTAAGTTTACACTTTTTTTGTACTCTGTGTTCTTCATGCTTATATATTCCAGGTCCCGTGAACAGTGAACAATGAAGGAGTCTAGCTGACGCATTCTACATTTGGAAAATATAGCAAGGTAAGTTGGTGCGATTTGTACTATGTTTTGCTCTGCTTGAGTATGTTTCAGATTTCACTTGCAGTGACGATTTCACAATGGGTCGGGTCTAAACAGAGAAGAGGAAATGTGTTTTTGAAGGAATGCATCTGCTGTGACTCCACTCAACACATAAGGTAAGCTGTTTCGTTTAAATTGCCACCAGACAGACAGTTGAGCAGAAAGGATGTATATTTTTGCAGCAAAGAAGCAGAGGAGCAGGGAAGGAATCAAGATTGACCAAGGTAAGTGTTCCATATAATCTTTCATAATATATGAACTGTCTTTTTCATTTCAGCTTGGTGGTGGTAAGTAGAAGTGTTTTCTATGCTTTGACTGTTTTGTATGATTGATGCTATGCAGAATATCTACTCCAATTCAGCTCGGTGGTGGTAAGTGCAATCGTTTCTATACTTCAAGGGTCTATGTGTATCTACATGTTTTGACGTTTTTGTTTGTGTTATGCTTTGCAAAATGACTTTTTCATTTCAGCTTTGTGGTGGTAAGTACAATAGAGTTCTTGGTATATATAAAAGCATGTGATAAGTTTGTTTCAACATAGCATGCCATTTTCATTTCAGCATGGCTGAGGTAAGTAAACCGTTTTGTTGTTACTAGGCATTTCGTGAAAATAGTACAATGAATTTCTACTTTTTTGATAACATGTAAACTTCTTTTCATTTCAGCTTCCAGACGGTTAGCACTAAAACAGTTGAACAGTTGGTTTTGCTTTGTTACCGTCTGTTGTCTGTGTTTGATACAAATGTTCACATTAATATCTATTACTACAACGTTGCATCATATTGTATAAAACATTTCAACTGATTTGTTTGCTTGTTTTGTGCTATGCAAACATGTCTTTTTCATTTCAGCTCCCCATAGTTTGAACAGTTGGTTTTGTTCTGTTACTGTTTTCTGTTGACTTTTGTGTTGAATATTTTGAATCCAAATGTACATGCATGCTCTAGTCTTGATTTCAGCTCGGGATTGGAGTGAAGAATAGTTGAGAAGATTTCAACCAGCAGGAATGGATCAACAATACAAATGTGAGTACTTTTTTTTATCTTTTGCTGACATTTGTGTTTCTTGATCACTGTATGTTACAAATGTCACGCTATCATGGCTATGTGAAATGTTTTTTTGTTTTTTTTGCATTTTAGTGGAGACAACATGGTGAGTAGAATTGTTTATGTTTAAAGTGAGACAAACATCTATATAACACAAATACTCGCTACCAAGCCAGCTAATACACAATGCAAACCACACGAAACATTTCAGTCAGGTTCGATTTCGAGTTGCACTTCTCGCAGGTTCTATTTCACGTTGCTATACATATATATTAGCTCTAGGTATTTCAAATCAGTACGTTTAACCATACAAACAACTTCTTCGCTCAGTTTGAATAGAAACAGTAAAACGTTAAGTTAAGATGTACCTTGCTAATGCAGCTTGTCGCTTGCCATCAGGTTGAAGTGAGACAAATATCTATATAGCACAAATACTCGCTACCCAGCTACTAATACACAATGCAAACCACACGAAACATTTCAGTCAGGGTTGATTATCATACTAAACCGGGCCCCGAGGTTCATTTTGAACACACAAACATTTCTGTTTCACTATTGTTTCTGCACAAGTCACCGCGGGACCAAATGTCACCAGGTACGATTTGGCATTTATATCATGACCGCTTTAAATGTCGCCATACTTTCTACGGATCAAAAAAAGTAACTAAAATAGATTGGGTAGTTCCTGATATATTGTGGGGAAATGGACATATTATATTAAACTCTTATATTAAATATAAAACGGCTATTATAACTCCCTGAAAAATCATCAGACTGGAACAAACTGAAACAATGCGCATGTCCTTTTGGTAGAGATGCTCCTTATAAAATTCAAGTTGTTACTTCCTGAGACCTCTCGCGGAACAAAACCTATTGTATTAAAATGTATTTTGTAATATAAAAAGGGCAATAGCTCCCTGAAAGGTCATGAGACGGGAATCCCTGGCAATATACGCCTGTCTTCTTGGTCGGGATGCTGCATATCAACTTGCAATTAAGTCGAGCTTCTTAAAATCTCGCGTGGAAACGAAAATCATCTATGGAAAATCGTTTTTTTAAATCCAAGAGCGATGCACTCCTGAAAGCAAAACCATCAGACCGGAAAGACCTGATAATGCTCGCATGCTCACCCTGTAGGAATGCTTAACATATATGCTTATTGTATTCCAGTCGTAAGTTCCCGAGGTTTCGCTCGGTAACGACGTACCATAAAGACGGACGGAATCGGACGCACGGACATGGAATATGATGGATAACATAATCTGGATAAATTATTTAACACTCGATCAAAGTGAATGAAAGTTGATTTAGAATCCAGGCTGACGGATAAAGCGGCGACTATATGCCCCGCTTCCAGGGAGCATGAAAATGACTACCGTTGAAAAGAAGAGTAAACAAACTACTCTTTTTTTATAATGGGTATATATACCTTTCATTCTGTATTTTATTGCTTTTTTTTTAAATTCATATATACTATAAAGATGGAAGATGCAATACACCATTGGCTCAGGATACCACATTAAAGAGATTAAAACTTTTCGAATAAAAATATGATTAAATGCCGAAATTCAAGTTGAATCAATGACTTCTTTCGAGTTTAAACAATTTTGTCTCAATAAATCGTTAAGTTTCCAAAAATATTAAACGAAGAATTTTTTGTTCAATGTTTCTTAACCAAACACACCAAATTTCATATTGTTATATGCATTCGTAAGAAAGATATAACGTGATTTAGCAGATGGGCGTTCATTCCGTTGGCTCAAATTCCTGGCAAGATCATATCTTTCCCGGCACAATATGTCTGCGAAATTGACACAAAGTCGGCATCACTTGCCCCATTAGTTCACATTGCAATCACACGAGTGTTCGTTTGTCAGTCAGTTTGTTCGTTTCTATAAAAAAACACACAGTGTATCGCACATTTGAAGACAATTGATGAGCGTGACTGTGAACGTGTGAGTGATTCAATGATATTCATTTAGAAAAGCGACAATTACAATTCGGTAAATGAATAATACAAACAATTCTTGCTGCGTGTGTGTTTGAATGTAGTCAGCTACGGATTTTACATGCTTAGAGATGTTCCTAGTATATAACGTTGAATGTCAACTACGTATTTAGTGGATAGACGCATCAAACAAGGCTAATTTATTGCCAACACAGGTGCATGACATACAGATGAACAAACGCGTCTTTCGAAAATAATGCAGTAAAAGATTACTTTATTCTGTGAAACAAAGTGCATTTGACGACGACGAAAATGATGCTGATGGTGATGATGATGGTGATGATGATGGTAATGATAAGTATGGTGATGATGATAATGTGCAATTTTTTCAATATTTTTATATTTGATACGCTTCTGAAGCTGATCACAGCAGACCCATCTTACGATCAACAGTTTACACACACACCCAACCCGAAATCCTGGATCCGCTCTTGCACGCTGCCATTTCATTTTTTATTTTATTATACCGCACACAATTAATTTAATAAAAAGGTAAACATATTTTTAGATCTAATTCATGTAATTCGGCCCATCAAGATTCGAGAGTGTTTAAATATTCTTTCTTCTTTCGAAATACTTTCAAATCTTGACATTTTTTTCTGACAGTTACTTTCGAAGAGAATCGCTTGAATACACTTTGTATAGTGAGGTCACGACTATATGACGACACGACAAGGGAGCGAAACAAAAAATTCACAATTAAAAAAAATGAAGCAGTTACTTGCCCTTATATGACATTCAAATGTCAGAACTGTCACATGACCTTACAGCCACTTTCGCTTGGTCACGTGTAAAAAGGGTTGAAACAGTTTTTGACAGTCAAAATATTACTGTCTCGGGTAATGGGAATTTAAAATTGTAGACAAAAGTGAGTAGTATTTACGATGTGTCATTTATGCATGTGAGGTTTAAAAATAGATGAATCTAGTGCGTTTTCATTATACATACAATACATATGATACCCAGATGCTGTACTTTACAAAACATGCAAACAGGCAACTTGTTGTTTCGTGTTTGTTGTAACACATTATAATGGGACTGACGTTGTTCATAATACTCAACTTTGATCTATGTGCGGTACTATGTTTATGTCCACTGTCTTGCCTTGTGAATATACGTAGGGAATGTTACATGACTGTGGTGTTCCGTTGGCTTGTATCGCTCGAGTTGATTCTGTAACGCTGTATTCCACAGCTCGAGTGGAATACAATCTTACACAATCAACGAGAGCGATACAACCCACCGGCACACCACAGTCATGTAGTATTTCATTCATTATATACCTCATAACGATCAAAACACCACCAAATAATTATTCTTAAACAAACAAAATGATAACAAACAGTACTAAAGAAAGCACATGAATACAGTTCATGTACATCAATGACGTCTTCAATTAATTTATATTGTAACTGCGTTATCGCTACGGAAATATACGATAACAATGAACGTAAAAGTAGTCCGGTTTTCCCAGCCGTTTAATACGGAAAATGATTTCACATTTGAAATATTCTATATGGCCAATTGTATTTTATACCAAAAGTACACCAGTATTTAAGTCAGATTAGCTATAGGTATATAATAAATAGGGAATATTCCATGACTATGGTGTTTCGGTGGCTTTTATCGCGCGAGTTGATTGTGTGACGCTGTATTCCACGAGCACAATCAACGACAGCGATACAACCACCAGAAAACCACAGTCATATAGTATTCCATTTATTACATACCTTGTTACGATCAAAGCACCACCACAAATATGCTACGAACAAATCAGTATTAATTTCAAAACAAAATAATAACAAAAAAGTGTTTTTAAAGAACGCGCATGCATACATCACATGTACATCAATGACGTCATGCAATTCAAATCAACATGTTGTAACAGCGTCGTCGTGTCATTAAATGGAACGGGGTGTTCCAAATTTGCTCTAAATTTTACTTTAACGGAAATACTCAACGAAGGTAAAAGTAGTCCGGTTATTCCAGCCGTTGATTACATTACAATACCATTCTATTAAGCAATCTGTATCTGAATAGTAACGATTTAATCTCTATTAGATACGCTACATGCATGGTTCTTTTCCACAATTTGCTGGCACAACAATTTATTATCTGTGTAAAACCGTAAGCAATTGTTTTGAAATGTAATTGTGTTTTAAAATGATTATCAACTGTTGTAATAATAATTCAAAAACATAATTGTGTTTGGTGTTTCATTTCATCCTGCAACTTTACTTTCATAGTTGAAAAATACACCATCTTATTAGAACTATCAGTTCAATACATTTGTATCTAGTCGAATGCGCGTTTGCCAGTATGGCATGTACGAGTTATAATTAATAAAAGGATTGTATATTGAAAAATTGCCTATAGTCAATAGTGGAGATATTCTCGATATGCCTTTGTTTTACAATGAAAATTTTAAAATTGGCAATAATTATATATATATAAAATGTCTGTATGAAAGAGGCATTCGATTTGTTAGAGACATATTGATAGATAGAGAACGTTTAATCTCCAAAGAATCTTTGGACTACCAAATTGGAACAAATGTGATTTTTCTACTGTACCAAGGTCTTATAAAAGTAATAAGTAAATTTATTAAGAATTTTGGAGACATATTTACGTATGATAATAATATTCAAGGACCTGTATTAGCAACATACGTAATGAAAATAGTAACAAGTCGTAAAGAAGAAAAACATGTTTATAAAATATTTATTCAAAACAGTGAAATCCCAGCTTGTCAAACAAAATGGAATTCAGAGTTCTTTGGTATTGACTGGAAGGGTGTATATCCACTTGTGTTTAATATTAGTAAAGATAGTTATATCCAATGGCTCCAATGTAGAATAGTCCACAGAATCTTGGGAACAAAATCCAATATGTTTAATATGAAAATAGTTACTGATAATCTTTGTACATTTTGTAAAAATGAAGTAGAAAATATAACACACTTGCTTTGGAACTGTGTACATTCTCAATATATTATTAATTTTGCTATTCACGTTGTAAATAGAAATAAACCAAACTCACCTACCCATCTAACACGTCAGGAAATGATACGTGGTATTACAGATTGAAAAATGAACAATCTAAATATTTTATGCCTAGAAATTAAACGATATATTTTTCATTGCCAGAGAAAAAAATAGAAAGCCGTCTAATTTTGGATTAGTAAATAGCCTCAAGCACTCATTTGAAATATATAAAACTACAAAAAAACTTGACGAAGGATTAAAAGATTGGTCACTAGTCAGCATGTTTACAGATATTGCTTATAATGAAATTGAAATAGTACTTAATAATAATAGTGATTGAATACAGTTATCAGCTTTTTTTATGTCTACAATGTCATAGCACATATAATATATACTCAATGCAATTCATTCTCTTTTGTTTATATTTTTTGTTGTGCAATATTATCTACGACATAGCATTGGTACATAAACATGTAATGAGTCTATTCATTTTATTGTGAGTATATACAGTTTTGGGACATGATTATGTATTAATGTTATATATGTGTATATGTCTATTATGCATGCCTTCATGTATGTATGTATGTATGTATGTACGTATGTAAATATACTATGATCAAATAAAATATTGCACACAAAAAAAAATCATTCGACAGTGTTCGTCGAAACACTGAAAGAAAAACGAGGACATGCATGACAACATTAAATCCCGTCATTGGTATATGGATTTACAATGACATTATATTTGATACAGTCATAAAGTATAAGTCCAATGGATTCATGGATGACTAGTAAACCAAACGTCCTTGGTTCGATAAAAGCTTAAGTCGTGTATGTATGTTTTGAAGCCTTAAATGACTTCCATATGTCTTGAGTGAACCAGACCGATACTATATGTTGTAAAGTGAATGCTAACATGAACTTGAGCACATTGTTATGCACAAGAAAATCATGCACATAATGTGCAATATATTTAAAATAAACACAAATACAAATGGGACTCGAACCTACAACCGCAAGATTAGTAGCTCGTCGCTCTTACCACACGGCTGTCGGTAAATGCCGAAATATATTCGTTCTATACAGGACCCATCCAATATCAGCTGCAATCATACAAAGATATATACGCTTTAAATTTAGACTCGTCAACGGATATAAACGGAATATTCATCAGTGCAAGGTTAAGCCTATCGCCTAATACTTTCTAAATTTTGATTACATTTTGCCAAACTGTTCAGTGTATTGCCCATGCTTTAATGATATCAAATTAGCGAAGCATGATCGATCACTGTATGCAAACGCAGCCTACTTCAGAAGCTGCATCCTACTTAAGAAGACGCTGTTAACGAAGTTATAAGCTACTAAGAACGCGCAGCCTATTTAACAAGACACAACATGTGGTAACGAGATATAGCATATGTAAACCAATATCCAAAACACCATGACCCTTGTCAAGCGTTCATTTAAATTGCTATGATAAACACACTCTTTCAAAGAAAAATGATAAATGCTTCAATACAAAGTCAACACAAAGCTTGATGTTTTGAAGTTGTTATCATTCATACATATTATTGTATTTCCGTAATCTTGAGTAGTCTAGTGTTACCCATTTATTGTTGAGTACAGCTAGTCCTATATACGCAGCAACTAGATAGGGAAAATAAAACATGGTAAACCAGATTAATGTATGGTGCGGATTGCTATAAATAGCTTTGATGTTTACGTGGTAGCCGGCCATTTTGCTAGCACGACTGTATAGCTGTAAGTTGTGTTTTGCTTTTGACACATTATTATCTAGACACAGTTATAATCTATCACCGTGATTAAGATAACAGCTTTCTTTAAATAGTGTGAGTTGTCGGTATTCTAATATGTTATAGTTAAAGCATTTTGAAAACATATAAATACCTCAGTTGTTTAACATGTTTCGAGTGATTGGCTGGATGATTTAGACCTGTGTTTACTGATGTTTTTTCTCTTTGATGATGTATGTTAATACAAAAGTAGCTTAACTTTTTTATATTCTTTATACTACGAAAAGTTACGATTTGAGAAAAACCCTGATAAATTAAAAGAAAGTTGATAACATACAAAAAAATGTGAATACACTTGTGTGTGCACATGGTGAATGTAGCTCCACTATTTCATTAGACTTTCTCTTTCTGTGTTAACTTCATTTAGATGCGCATACAGAAAGAGATGTTGCAACTTGATGTTTCGGATATTGTAAAATGAAAAGGTTAATTCCCTTAATAAGCATAAACATTAGCAGAAAATGTCCAGCGATATTTAATAATACTACCTGCTGTACGATGACAGTGCCAAATGGACTGTTTAACTTTATACTTTACTTAGTGTTATCTGCCTTGTTTGTATGTATGCTTATTTGTGCTTAAAATGGTTTAAACGGAGTTGACCGTTACATCTCACCGACCTATGATTATGTTTTAAAGATAATTGTGTCAATATTAATGTAGGCATCAACCAATCAAGTCGATATATGGCATGTAAAAAAGTAAGAATTATTGCCGACATAGTTTTTTTAACCGCTATGTAATAATGTTTCTAACGATTTTTGTGGGGTTGAACACTGCAACCCGTATACAAAATGACACTTAAAACAACATTCATTCTGACAGACATCTAAAAAAAGTAAACCACCCCTGTTTGGTGATTGGTAGTCACATATTCAGCTCTATCCGAAAATGGTTAAAATGTCTACTCATATGAATCATCATTTGCTTCATCCATTAAAATAATATTGAACATACATGCTTAAACTACGTATAAATACCGTAATGCAAATATTAGATAAGCGATACAACGGGTTGAAGTACTAATATTTATGACATGTCGGTTTACAAAGTTAAAGGGACATATTTAATTATTTGCGTCCTTGTAAACAAGCTTATCGAGCAATAAGTTTAGTGCGGTATATACTGAAATTAAGTTATTTACTCCTTTACGCACTCTACTTGTTGTTGCACGGTAAGCTTGCACATTCGGATCGTATCACTTGACCTTGCGACAGCGCTAAATTTGGAAATGACACAGATGTCATGCATGTCAGACATCACGTGAGGTGTAGGAACTAGCCATTGGGTCTGCATTGTAGGAAGTTGCGATGTGATTGGTAAATATGGTAAAAACATTTAGATGTAAATATATACAATATATAATGTCACACTTGATCAGTAAAGGCCCGAAGGCCCATTACTTATCAGGTGTGCCATTGTAGACAGATTACACACCGGCGCCGCTTTTAACCTTTTTATCGTATGTGTTGAATAAAAGAGTTTCTTTCCTTCTTTCAGAACATTTGTTAGGATCGATGTATGAAATTTAACGTTAATCGCGGGTTCCAAAATAAATTTGGGTGCACCTTAGATGTAAACAATGTACGAACAAATACTATTTTTAAGTCCAGATTAATACGAACTAATGACTGAAAAGGCGCTAAAAGGGGCGGACTACAAGTATTGTAAATTTAAGTAAGCAAGAAAACCAATACTACCTTATTAAGTATAGAATTTTGTTAAAATTGGTTAAATTAAATCTATATATATATAACTCTCTATATATTTGTAAGCTGTTTACCCAAAGTGAATATATATATTATTTGCAGTTAAAAGACATTCTCAATCAAAAACTAACAGGCAGGTGTTACTGAGTATAGTCATATTATACCCTTTTGATTGATAAGACTGTTTCAGTTTATAAATAACGGTTTTAACATCCAATTTTGCATATTAACACTTAAGCAACCGTTTTAAAACATTACTATAAAATAATGGGTGATACATTCAATTAACCAATAAAGATATTAATGAAACATTATATCTCAAAACCAAATGTATTAAAAAAAAACGAAAGGGAACTTTTTGCGCAATTCATAAACAAAATTTAACAGATTTCTTAGTTAGAGAAAGGTTACGTTTGTTGAAATCGTTTACTCATTAACATGCGCTTGCATAACGAACTAACTGAAATATATAAACGCCATACAAATGACTCTTAGGAATATTACCATTAAAGAAGCTGACATCAATAATATCAAAATTAAAATCATCACGTTTGTCATACAGACTAGTTTGCAATGCGTTGTTACTAATAGCAATACGTAAATCTAGAATTGCAGCATTAGGACTCAAAGAACACGATTTATTTATTTAAAGTTCTTTGAGGTTAATCTTCTTGATATATTTGCTTGTACGTCGTCCCATTTTCTTGTCCGCGCAATTTCTCAAACACTATTTGCCGAAATTCAACGAAACTTACTGGGACACTTTATTACCAAAAGAAGGTTTGCATATTATCAGGACGTTCCGATTTATTGATTTCTCTCAGAGTTATAGGACATTAAAGATTTCTGAAATATGTATATAGTGAACAATTTCTGACTTTCTTGTTCGGCTATTTCTCAGCAACTACTGGCCGTAATTCAACACAACTTTATGCGAGGCTTTATTACCAAAAGGAGGTGTTCATATGAACAGGGCATTCCGCTTCAATGCTTTGTCTTAGAGTTATGGGACTTTGAATATTTCTGAAAAAAGGACATATTGTACAATTCTGTACTTTCTTGTCCGGGCTTTTTCTCGGCAACTACTGGCCGGAATTCAGCAAAACTTTATGAGAAGCTGCCTGACCAAGAGGAGGTGTGAATATTATCAGGATGTTTCGTTTCAATAATTTTCTCAGATTTATAGTACTTTGGATTCTGAAATAAGTATATGGTGCACAACTCTTGTCCGGGATTTTCCTCAACAAATACTGTACATATTTCATTGAAACATTATCGAACGCTTCATTACCAAGAGGAGTTGTGCATATTACCAGGATGGTCCGTTTCAATGATTTTTTCAGATATTAATAATGGAGACCTTGACATTGACAACCCCATATGCAATCCCAAGCGAGGTCTAGATATAAAGTATACGATATCTACATATGAAGTCTCATTCAAGGGGGTAAACTTATTGGGCATTGCGTAATGTAAAGTGAGACAATTTGCATAGAGTTATCAATATGGCCTTCTAAAAGCACATTTTATTGGACTTTGACGATTCGTTAAGCTGGTAAGTGGCTTTTTAATATTATTTTCAAAAGTGTAAAGGTGCCTATTGTGTGGTCCTGTGATTAAACTACCCGTGTGTTTATTTTAGCTTCGTAGCTGATAGAATAATACAGTTATAATCAACCACGATCTGACCAAGATGTTTGTTCACCTTTCTGAAAACGGCTTATTTACAGTTTCTGAGTTGTTAAAGGACGCTATATTGTATATAGTGTTGATGTTTTCATATGCGAAAATAACCATAGTTAGACTTTGGTTTTGCATGTGGGACTTATATCAGTAATATGTTTATGCAGTGGTCTTTTTTCGTAATTTCAGACTGTGTATATTAATACACTGACTTCTTAAATTGTTTATTATTGTTAAATCAAAGCATAGCAAGGATTTATCAAGTTTGCAAAATTTGTAGTTTACAGATATCCATATAATAATTATCCATGACTGTACCCAATGGAAAGTCTGTCACTGAATTAGGAGAATGCACGTTTCCTTTGTGGTTGTTGCTTTATCTACATATTCCCGCCTACAACTCAATACATGAGTTGTTGGCCAGTAGCAGTCATTATAGCTGAGAAATATTGCTCAAAATAAAGGTACACTTATTGAGAGGCGCGTGTCCCAATAGATTAGAAATATGTAGCTCGGGTATTTTTAATAACTTCTTTAACAAAAGAATAATTAACACTGGGACCTTTATTTATTTTATTTAATTCTTAACAGCGGGTCATTAATTTATTCAAGTGTTTGTGCAATTTGTTAATGAAGCTGTTACTCGGTTATTGGTACTGAAACCTTATACCAAATAGTTTTAGTATGTCGACTAGATCACAAACCTCAGAGTAGTTAATATGAAAATCTATGCTAATATTCGAATATTCAATTGAATGAAGATGCAAATATTCGAATACCGATATTGATTTACATAGGTAGTTAGGTAGCTTACAATTTAATTTTAAGCTTAAAATCTTATTTAATTTTCAGCTTAAAATTTAATTTTAAGCTTAACATTTAATTTTAAGCTTACTTACTCAGATCGGAGACACAGACGCGAATATGTGTTGATTAAATCTTTACCCCATTACAGTTGATACTGTAGTGCAGTGGTAAGGACGTAAAGTTTCTAAGCCTGATGTTTGGGTTCGAATTCCAGAAAAGGCACTTTTAATTATTTATGTGATTTTTTTTACTTACGTCATGAAACAGAATCTTATCATCAACCTTGATTAGTACACAGAAGAGATTTGCGCCGATATTGTGAGCTAAAACTTATTTTTGTTAATACATTTTATGAAGATAAAACGAATTACCTAATAATAATAAAATATATGAAAAAGGAACAAAAAAAAAAGAAAGACAATTAGTCATGAGAATAAGAAATGTTAAAGAAAAAGAAAATTAAAAAAGAATGATTTTGGCAGATGTCGAACCACAGTCATTGCGATTCAACGTCTAAAACACTATCCACCGCGCTATTCTTTCCGACAGTTGTCGATGGGTGCTTTTGATATATGACCTCCGCTCTTTAGACGCTAGATAAATGCTAAACCGATATAAATAGAACAGTTGAGGGCTACCGGAGTTTGATGAGTGCCAGGTAAATACAATCGTACAATTTGTATAAATCGTCTGTTGTACCTGTATCGACCCGTCCATGTTAAATTAATATCGGTTCTCACTTGCATTGTTGCCGACTGGTTTTTGTTGTAGATTTAACCACGTTTTATGAAACCAAAAACTAAGCAAACAGACAATTTGTTTCTCAAAACTGGGTATGTTTACATATTTGAATAGTGTTTAACCACAATGAATAACTTCCGATTCGGAAAACACATGTATTACTAATTCAAACATTATACTCGATAATGTTTCTATAGATAAATAATACAATTATCGTTGTTAAACAACTGAAAAAGAAGTCCCGATTCTGAGTGGAGAATATAAGTTCCAATTATAATTGCAAGAATACATGTTAAAATCGAAATAATTTTTGCATTATGTTTGTTTATCGGCCAATAGACAATTCTTTGTAGTTCTAATGCTTGGCTATTAATCAAATTGGGCTAACGCCCTCGTGGTTTAATTCCTACGCATCATAACTTCAAATCGTTGTTTATTGGCCGATGAACCACGATATATCGAAAACTATTTCTTTAATATACTGCATTGAGTTTCATAACATGTCACGGCAAATATTCAGTAATGCGTTCTGATGTTATTAAGCTAACATATGGGCATATTCTTTTCTCAATAGAGATTTAAATTGTATGTCAAGATCATGCACGATATCAACAAATACACATTTTCAGAAAATGTAAAATACGAAGAAAAATTGATTAATAGCATGTTTAAATGCATGGCATGTAATAAGTAAATGTTTTGGTTTATATACTTCTATTCTGAATCTAGTAATAAGTTGATTATCTTCGAAACAGTTTTAAATCCAAGCAGACCATGTCTCTTTAATGTTCAGTTTAATGCTGTTGTTTTTCCCCAAAGACGTATACACATACTGGTCCTAATATATGTAGTGCTTTGACAGCGATATCGTTTAATAGGTTAGAAGGGAGGTAACCTTTCATGATTAGTCATGGTTTTAAAACGAAAGTAGAATGACCGCCATCTTACCGGTTAGTAAAATTTTCATTTTTTATTATCACGTTTGTTTAAACCATTCGTTATTAGTGTAATTTTAAGTGAATAAAGCTGTAGGATAATCCAACCTTAACTTAGTGTGACTACATGTTTAATCAAACGGCATGTATCAACAGCCAACGTGTATTTATCATTTATCAATCTTGATATAAACATAAAAAATGGAATATGCATTTTTAGATAAATCAAGTTGATAAATATTCTAACATATATAGTATTCATGCTAACGTGTTCGAATTTGTGTATTATGTATATCGTTGATATCTATATTATTATTTAGGAAGAGATACTTGTTAGGATCGGTTTATAACTTGTTTACAACTGTACGGCATGCTAGTGTTCATACAATTATCGCTATTTGCAAATCGATAATACGATATCGCTTTACGTTATGTGTGCTGTACATGTATGTCCTATTTAAAACTAACTGAGTGAATGTATTCACTGGAAGAATGCCAAAATTTAACAAAAGCATATTTTAAAACATAATTTACTCTGCGATATGATAAACCGATCTTTTTACCCACTAAAGGTTTTGAACATATTGTTATGTAATATGACTTTATGACTTAGGAAAGAATATGAGTATGGTCAAGTTAGTATAAAACATGTATAACAACCGATTAATCAAATTCATTAAACATAAGTTGCATACAAGTAAATGCAAATTAATTTACAATTACTCAGTGGCATTTTCCTTAAGTTGAAAAATGTAATTTATTGACCTAATAAAGATGATGTAGCTAGCTTACTTAATTAAGATATGCTACTTAATTAAGAAGAGAAAAGACTTTATTAGCAGAAATGGTCAAGAATTAAACGTAAGAATACAAAAGATATACGAGCAATTTAAAATGCATATAATAAAGTCATTTAGGTAACTACATAACCATGAATACATATCCGAAAATATAATTCGTAGTGTAAATATTTGGAAAAGACGCAACTTGATTTCAATGAAAGCTTCACATTAATGGTTATCTCATTGATACAAAAATTCAGTCACCGGAGTCGAGAAATCCTATTTTGTTATACACAGTGTAATAATTTTCTCGTGTGTAAATGGAGAAATAACATGCTTCTTCGTGTTAAAGTAGAAAGACTTGAGGCGTGTCGTAGAAAAACTTAAACTTGAGGTATTCGACCCATCATTAGTTCGTTACTTTCCGTGTAATTTCGACGAAAGCCGTAGCCGTCCGTACATTACCGTTCGCATTCGAAATACGTACACAACTTCTTCAAAAAGTGTAAATTTATTTAGAACAGGAAAATTCCCATCGATCATCAATATAATTAGTAATATGAGTATATAATACTGTCATATACATTCATTCAAGAATAATTGTTGATTATTTTCATAATATGTGTTCAATATACCATTCATAAATGTATATTTATATGAAGTTTATGAAATATTAATAAAGTATTTCACTTGTAAAGATGCCTATAGCTTTTAAGTTTTTGATGTAAGACAGGGTACTGTAATTAAAAAAACTATATCTGAAAAGCCGAACGGTAAAATCTCCTAAAATTTTGCAGGAGAGTCCAGATATGAATGTCCTTCAAGAAAATAGTATGATTTGTGGTGTTCTAGACATTGAGTATGATGGGTGAATACCTTAATGCATGTGCGTCGTTTCGGATAGCCTGTGCAGTCCGCACTGGCTAATCCATTCCGCTTTTATGGTATTTTCTGTTTCAAGTTAGTCTCTCTTAAACATAAATCCACTGGAGGCGGAAAGTGCCGTCCTGGATAAGCCTGTGTGGACAGGAGGACTAATCCGGTACGACACTTATTGCACATGCATTAACCCCGGATTTATCACGACACACCTCCCTTATTTTGCTGGCATAGTTCAGTAATAAAGCTTATGAAAGCCGTTTTCGTACTTGTTTTTATTCACAAACAATAGCAATGACTCTTGTGTTTCTGGTCCGATCTGGTCTTTTATTGTACTTAAATATTTGAGCACTTTCGGCGCATGTTTGGATGAAGTTGCTATCACAATCATGATAAAAATTGTTAACGACAGACGGATGACGCAGAATTTCCCAGAACCAAACGCACAACAAGCCATCTGTGCTCAGTTGAGTTGAAACAAAATCAACAAACAAGAAGCAGATATCATAACCATGCTATCGCCAATGTTCAAATCTGTAAATGCGTGTACTCGTAAATACTTATACTGTATAATACTGTGAATTAAACTTGTTAACATTTAATATGTAACCTTAATCGTCTTATGATTTCTTTTGCAAAGTATATACAAACTTTTAACTCTATGAATATAATTTTAAATTAATTTTAAACCAACTTTAGTATCGGAATGTAAAGTGGTTGTGCTATTGCTATTTGAGGCTGATTTTCTAGACATTGTATCTTTTTCCAATGATAAAAACAATATTAGACATATCAACTGCATAGTTTTGTCCATTATCGAAAATTATATACAGGCTTATAATTTTGTTTTATGTTGTGTATTTTACTGGTATTTTAGTGTTGCTTGTGTTTTCTGCTTAGGAAATGGTGTTTCTAATCCGGGAAAATGTTGTTTTTTTGTGTCAAAAAGTGACAATTTTGGTATTGATTATAATTATTTTACAAATAACTCGTTGTGTACCCAAAAATGCCTTGCTAAAGCAGCAAATGAGGCTTCGAACACATTCACTCTAATGACATACCAAGGTTTATTATATCGAAATAACACAGCAATTCAAATTATTTATATAATAACACCTGTTTAATACGTGAAAGCGATTGGTCTTTGCTTTCAGTGTTTCAATGTTTTTCACTTCATATATAGAGTGTATAAGGTTTTGAGGAATTCACATCCGTATAACCTTATCAATACAACAAATGACTTGAAATTTAATATTATGATAACATCACCGAGTTGTTATTGATTACTGAGCTGCAATACAAACTCGTTCTTACTCGTATTTCAGTGATATTTGTAACACAAATATGATTCCCTTTGTCTGTTTTATTTACGAGTCTAGATATTATTGCCATATGTCCGACTGTTTTCTAAGACATTACATGCAATTAGCAAAATATGAAAATAAAATTAGCTTGACAAATATCGTACGCGTATAAAATGCTTAAATTAAATGATAAAATGAAAAGTATAATAATAATAATAATAATGATAATTATTATGATTATGATTATGATTATGATAATAATAATAATAATAATAATAATAATTATTATTATTATTTATTATTATTATTAGTTTATTATTATTATTATTATTATTATTATTATTATTATTATTATTATTATGATACACATTTGTATCAATATTATATATTTGTATGACTTAATTTTTTTTTTAAAGACCATGACAGCCGAAGATAGTAAACGAACAGAAAATGACAAGTACAATTCCACAGTCGAATATCGCAATATCTGCATATGATAACAGTGCAGAGACAAAGGGTGTATCACACGGTAAGTAACGTTATCATTTCCATCACTGTTGTGTGCAACAGATGTCCTTATACTGTTGGTACAATTAATCCGACAAAAATTCGAACTGCAAATAATGCCAAATAAGTACTATCGTACGAAAGTAATACACGTAATTTTGACATTATCATATCAGGTACCCCACGAAATGTGTGACAAACTGTAATAATTAATATATATACATTTGTAACGTGCAGGAGTGCACGCAAGGTATTAAGATAATTGGATGGACAACCAAACACACTTACGTACAAGACGAACGGATGAACACTGATATATCAAGATGAGATTGGCTATCCGAGTATTTTATAACTTAAGAAGGCATGGACACAAGCGTTGTTTTTCAGATCTCCATAAAAACTAAACGTAATGACATGATTCCCGTCTTCAACGTTTCTTTACAACAAAACAGCCACTTCAATATTCAATGGCTACTCATATTATCTTAAATGACGTCATACTTCTATTTGGGCTCCGCATATAAATTAATCAATACTTGTTGCCCTGTCGTTTTGAAAACTTATGGCTTTAGTCTTTGAAAAATTGATTGTTAGTCCACATATTGCCCTGTCGTTTTGAAAACTTATGGCTTTAGTCTTTGAAAAATTGATTGTTAGTCCACATATACGTTGCAATAATTTTCTACGTCCTTTACATGGAGCGTAAAGATGAATGAGTCAAAGGAAGCCGATAATGAGGAATGATAACGTACACATGTCTTAACGCACGTGTACATTTCCTTTACGGCATTTACAAAGTGGCGACTCAAATTTTCGTTTATTAATATTTGCCAAAACATTGTTCGTAGTCAATACGTTTTTTTTTTCCCGTTTTCACTTAATACTTGAGTAGTTATCGACTGCAAAATAAAATGCAGGCAGATATAGACTTTCTTTTGTGAAAACCAATTTAATTTTTAATAAAGTTATTGTTTTCAGTTGACTACTAATGAAATCTATTTAGTAGAATTCAAGGTAATACTTTTGAGAAGATATTTATCAATGTGATAGCTCTGTAATTTTTTGGCTATCGCCTTTTTTGAAAACTGGCTGTACAGGTCATCAATTGTTAAAGTATCCCCCCACTGTTTTGTTTTCCGCGACGCCTTTTTTTATTGATTTCCACAATTTGCGGGGGTTTTGTCTTAGCTAGGTTACTTATTCGTATTACTTCATTTATGCGGTAATTAGATATCGCCTTCATTTTCGTTTAATTATATTTGATCCTCTATTAAATTATATAATTTATATTTTGTACAGTTTTGTTGTTGATGTATTTATTTCTTAATATTTTAAAGTCGTTTTTGTCTTCGCGACATTTGTAATCGAGCCACGGTTTACTTGCGTGTGTACACTCGTTCCGCAGTTATACAATAGGTCTACAAATTGTTTTTGATCCCTTGGGCAACCATGCAGATAAATCATTTAGTACGTCACTTTTTCTTTGACAGTTGACCTTGAAATTCAGCGTTTTTGCAATTATCAAAAAATAAATATTGTTTCAAAAAGCAAAATCACTCGAAGATTTGAACTACTAGCACTTCGATATGCATGGCAATATAGACATCATTTTTATGTAAACGATAGAGTTATCTAACTTTACCCACATAATTATAGAGTTATATAACTTTACCCACATAATTCCATTTATGTTTTTGCTTTTTACTTATTAAAATGTATTTAAATGTATTTAATTGTAATTGAAATGTTGCTTTCAAAAAAAAAAATTACTGAGATACCACCACTGTACCGTCCGCATCGATTAGGTGTTTATAGTCAAAACCATTTATGTCCAGATATGTATTGTTTTTTTATGAAATCAATGTTTCACAAAAAAATTACGTCATATTGGTTGATTAGATTACGAAAGTCTGGGTCTGCTAGTTGTCCACAAAGTCCGTTGACATTTAATGCACTACAAAGTTTGTGCTAAAATGCCACAATTAGAACAATTATATTTTGCAAATATAATTATCATCCACACATAGTCGGCAATTATAATACATTCCGGGTTGTAATTTCAACGAGCGGGCACTTGTCTGGGTCGTCAAAATTAAGAGCTGGCTAACGTCCTGGGGTCATATTCCATAAACCTCTGTAGTGAAATCTTATCCTTAGCCTTAAAATCGTTATTTTTCTTAAGAATGTGTTTTCATGTATACGCCAAATTTCGCTGAATGTTCACTAATTATAAACTTATTATTGACTACTACTAACTTAACTGTAATTGGATTTCTTAATTTATATGTAGTTTTAACAATATAACCTTACAAAAATAGGAACTTAAATGAAAATAGTTTAAGATAAATTTAAGATGTTTCTTGAATTAGACTCCTGGTTGTGAAAAACACTGTGAAGATTTTTTTCCTGGAGGGTTTTTGGCTGCATTTCCTGTCATTGAGCAAATACTCATTAATTTCGACAATATTTCTTCATTCCAAATGTGTTAAAAAGAATATGTCAACGAAAAGGGCCTCAATGGGTAATATCTTTAAAAAATCAGAAAGTAAGACATCAATAATGGTATATATAATCAATATAGAATATCATGTAAGTATTGTGTTCTCAGAACATGTATCAGTCGAGTTGCTTGTGTCAAAGCGTATCTCACGAGAGGGGATAACGATATTGTGTTTATTTGTTTTGCCTAAATTCAATTAAACATTTATTTATTTTAAATAAATACTAGAAACAAATAATAATAAAAACATAATCGATTTATATACTTAAAGGAAAAAATAATCATACATATTTCATGTACGACTACACATTTGTGCGGATTTTTTTTTTTTGCGCAAAACGATTTTATCTGGGTTGTTAACAACATCTCAGTATGAACTATCATACCAACAAATATGATTTTTACTGTTTATTGACAGAGATAGCGTACCGTATGCAAACTTGTAAGTGCGCATTCAACATAAAGATGTTTTAATTAATTAAATTAAATCATATCATTAAATATAGAAATCAGGTTTATGCAAACAGTGATGTTAATTTATATGAGACAATACAATTCATCTGGAGTTATTTCCGCACTGTCTTATTAAAGATAAACTTGTATAGCTTATTAAACATTCATTTTAAAAGAAAAATGTTCCTACTTAGCCGTTAATAATAAAACAGAATCCTTCACTATTGAGATATTAGAACAATATATTGTTTGAAATTGTCTAGATTTATGTTTTCTCAATTTTCTTTTTAGAAATTTTATTTTTTAAATCCAATGGTAAAATATTTTACTGTAGGGGTTCCTTTGGGCAATAAGCGAACACTGCTTACAGCAAATTCATTTGTTTTTAAATATTTTTAATAAAAACTATTGTATGCATAGTTTGTCTAACGATAGACAGGTAGGTTTAATTCAAAGCTTTAACAAAACTAATGGATATATTGATGACGTGTTAAAAATTGATTACCTCTTTTTTTTTACAAAAATATATCAAAAAGATTAACCTCAAAGAACTTACAATAAATAAATCGTTTTCGAAAACTGCTGCTGCGTTTCTGGATTTACGTCTAACTATTAGTTACAATAAAGTGCAAACTAGTCTGTATGACAAACGTGCTATTTTCAATTTTGATATTTTTAATTTCCCTTTCTTAGATGGTAATATTCATAAAAGTCCTTCGCAATTCATTTATATTTCCTAGTTAGTTCGTTATGCGAGAGCCTGTTCATGAGTAAATGATTTCAACAACTGTAACAATTCTCTAAGTAAGAACGTATTACAAGGCTTTCAAATTTCGCGAACTACGCAAACAGTTTACAAAGATTTTTTGTTTTTGTTTGGTTTCTAGATATAGTGTTTCGTTAAACGGGTTATTTGGTTAAAGGATTTTCCCACCCTTCATTTTATAGTGATGTTTTAAAACGGTTGCGAACGCCTAAATATGCCAAATTGGATGCTAACATATAATTCATAAATTGATACAGTCCTTTCTATCAAAAGGGTATATGTGTATGCTCAGAAACACCTACCTGAGAGTTTGTATAGAATAAATGATGTTTTTATTTGTGTCTGCATATATATTAAGGCATTTGTTATTCAATATTAAACACTTGATTTCAATTATATTAATAACAAAAGTTGATCATATACATCCAAGCTATGTAAAATGGCCCTTGACACCACATATTACAACTTCCTTCTAAAACACACTACGGTGATCTGCAATATGTACTTTATGATGCTAGGTCTTGACATCTTGTGAACAAGTAGGTACTTGTATATACTTCAATTCATTGTGCCTCATAAAGTTGCAATTCTGTTCTTCTGGTGAACATAAAACTTGAATTATTAAATTGAATTAATATATTTGTTGATTACTATTTAAATTGAATCGCAATACTATGAGGCTTAATTTTATATACACAGTGGTCGGGGCTAAGTGTGAGGTTCGGCATGCCTTTTAACCGGTTGAAACCCTCAATGCTATGTATTGACCGGCCAAAGGCCGTGACGAAAATTTTAATCATTTTTATGTGTTGTGTTGTGTTGTCTTGTGCTGTGTTGTGCGGATATTCCTGTAATTTATAGGCAATTGGTCACTGGCCTTACATAAAGGACTAGCCGATGTTTACATTGGTTTCTCTCCTGGTCATGTCTCTGGAGTTATTTTATTCTTAAATTCAATGTGTTTTCTATTCTCCCAAAAATAAAAGTAAGTAACGACCGTTTTTTTCAAATCACGCAATAAATAATTGACGTATAAAAATAATTTAAAAGCGGACATGTTTGTATCAAAACAGGACAGCAAATTTAAAAGACACGTATGACAATTCGTTTTTAAAAAAAATAATGTTTACGTACAGTTACACGGAAAATCGTGCAAAATTATAGACAGTGTATTTTATGATTGGAAACCATTCAACATAATAAAGGAGCGTCACTCTTTGTGGGAATAATCTTTGTGTCACAATGTAAACATAACAAATTTATATTCCTCAGCTTGAATTTGCCTCATGTGTTGAGAATTTCACCTGAATATGTATAAATATAATTAGTATTTGTGATTTGGCTATTATAAACGTATTTTTCAGCAATACATTTAAATGCCCCAAACATGTTAAGCAAGTTCAGCGTTATGTTGTTATGTTTATTTGGACTATATCCCTTAAGGGTTATACCTTTTATGACACAATGTATTTCATAAAACAACCTTGTCAAATAATTACATGGAGGTACTGATATGACACACTGCAAAATAAAGTTTGACAGTCATAATCTTAGTCGTTAGCTGTCATGCACAAGATGTTTAGTATTATATTGCCATCTCTTTCTATGGAAGAATTCCACTAATTTCCATATATTTGTAATAAAATTCACGTGTTGAGCAAGACAATATTAGTATTCAAACTGTGGCCTTGGGATTTCTCGCGAACGCTTATTTTGTATCGGGATTTAAAGACATAGTGAATCGGAAATGATTGTTAATTTTGTTACTGTTTCGGCAGTACATATACTAAAATTGGAACGATACAAAGAAGATTAGAATATCATGTGCAAAAGTTTGAAGTGTGTATTTCTCGATAATTTAACAACTTGATATAGGAATTTCGTCGAAGAACACGATTTATTTATATTAAGTTCTTTGCGGTAAATCCTTTTGATATGTTTTTGTCAAACAAGGGTTTATCAATATTTAACACGTCATCAATATATCTACTAGATTATTTATTTTGAAAGCACGAACATTTCAAGCTTATAAATAATTTTACTATTAATGAATTAAATGATTTTTCTGACAACGTTAGCATTTCCTTCCCCTTGTGCTCGGAGTTCAGCAATATTAATATCAGTAGCTCATATGATATGCCAGTGCATACAGAATCAAAACTTAATTCCGATAAGAGCAAAATCGCTGAATTTCAAGGTCAACTGTCAAAGAAAAAGTGACGTACTCAGTCATTTATCTGCCTCGTTTGACAATTTTGACAAATTTGATTCGGGGCGCTTTCGGATCAAGGAGGACAGTCAAACTCGGGAATGTGTGACGGAGGCTTTAGCGGAACACACTGTCTACAAATTGAAACGCCTACAATTTGTTTAAATATTTAACCATACAATGCTTAATGAAGTTGATTGGAAATACATACTTGTTTGTTTCGCAATTTCAATTGTACGTTCTTCAACCGTATCTGTAAAATGCTATAAATATTGTTATTTGTAACATCAATATAATAGTCTAAACAACGACTATAGTAATTAAGTTTCATTATGATCATAAACAATAAACAGCTTGTGTGTTTCGAGTGTATACTTCTTTATAAAGGACACAAAGTGATTGGAAAACATAACAAATGACAAGCAATACGTTCGTTGTTATGAACATTAATATAACTCACACTGTAAAATGATAAGTGGAATATTCCATTTACTAATAAACATCCAAAACATTTAAACTAGATGGTCGCAAAATTAAAATCATCACGTTTGTTATATTGACTATTTTATATAGGGCAGATGTCTTGATTGTCATATAGAAGTTACAGACAGTTACATAAACTTGTTTTCCATAAGGCCAACTGTGTATATAAATCGTTAATAATTATGTATTTTCAGAACAGTACAAGATATTGTTGAGGAATACACAAGGTTTGTATTTTTTCGTAGTTTTTGTTTTCAAATGTAAGATATCAATAATGTAATCCAAGCTATATTATTAGTATTAATTTGATAAAATATGTCGACTATAGAATATGTAAATATAATTACACACGTGTGAAATAGTACGTAGTGTAAATTGAAATTGTGTGAGTTTTATTGTTTAATTGGGATGCCGATCGGTTTCCGAGAAATCTAATATTTTAATTATAATTTCAAAAGTTTTGAACATGTGCAGCAAATTTACAGAGTGGTGCAAATGTCGATAATTATTGCAGTTAACGAAACACATTTACATTGTTATTTATTTGTAGCCATATTATTGATGACGACTTTATTTAACCATATCCATTATTTGGCGTTATTCATAATAGTTAGCGCCAGTTGATTATAAAAATATATCAAACCGTTTCACAACCTGACCGTTAGTCAAGCGTGATATTTAGTAATTTCATAGGATATTGTTATTTTTACACTAGTCATAGAAAACGATTCTGTACGAATGGGGCAGTTTTGCTACACATACAAATATTGTTGTGTAGTATGTATATAAATATTTTATAGTTATAAATTATTGTAGTATATACGTTACTATTGTCAACGCTGTGCAATATTTTTCATTGATAAAAATGTTAATTGTTGAATTCGACATAATTCAATTCACGTTCCAAGTAGAATTGCAAACATTCCAATCCTAAATTTTCTTTTCACTGTCGTGCCGTGCATATTTACGCTTCATTTGTTCTATACTACAAGCATATACCATGCTAAGAATGCTTAATAATGAACATAATCGAGACACAAATAACAAAGCATAACAGACATTCGATAAATTTGCCTCGCTTTCGATTGTCTTCTGATTGAATAAATGTCGCAAACTTCACATCTCACTTGCTTCGGAATAATGAGGCAACGAAACATGGGGACCTTTGTGACTAGTCTGTAAAAAGCGGTCACGTCATTATATTCCTTTTATATCTTGATTTCTTTTTTTCTCAGAAATACTTAAAATACATATAATAGTCATATATGTATATCAGAGATCATGTGCTTAAGTCATGTTGCAAATGAGTATTATTTTAATAGATTTGCATTTAAGTTATATAAATGCATAGAGACGAGTCATTTTACTGAAATTCCTTGATCATATGTTCCATCCTATTATTTAAAACAAATGGGAATCTCTTTACGGATCTTTACTCTAAGGTCATTTTATAACCGCTCTTTTTTGCAATAGATTTTATCACTGCCAAAATTGGAAAATCACGTATACATTGTTTACATTATGACATGACATAATCCTCATGGAGTTAGGAAACGAACAACCAAATGCATGTTTAGGTTCAAGTCAAACACACACACGACAATTTTCCAATAAATCGAATATCCAATTTTATTCTATACATTCTAGTTATGGCCTTACTAGACGCCAATAAAAGATGGCCTAAGCAGACTGCCTGTTTTAGGTTTTAACACAACGCGTAGCTAGTCCAAATAATTAGACGTAATCGGTGGATTCTGAGCCATTATTTGTATGGGCCAAATCCACACTACATCTAAACAATATGTCAAGTTCCTGTAGCAAAGTAATTTGACATGAACTTACGATTTGTTTGGTCAAACTTCAAAATATCAATAGTAGCATGCATATAATGATGTTATTAATCCATACTGTAGAAGAAAACAAAACATAAATCAAACAATTATCCAAATAACCTCGTTATATTTTCAAATAAATCACACTCGATTATAAACATTACTGTAATAAAAGTGGTAAAACCAATATCGGTTTTGACAAAATCTATTAATAGCAGACACAACTTTCTACTGCGCACATGGCAAAATAGTTCGTCTAAAGATTCGATTCTTTAGATATATGCGATCCGTATATTTACTGACCAATAAAAATGCAGTATGCAAGTTTTACATTACTCAGAATAATATAGAGGACTTAACATAGAACTTGAACAGTACATTTGTTTAACGAAGAGGATTAAGTGTAGAAGTGTGAAGTGTTTCATGGTGACTTTTTGGCATGCACTTGGTAAATGTATGCTTACACTTCATGTTGAAACATTGTTAACTTAATAATAAGTGGTAAAATATGAATTTGCAGCTTCTAAAGTATCCGACATGAATTGATGTCGGAACGATGCTACAGGAAAATAGAACTTACCGATATGAGGTCGGTGTAACTATACCGACCTCATATATATAGGAGTAACGCGTAAATTTAACCGTTGCTTTTTAAACATGTAGACGAATATTCCATTTACAATTGCTAGGGAGGCATGACATAAACAATAACTCAACACATGTTTGTATATGTGAACATAAATCACCAACGTATATACACATTTCTAAGAACATTTAGTACGTTGTAGCACAGTAATGCGATTATTAATTTTAACGGCTCATTCAAATATTTATTTGAACAAGTTTTCATTTTTTCTCGTATTGTTTAATATATTATTTATTAATAATTTTTTTTATTTGAAGATGGAACGGACAATTCACTACAAAGCAGTTACCGAAAGCTGTTCCAATATAAATGCATATGCATAAAATGTAAGTTTTTAGTTCACATTGTTCTAAATATATGTGTTTTTTATCATAATGTATATAATTTTAATATTTTTTATAAAAATATCATATACATACGCAAATAAATCATCATGTGTACTGTTTCTTTGTCCTAATAGCACATAACAGCAATTATTTTGTAAATATTTGCAAACAAAAACTACGGGCAGTAATACAGATCGTATGTATATGCATCAGCATGCTGTTTACGTAATATGTCAGAGTAACAATATAAACTTTTCTAAGGCTTTTATAAGACAGATGTCTGACAATTGTTTAATGAAAATAATAATTCGTAAATATTTAAAAGTACTTTAACTAATTTAACAATACAGATCTACTTTCGTTTGTGATTGTGATAACTCATTAGAATACCATAGAATAAGTTTATAGTGACTGGAAGCTACAATATATATATACATACGAACATCAAAATCTTGTTTGAGTTATGTGTCAACATTAATTATTCGATAAATTATAAATCGGTTGTAACGCTAAACAATGCAATAATTTGGACTATTTGCTTTGTTTTCGTTAAAATTGTTGGTAACAGGTGGATCACTTGTCGGACAGGAGGTCGGCGGTTCGAACTTTGTTTTCGTTTTCTTATGTATCCTTTTCGTTAACTATTATACTTGAGTATTGTTGTTGCGATGCATTAATCTGTCAAGTAATGACATTTTATGGCATACTTAAAAATACAAAAATCTGTCAACAAGTCCGTTAAATAAACTGTAATTAATGTTGAAGTCGTTTTCCTTTTTCCTTTGCTAATAGTCTAAATGCATGACAGATCAAGTTCGATAATCTGTGGTATTCAATGCAATTTGGCTTTAACTTACAATTTTGATGATATTCGACAGAAACTACATCACTGTTTCAAAGTTGTTCTGTTGGAAAGGGCCGAGTTCTTGTTTAAACTCTATTCAGTCCTTAACGTCAGTTGATGTTCTTTTATAAAGCCATCAAATTAACATTATGAGATTTAAAGACTGCAATCTAGATATATTCGTTTGTTTTATCGGCTGTTGAATAAAATTAGATGTGCGTATTTTGACTAAACAAAACAATCAGCAAAAGCGGATGTTAATAAGGGTTTCTATACCGATGATGTCTCTGGGGTTTCAGTATTCGTATATTAAGAATGATGCACAAACTTTATTTCCATGACGCGGCACTCTCGGTTATATACATACATACAACTGAGCAGTGTAACACAATTTAAAATTGAATACGCACATGTGTTTTGGGTTAACCCATGTGTCACTGACAAATCTAAATTAAAAAATGTAAAATACGTTCACATAATTTGCTCCAATTGAGAAGATTGTGGCTCGTTAAATTTTGAAATGGTAACACCATTTAGATCTTACTTTGTCTTGCTTAAATATAATTATACTTGGCTACATTAGTCGGTGTTTTTCAAGCATCATACGGTTGACCGGTATCCGGACAAAATCACGACGGAAAAAATCCATCCAATTCGGCTGTTGATTTTACAACCTGGACATAATCTCGTCATCAAAATTTACAAACAGCGTGTAATTTTGTAAAGATGTAAATATTCTTTGCGATGTCCCAACTCCATTTAACGGTCTACATTTTATCGTTAAGATCCTTTAAGCTTTTCATTATTGTTTTCATGCAGGTCATGTGGGATCGGAGCTTTATTTTATATGAATATCATTGTTATATTCTTCCATTTTCCGTTAGTACATTTTTTAAATTGAATAATACCCTTGATCTAATATTATGTAATATAAAACATTATATTCTTCTGTATCAAAATGTTTATTGAAAACATTACTACACAGTTGCCTGTCCCTAACATTTTAAACAATTATTTAAAAAGCAGCATTGAACATTGTATCGTAGCGCGAGCCGGCTGTGTGAGGCCGCCACCGAGCGGTAACTGTGCGGTCTCGCGATGCGGTGGTGCTTCATACTGTCAATTTTTTAAACAATGATAATAATAAAATTTATGTTAGTGCTACCTTGCCTTACAAGTATTATATTAGGTTGATAAAGATTGATACATTTGGATTGATATGCTTGCGTGAAGCTCCATCGTCAAGCTTTACGCTTCCACGAAGCCTCATGCCTTTAAGACACCAAACACGCTATCCTATGGTTTCATCTATCAGGCCCTCTCCAGTCTTGTTAACCATTTAGAGACCTCCGTCGAACCCATCGACCTCTAAGCAAGTAGGCGAAAACATAGACAGCACCGTGTGAAGCTCTAAAACTAACGTAATATACCGAAATATCGCAGAAGCCTTTTCAGAATCAAGACTTCCTTTGAGACAACCGTTGCTTTCGTGTAAATGTTGATAAGCAGCCACATCAGAAGGAGATCCGCCTGACTTACGTGTGTATTAGCCTTTATATACCAGAGCGCAACCTTGTCAGTACTCGTACGTAAACTAACAAGAATTCCCGATAATTTTTTTCTAATTTCTAAATCACTTGACTTTTTGAGTACGTTGTAAAACAATATATTCGTATATAACTATTAACTGCACTAAAATACAATTATTAATGCGTATTAATTCATATTAATACAAAGGGCATACTTTGTGAAACGAAGAGCGAATTAACAGCAAAGTGAAATAATTAATTACTTCTTTATTGAAGAACAGTGAAGTAACTAATCCGACAGTTTCCTCCCTAAATTGTTCGTCCCTCTACCCACGACTCCGACTAGACATGCGTCCCCTCATGGTTCTATCAAACAAACAAAAATTCAAGTTTACAGATTTAATGAAGTTAAGAAAGTATAGGGTATTCCTTACTGTTTAACAACATTAATATAACTTATAATAAAAACCATTGACAGTTTGTAACATACTAAACACTCGTAATTCTTTATAGTCATATGAAGTAGATAGAAAAAAATAAAACAAAACAAAAACAAAAATGAGTAAGGTTAACGACATCAAAACGTTTGAGAGCAGCAACCTGTTCATGAGATCACGTTTTGGTCAACGAAATCTGAATTGTACTGCCCTTGAACCGTCCGTTCATTTTGTCCGAATTCAGAGTGACATAAATGAGGCATGCCGAGTCTTCTCAAAAGTCAGCGAGACAGATCAAGAATCCTCCCACGTCCCTCATCTCTTTCGAGTAGGCTGTTACTTCCTCGTCGGTCACCACAATTCGCTTTAGAAGGCCACTCTCGGTCGTTGCCATAACACTGACCAGCAGTTCTCTCTTTCGTGAATGTGTGCTGGCGGGCCTATGAGGTTCTGGTTACAAAACATTTTGTGGGCTATCGAACGACTGCCAGTGTTTAATAGTCATCATGACGCCAGTCGCTGTCTTCCTACTCTGACAGGCCACTCCATGAGTGCAACCGCCGAACGTGCTGCAAGTAGGTCTTCCTGGCCTTGAACGTTATCCGACATTTGTTACACCCGACCTGCCATTCTAAGCACACACGTATAGTAAGCGTATTTCGTCGAGTCATTGCATGACCCCTGTCTTTCTGGGGAGACCAACGAAACAGTCTGGGTTCTTGGTGTCGCCTTAGTGTTGGGCATCTCTCTGCAAGTATACACGCACTAGTTTTGATCGCATTGTATAACCTGGTCACTTCCATTATGGCAACAGTTAACGCGGTATAAAACCGGTGACAGTTTTGCTCTACCTCAAACGTTTTAAACTTCAACACGTACAGAGCACATAACCTTTGTCCCATACATTAAAAGGTTTCGAATGAAACCTTAGATCATGTGATACCTTATAGCGCTTCATTGAAATACCTGTGTTCTTCCGTAAGTGACTTTGCGCGCTTTCTATCTTTTCCTATATGTAACATTGCCACCTAAAGGCGTCCGTGTTTATGCTCATCGGCATCTCCTCCATCAAACCCAAAGGTGTCAATTACTCCAGACCCATCAAAAGAAGGTTCAGAAAGAAACCCGTGGTTTCGTTTTCGGATGATCGACATGCCATCAGTACATATTACAGGTGCGCATACCAGCCACGATGTCACGATGATTATCTTGCACAGATGAGCTTATCAAATACAATAGTGTCCGATTACAACGTTCGGCCGTTCCATAAGGCGGCGGGTGATTGGGAGTGGTTTGGATCTTGTCAATCTGAAGTAGCTTGCTCATTTCTGTAAACTGCAAGCTTTTGCACTGCCCCTTATCAGAGTGAACATTTCGGGGCACCCCAAATCGAGTTATATCTTGTTAAAGCAGTATTCTTGTAACTCTATGTTGGGCAGTGCATCATATTCCATCTACTTGGTGTAGTAATCACGAATATACAAACAATATGTGTTTCCTCTCTCCTTGACAGTACTAAGAATTGAAAACTCACTTCTGGTGATTTCCATGGGCGCTCTATTTGTTTTCCACGTGTACACATGCCTCACAGTCATTTACGTACGTCGTCACATCCCTTGACAAACCAAGCGAACAATACGCCTGTTGAACTCTTACAACAGTCTGTATACTTCCCAAGTGTCCTGAGGCTCGTTTGTCATGGGAGTAGTTCAACATCTCCATTCTCTTCTTCAGAGTAACTACAGCTTGATAGTAAACTTCGTGTCTTCCAAGTGTTTCGCATTTCCGGAACAGGACGCCCTAATGGACTTCTAGCCGTTCCCACTATGCGTATCTTTTAAATTCCGAGAACTGTCAAATAAGCTTTCTACTAAAGTCAAAATTCAAAATTCTACAATGTCTCCAATTAGTAACATCCTTCTGTGTCGAATAATAATGGTTTAAAGCGGTATTAGCCACTCCATCATTTGTCATTGGTTAGTTTACTTAAGTATAAAGTATGTTTGACAAAAAGATACGGAGAACTTTCGTGAAGCACGTTTTTGATAATGCTAGTTTTATTTTTAAGATACTATTTCATTGCAAATCTTAAAAGTCGGATTGGCATTGTGATGTAGTTAACCTGTCATCACATTATACCTAGATATAATATATGTCAAAATAACAAATTTATTTTGACAAATTAAAGAAAATGAAGTATTCGAAATAAGTATTACTGCTTCCACGAACAACTGTATCTAAAGTGGTGTGATAATACAGTTTAGTATAATACAATCAAACAGGGTGCATGTAATAATATAGTGGATTTGTATTATGACCGATGTAATACAAATTTTGTTTTATTTTATGTAATGCATTAGATTTTAGACAAATTAGCTTGTAAATAAACCCTACGGATAAGAAAGACACAGGCAAGTTTGTGGTAGTATCAACTTTAATTCTAAGGCCTATTGCAGACAGGAAAGTTAAAGTGATGTTTGTTGTTATCGAAGCAAAATATACGAAGATTTATGTGTTGTTTTGACTACAAAGAAGAATATTTTAAATAAGCATAAAGCCTTAACACATTAAACGATTTTAAACTGTATGTTTCAGATGTCCACAATTATTGTATTGCTACGATTATTATATTTCTATTTAAAATTAGCGTTCTTAAGAACGAACATGTTTATCAAAAACAAATACTTGAATCAAACATATGTTCTTTGACATCATTCATCATACCTTACTGGTACACTTATATGCATATGTGAACAATTGTATTTCTTTTGTCTATGTGGTTCGGACTTGAGAGCAGAAGTTTCGGGGCTCAATTCCCGGTCCTGAAACTGGTCTCCACATTTCATTGTTTACTTTTTTCACCAATCATTACACTCATTTATCATCAATATACGCACCAGTTTATTAAATATCCTACGCAGATTCTACCACATATATTTACATTATTCATTGTATATGTCCTTTTTACGTTTTGTTAAGGTTATTCACTTGATGGTTCATCTCTGATGTGTCCGAAATTGATAGAGGTACCCAAATCAGGTGAGTAACGCTGTAAATTTTAAACGTTAAGTTATATTTTCTGTACAATAGCGTATACTTAGTCAAAAAGTCACAATGATTGACAATTGTATATGCAATACAAATGTCTGTTTCACAAACTTGTAGTCAATGTTCAGTTCACTTTAAACAATATAATTTTTGTATGAACACGAATAGTCTCTTGTTCAATATTGTTATGTATCATTTATGTTTTTGCAGTTGTACCAATGAAGTTCATTTACGTTAAAAAAGAATCTGGTTTATCAATTATGTGTTGATTTAATACGATTAGCCTTGTCCAAAATAAGGAAAACCATGAATCCTTTGACACTATTCGATTGACCTGGAATACACTGTTATTTTGAAATGTTAAATAGAACAAAAAAATAAATGAATTGTCATAACTAATTATTAATGCCATGAAAACCATAAACATGGATATATGAAAGTATTTAAGGTCTCTGACGGCATATTAATCTGAAAAAGACGTATAGATGAGTGTATTGCACTGCGTACAAATTTTGTCAAAGGAATACATCTCAACGAATCAGAGTTTTTTATTTTTTATGTGACATATCATTTGGTTCTGCCTTGTGAAAGCCACACATAACTCTACTGCATCCCTTATGTCAGTTAGTGCTATTTTAAATTGTATTGCCACCGTTTTAATTAAACTGTGAGTCGGTGTAATGGATGGTGTTTAGCCCCAATTCAAACAGTGTGTTGTCAATAATATACAGCTATTTTTTTCACGATGACTAAACATATCGAGAAAATGTATTTAATAGTTTTGACGAAATACATGTTTTCTTTATGCAATCGCTTTTTCTATCTTGTTATTTAAATTAAACGTGTAGTTCGACATGATGTAATGCTTAGTTTTTGTTTAAGTTCTAATATGTATGTTGTACGCTCTTTTCTTCTGATGTTTGTAGTTTGATCTCTCAGTGTGAAGTTTCTATATTCCGGATTGTTTACGCTGTGTTGTAATTTGCAATGAGCTTGGCTACGGCTGTGGCTAAAGGAAACATTGCCCACATGTGAAAGACATTACATATTAGGGGTATATTATGAAAAAATACTTTACAATGCTATAAGAGAAGTTTCCATTGATTAAACAATTACATTCGTTGACATGTTTAAATGGTGAATAAAAAATCGAATAATCCACTTACTTTCAACGGAGTATTTAAAAACCCACTGCACTGGTTAGCGTTGTACTGAAAGCTGTTAGAAAATTCAGTGCCGAGAAGTAAAATTACACATGACAATATATTTTAAATTCAATGAACGTGTTTATAAGCATACTTTAAACTGTGTAGTTTTTGCTCTGTCCCAACATTCTTATCAGCGATGCATTTATTGTATCAAATGGCTAAATATTCAAACCTATTGTAGACGTTTCAATTTGTAGACAGTGTGTCCCGCTATATCATCCGTCACAAATTCACGAATTTTACTGCTGTCCACGTTCTGACAGCCCCCGAAATCAAATTTGTCAAAAGTCGGGATGAGAGACTGTGTCACTGATTTGGATTTGACGTGTACCGACCATTACCGATCCTCCCGACATCGTTTTGGAAGCGTCACTTATTTATCCCGTTTGCAATCCGATTCTGATAGAATTCGTGGCATTGTCGGGAAGCTGTCGGGAAGCTATCAAGACAATGCCGGGCGGAACGGGGACAACATACCTATATGTTACATGTGAGAACATTGTTTTGTATTATGATAGTATGACTGAAATGCGTGCAATTGGATAATTAAGCGAGCGGTGCAAAATTAAACATGTTTATGTTTATACGGGCGCAACAGTAAAAACCAATGTCTGAGTCTATACAAAGCTACTGGAATTGCTGTCAACAATGCATTCGGCTTCATTCTGTTGTGGACCATGTATAAAGTACATTCAATCAATTGGTTTACTTAATGCACGCACTGTGATGGCAGTTTAACTGCTAAAACATTTCAGTGACCAGTCAGGGGCATCCGTGTCCTATAGACTCATTTCTAGTTTGATATTTCATTCAACATATTTTCGTAACAACTAAACGTAATGAATTGATACCCGTCTTCAACTTTTGTTAACAACAAAACAGCAACTTAAATATTCAATGGCTACTCATATAATCATAAATTTGGCAACTGAGGTTTCAAATCAATTTCATTGCTTTGCAATTTCATTATTATATGTATGCATGTGACCTTACTAATAACACTAATATTTTATTACGACTATACTGTGGTTTTCCGGCCTAGCTAGCTCAGTTGGTAGAGCGCTGAGTTGTCAGGGGATCGTCCGTCTTGCCCAAGCAGGTTCACATAACTTGTGTTGGGATTGGTTATAACAAATATGTTTATGTCCATTACCTCAAGTAGGGCAGTTGTCAGTTACTGGCATCGGTATGTGCACTGGTAAACCGCTTAGATCGTCTCAGATTGCCCAGGAAAAGTGTGAGTTACTTAATTAACCGCCATTAGATCACTTAATTTGGGTTGTTGATTTCGCTACAAGGGTGGTACTTTTTTACGTTAAGGTTGTTTACGTATACATATTGGATTCGTCAGTGACTGTCTTTTAAAAGTTACGTACAGTTTCATAAACGTGTTTTCCATAAGGTCAACTGTGTAGATAAGTCGTTAATAATTATGTATTTTCAGAACTGTTCAAGATGCTGCCGGAGATAACACTAGGTTTGTATTTTTTCGTAGTTTTTGTTTCCAAGATAAAATGTCCATAATGTAAACCAATCTGTATTATTTAAAAAAAAAAAGTCGACTATAGAATATGTAAATATAATCACACAAGTGTTAAATAGTATCTAGTGTAAATTGACACCTTGCTTTTTGTGTGAGTTTAATTGTTTAATTGGGACGCCAATCGGTTTCCGAGAATGTTATACTTAAATTTTAATTTCAAACATTTTGAACATGTGTAGGAAATTTTCAAATCGGTGCAAATGATAATCATTGCAGTCAACAAAACACATATAAATTGCTATATATTTAAGCCATATTATTGATTAGGACTTAATTTAAGCTTATCCATTATTTTTCGTATAATAAAAGTATATACCCTGCTACGAATGCTTTATACTATACATAAATGGTGTCCCAAATAACAAAACATCAAATACATCATTCGATTAATTTACCTCGCTCTCGATTGTCGTCTGATTCTATAAATGTCGTGTTTACGTTATGCGTCACCGTTAGTTTATTAATACTTATGTAATACATTAATTCAGTTCATTTACTATGTAAAGCTATTTAAAGTATTTGTCTTCCATACGGCCAACAGTTCAGATTATTGGTGTATATATATGTATTTCAGACCATACCAAAGAGATTAATATGATGCATGGTGTTTACTTGTTTATTTTTTTATTTGAAAAATAATATTTCGGTTACAGAATATGTACAATGTTATATATTCCAGAGCACTAAAAACATGACGCGTTGTTGTTGACGTAACTTATTATGGGAAAATCAGTACAAATATACTGTATATACCGTTTCGTCGATGAGAAATCATCAGTTGAAATCGATAAAATTATAAAGCGTTTGTAACGCTAAACAATATAATAATTTGGAAAATTTCTGTTGTTTTCGTTAAAAGTGTTGGTAACACGTTGTTCACTTATATAAAGTTAAAAAATGGACTTTCAAATATAAAACTCGGAATGCTCGAATGGTTAAGGCGCTAGCCTTTTGTTCAGGACAAGAGGTCGGGGCTTCGAACTTCGTTGGGAGCAACTTTGTTTTCCTTTTTGTTGTGTATCCGTTTCGTTAACTATTATACTTGAGTATTTTAGTTCCAAATCTTATATCTGTCAAGTTAAAACATTTTATGTCATACATAAAAATGCAAAAACATGAGAACATGTCCCTTAAATAAATTGTAATTAATGTCGTAATCTTATTCGTATGCTATGAGTCTATAGGCAAGACTATTCAAGCTCGATAATCTGTCGTATTCAATACAATTTGGCTTGAACTAAAAATGTTGATGATTTTCGATAGAAACTATGTCACCTTTTGAAAGTTTTTCTGTTGGAAATGGCCGAGTTCTTGGTTAAACTCCATCCAGCCCTTGATGACAATTTATGTTTTTTTTTATTAAGCCATCAAATTAACGTTTTTAAGACTTCCATCTATATTCGATTGTTTATCGGTTAGTGACTAAAATTTGTTAGAGGTGCGTGTTTTGACTGTAAACTAAAAAGCAACATTCAGCAAAAACGGCTGTTAATTAGGCTTTCTCTCCTGGTGATATCTCCGGATTTTCATTACTCGTATATTCAGAATGATGCGCAAACTTGTAGTGTGTTTTTGTGATGTGCTGTGTAATATTGTGGCATTGGTCACTTACCATAAAAAAAAGGACCTAGGGATGCTAATGGGAGCACTCTCCTGCTATCGAAACTGGAGTTTCGCTTTGTTTATATTTAATTTCCATGACGCGGCACTCTCGGTTATATACATACATACAGCTGAACAGTGTAACACGATTTAAAATTCAATATGTCATATATTCTTGGTTAACCCATGTGTCAATGGCAAATCTAAATCAAATATGTAAAATACGAATAAAGAATTTGCTTTAATTGAGGCGATTGTGGCTCGGTAAATTTTAATCCTAACAACATTTAGATTTTACTTCAAATTGATTAAATATAACTAAGTTGGCTACATTAGTCAGTGTTTTTTAGCATCATACGGTAGACCGGTATCCGGACAAAATCACGACTTGAAAAATCCATCCATTCGCCTGTTGATTTTACAACCTGAATATAATATCGCCATCAAAATTCACAAACAGCGTGGTGTGTTTTAAAGATACTTCACAAATATTGTGTGCAAGGTCCCAACTCCATTGAACGGCACACATTTTATGGTCAGCTTTTCATTTTCGTTTTCGTTCAGGTGAAGTGGGATCGTAACATAGCTTTATTTAATAAGAATCCCCTCATGATTCTATCAAACAAATACAAATTCAAGTTTACAGACTTAATAAAGTCAAACAAATATAGGCAATTTCTTATTTCTTTAACAAAATTAATAGAACTTATGATATAAACCATTGACAGTCTGTAACATACTAAACACTCGTACTTCTTTATAGTCATACAACGTAGATAGAAAACAATTAAACAAAACAAAAACAAAAATGAGTAAAGTTAACGACATCGACACGTTTAAGAGCAAAACTGTCTTCATGAGATTACGTTTAGGTCACCGAAATCTGAATTTCAAAGCACTGAAGCGGTCCGGTCATTTTATTCGAATTCAGAGTGACATCACTAAGGCTTGCCGAGTCGTCTCAAAAGTCAGCGAGACAGATGAAGAATCCTCCCACGTCCCTCATTTGTTTCGCGTAGGCTTTTGGTTCCTCGTCGGTCACAACAATTCGCTTCAGAAGACCACACTCGGTTGTTGCCTTAACTCTGACCAGCGGTTTTCTCTTTCGTGAATGTGTGCTGGCGGGCCTAAGAGTGGCCCTGGTTACAAAAGCTTTTGTGGGCTTTCGAACGACTGCCAGTTTTTAATGGTCATCATGTTGCCAGTCCCTGTCTTCCTCCACTAACAGGCCACTCCATGAGTACGAACAAAGATCGTTCTGCAGGTAGGTCCTCCGGGTCTTGAACGTTATCCGATATTTCTTACACCCGAAATGCCCTTATACGCACACACGGGAAGAGTAAGCGTATTTCATCGATTTCTCTCAGGACTCCTGTTTTTCTAAAGGTACCAAGAATACTGTCTGGGTTTGGTGTCGTCTTATTGTGTTGATCATCTCTCTGCAAGTATACACATGCTAATTGCGATTGCTGTGGATAACCTGGTCAATTCCATTATGCCCAGAATTAATGCGGTAAAAAACCGGCGACAGTTTTGCTCTTACCTCGAACGTTTCAAACTTCAACATGTAAACAACAAGTAACCTTTAAACCACACTTTAAAGGACCTTTTGACGCTTCATTTAAAGACCTATGTTCTTCCGCACGTGACTTTGCGCGCTGTCTATCGTTTCCTATATCTAACTTACCCACTGGTTCACAGGCGTCCGTTTTATGCTCATCAGCATCTCGAACATCAAACCCAAAGGTGTCGATTACTCCCGACCCAGCAGAAGAAGGTTTAGAAAAAAGAACGTGGTTTCGTTTTCGGTTGATTGATATGCCATCAGTACATATTACGCGCATACTAGCCACGATGCCACGATGATTATCTTGCACGAATGAGCTAATCAACGGTCGGCCGTCCCACAAGACTGCGGGTGATAGGGAGTGGTTCGAATCTTGTCTATCTGAAGTAGCTCATTTCTGTATACTGCAAGCTATTGCACACTCTCCCATTATCAGAGTGAATATGTCGGGGCATCCCAAAAGTTACATCTTGTTAAAGCAGTATTCTTGTAACTGTATGTTGGGCAGTACATTATATTCCATCCACTTGGTACAGTAATCACTAATATACAAACAATATGTGTTTTCTCTCTCCATGACAGTACCAAGAATTGAAAACTCACTTCTGGTGATTTCCATCGGCGTTCTATTGGTTCTCCACGTGTTCACATTCCTCCTAGTCATTTACGTACGTCGTCACATCCATTGACAAACCAAGCCAACAATACACCTGTTGAACTCTTACAACAGTCTTTATACTTCCCAAGTGTCATGAGGCTCGTATGTCATGGGATTAGTTCAACATTACCATTCTCTTCTTCTACAGCTTGATAGTTTACATGTTCACTTCCGAGGGTTTTGCATTTCCAAAACAGGAGGCCTTAATTTTCCATTTTCTCCAATTAGCAACATCATTCTCTGTCGAATAATAATGTTTTAAAGCGGCGTGAACCACTCCATCATGTGTCATTGGTTAGTTTACTTAAGTATAAAGTATGTATGATAAAAAGATACGGTCAACTTTCGTAAAGCACGTTTTTGATATGCTAGTTATATTTTTAAGATCCTATTTCTTTGCAAATCTTAAAAGTAGGATTTGCAATCTGATTTAATTTGTCATCACATCATACCTAGATATAATATATGTCAAAATAACAAATGCATTTAGACAAATTTTAGAAAATGAAGTATTCGAAATAAGTATAAATGTTCCATGAATACATGTATTTAAAGTGGTGTGATAATACAGTTTAGTAAAATACAATCAACCAGGGTGCATATATTAATTTAGTACAAATACAATAACAAATAAAACATTGCTTACCTGATAGTTGTTTGACTAACATAACTATAACAAGACAATTACATGAAAAAAATAATGCACGTTTTAGGCTACATAAGATAATCAGTAATGTAAATATACTCGTATTTGGTAGAATGTGGGTAGGATAGTTAAGAACTAGAACTTAAAAAGATGCATACATAGAAATTGTCCAAATTTATTTATTGGAAGATTGGAAAAAAAAATTAACGGACGTTTGTAATCCGTTTACACTATATTCTTATATGCATCCTGGTTGAGTGTATTTTACTGAATACGTGTATATTTACAGTATTGATTGTCTTCCGTAGCCTGAAACGTGCATTATTTTTTCATGTTATTGTCTTGTTACAGATAAGTTAGACATACAAATATCAGGTCAGCAATGTTTTATTTGTTAAACGTCCTTGTATATAATTGAATGAAATAATAATTATCATACAGTATAACAAAACGTAATCAATGGGTTTTCTTAAAAACATAATCACCCTTATAAAACAAAAATATAATGTTAAATTTGGATTATGGCCGATGTAGTACAATTTTTTTTTTATGTAATGCATTAGATTTTATACAAAGTAACTTGTAAATAAACCCTACGAATAATAAAGACACAGGGACGTTTGTGGTAGTATCAGCTTTAATTCTAAGACCAATTGCGAACAGGAAAGTTGACATGATATTTGTTTTTATCGAAGCAAACTATACGAAGATTTATGTGTTGTTTTGACTACACAGAATATTACTTCATATTAGCTACACATACAAATATTGTTGTGTAGTATGTATATAAATGTAGTATTGTTATTTATTATTGTAATATATACGTTACTTGTCTCTCATTGACAACGTTGTGCAATATGTTTCATTGATAAAAATGTTTATTGTTTCATTCGACATAATTCAATTCACGTCCCGAGTAGAATTGCAAATAGTCCAATCCTAAATGGTTTTTTTTACTGTCGTACGGTGCATATGTACGCGTCATTTGTTCTATAATACAATTATATAACCTGCTAAGAATGCGTAATAGTGAACATAAATCGAGACACGTGATTTTTAAGCATATATTTATATTCGTTCTATTGCCAAAGTGTATATTTGTTTTTTGGATTGGGTTTTTAAAAGATTTTGGAACTTAAACACATATGGTCGGTGACAATAATATCATTTTATAATTATATTCCTTGCTTCTCTATAGTTAGGGCATACTAATACAAATTGTATTAAGATTCTAAGATATTCATTGTGCACAAGACATATTGTATGCCAGTTGCAAGTGTATTTGTATATCTGTTGTTTCAGTCCCTAATTGATGTGAAGATGCTCGGACCGAGCGAGATATATTCGAAATTTATTTTTCTACATATCGCTAGCGAAATGCGACCGAGTGCATTGTGTAAAACGGTTAAGTTCTTGTCCCCCAATATATTTCGAAGAAATTTAACATGAATCATTTCAATATCGGTGGTTGGATGAACACTTCACCAAATTGGCGTCAGATAGTTTTATTTTTTGATTGTTTGGTAATTCCGTGTTCGGAAATATTTTATAAAGTTTATTAAATGAAAAAGAAGTATGCCGAGCTGTACGTTTTGTAGACCTATTAAGGTTCCCCTTCTTAAACAAATGGATTCCTAAATACTTAAATGACGTAATACTTCTATTTGGGCTCCGCATATAAATTAATCAATACCTGTTGCCCTGTCGTTTTCAAAACTTATGGCTTTAGTCTTTGAAAAATTGATTGTTAGTCCACATACGTTGCGATAGTTGTCTACGTCCTTTATACGGAGCGTAAAGATTCGGGAAATTTGGCAAACCGCACCAAATCATCATCTTTGATATAATGTCCGAGAAGTTTGAATTTGTAGAATCAATAGGAATAAATAAGATCTGTAACGAAGACTATTGCAAGTAATGAGGAACAAGGGTCTCGCTGTTTGACTCCTATGAATGAGTCAAAGGAAGCCGATAATGTGGAATGATAATGTACACATGTCTTAACGCACGTGTACTTTTCCTTTACGGCATTTACAAAGTGGCGACTCAAATTTTTGTTTATTAATATTTGCCATAGAAGAGAGTGATTGACATCATCAAAACATTGTTCGTAGTCAATAAACACGCAATACGTTTTTTGTCCTTTTCACTTAATACTTTATTAGTTACGGACTGCCAAATAAAATGCAGGCAGATATAGACTTTCTTTTCTGAAAACCAATTTAATTTTTAATTAAGTTATTGTTGTCAGTTGACTACTAATCTACTAAATCTATTGAGTAGAATTCAAGAGTATACTTTTGAGAAGATATTTATCAATGTGATAGCCCTGTAATTGTTTTAATGTCGCCTTTTTTTGAAAACTGTCTGTACAGGTCATCAATTTTTAAAGTATTCCCCAACTGTTTTGTTTTGTTTTCAGCGACGCCTTTTTTTTTATTGATTTCCACAATTTGCGGGGGTTTTGTCTTAGCGATGTTACTTATTCGTATTACTTCATTTATTGGGTAATTAGATATCGCCTTCATTTTCGTTTTATTATATTTGATACTCTATTTAATGAAATTATTTCTATTTTGTACAGTTTTGTTTTTGATGTATTTATTTCATAATCTTTTAAAGTCGTTTTTGTTAATACTGAATAGCAGCCTTAACTATTTGCTCACTGTGATATACATTTAATCATGTCGTAATAAACACAGTACAGTCGAAAATCAATTAACTTATATCGACTAGTACAATTTCTATTTATTTGTGCGGATTCTGCTTTTCCCGTTAAAATGCAAGGATGTGGCTCTGATATAGTGATTGACCATTTTGAGAAATTTCCAACATGCTTTTTTGTTTTATTGCAGATCGTAATAATTTTCCGAATTTGGCAAAAGCGAAACTTACATATCCAAACCGAACTGAGTTCCAATCTTGCGCAAAGTTTGAATTCGAAACGGGTTGCAGCATAATTACACTTGGCACTGAGTTCTTCTGGGCATTCAAGCACAATTATTGCTACAACCGAGGTCACTGGGATGCTACTCTGGATTGCGAAAAGAAAGGTATATAATGATTACTACGTGAAGCAATAACAATTATTTAGTATTAACATTAAGATATATGGCTTTGAAGAAAACGCGAGGGATAGTGTATCTAACCAATTGATAATATAACATATACAAGTAGAAGAAAAAAGTAAACAATGAAATAGTTATGTGATAATTATTACTTCCATATTTTTCTATGAGGGGAAATACCACACTATGAAGTAACGCTGTAATTAATGCACACACATTAGTTTCAGTATTTTTTTCAATATGCTTATTTTAATGACAGTATATGGTATCGGGTGACATTTGTTTTTAAATTAGTACCGTTTGTGTGTGCATGTTATACAACAATATATTATTTTTGAAAATTTATTTTTTAAATTAAATGTTAAAATATTTTACTGTAGGCTTTCCTTTGGGCTATAATTGAACGTAGCTTATAGCAAAATCGTTTGTTTTTTTTTTATTTTTTTATGCACACTTTTGTATGCATAGTTTGTCTAACGAAAGCCAGTTAAGTTTAATTCAAAGGTTTAACACAACTAATGGATATATTGATGACGTGTTAAATATTGATAACCTCTGTTTTTACAAAAATATATCAAAAAGATTTACCACAAAGAATTTACAATAAATAAATCGTTGTCGAAAACTGCTGCTGCGTGTCTAGATTTACGTCTAACTATTTGTTACAATAAAGTGTAAGCTAGTCTGTATGACAAACGTGATATTTTCAAGTTTGATATTCTTAATTTCCCTTTTTCATAGATGGTTTATTACTACAAGTCCTTCGCAATGCATTTATATTTCCCAGTTAGTTCTTTAGGCGAGAGCCTGTTCATAAGTAAATGATTTCAACAACCGTAACAATTCTCTAAGTAAGAAAGTATTACCAGGCTTTCAAATTTCTTGAACTACGCAAACAGTTTAAAATGTTGTTTTTTTTCGTTTTTGTTTTTTCAGAAATACTTTAGTTTGGTTTCTAGATATAAATGTGTATGCTCAGAAACACCTACCTGTGAGTTTGTGTAGAATAAAACATATTTTAATTTGTGTCGGCATAGATATTAAGGCATTTGTTATTCAATATTTAACACTTGATTTCAATTATGTTAACAACAAAAGTTGATCATATCTTGAAATCTTGTGAACAATAGGTACTTGCATATACTTCATTTCATCCTGCCTCATAAAGTTGCAATTCTGTTTCCTCTGGTGAACATTAAACTTGAGTTATTAAATTGTAATTAAATTGAATAAATATAATCATTGATTACTATTTAAATTGAATCGCAATACTATGAGGCTTAATTGTATAGACACAGTGTTCTGGGTTAAGTGTGAGGTTCGGCATGCCTTTTAACCGGTTTAAACCCCCAATGCTATGTATTGACCGGCCCAAGGCCGTGACCAAAGTTTTAATCATTTTGTTGTGTTGTGCTGTGTTTTGCGGATATTCCTATAATTTATAGGCAATTGGTCACTGGCCTTACATAAAGGACTAGCCGATGTTTTCATTGGTTAGTAATCTATCCTGGTCATGTCTCTGGAGTTATTTTATTCTTGAATTCAATGTGTTTTCTATTCTCCCAAAAATAAAAGTAAGTAACGACCGTTTTGTCCAAATCACTCAATAAAGAGTGGACGTAAAAAAATAGCTTAACAGCGGACATGTTTGTATTAAAACAGGACAGCAAATTTAAAAGACACGTAAGACAATTCGAATTTTTTCTAAATAATGTTTACGTACATCTACACGGAAAATCGTGCAAAATTATGGACAGTGTGTTTTATGATTGAAAAAATACAACATAATAAAGGAGCGTCACTCTTTGTGGGAATAATCTTTGTGTCACACATGTAAACATAACATATTTATATTCATCAGCTTGAACTTGCTTCATTTGTTGAGAATTTCACCTGAATATGTATAAATATAATTAGTATTTCGTGATTTGGCTATTATAAACGTTATTTTTTCAGCAACACATTTAAATGCCCGAAACATGTTAATAAAGTTCAGCGTTATGTTTTACTGTTTATTCGGACTACATCCCTTAAGGTTTATAACTTTTATTACACAATGTTTTTCAGAAAACTTGATGAAACAACCTTCTCAAATAATTACATGGGGGTACTGAAATGACACACTACAAAATAAAGTTTGACAGTCATAATCTTAGTCGTGAGCTGTCATGCACAAGATGTTTAATATTACCTTGCCATCTCTTCCTATGGAAGAATTCCACTAAGTTCCAGATATTTGTAATAAAATGTATGTGTTGAGAAAGACAATATTAATATTCAAACTGTGGCCTTGGGATTTCTCGCGAACGCTTATTGTATCTGGATTTAACGACAAGGTGAATCGGAAATGATTGTTAATTTTTTTACTGTTTCGGCAGTACCTATATAATATTGGAACGATACAAAGAAGATAAGAATATATTGTGCAAAAGTTTTAAGTGTGTATTTCTCGATAATTTAACAATTGAAACGCAAACTGCAAATATCTACATGATTGGTTTTCCAGAAATGTCTAAGACGTTCGTCGAAGAACACGATTTATTTATATAAAGTACTTTGCGGTAAATCCTTTTGATATGTTTTTGTCAAACATTGGTTTATCAATATTTAACACGTCATCAATATATCTACTAGATTATTTAATTTGAAAGCACGAACATTTCAAGCTTATAAATAATTTTACTATTAATAAATTAAATGATTTTCTTCCCCTTGTGCTCGGAGTTCAGCAATATTAATATCAGCAGCTCATATGATATGCAAGAGCATACAGATTGAAAACTTAATTCTGATAAAAGTAAAATCACTGAATTTCAAGGTCAACTGTCAAAGAAAAAGTGACGTACTCAATCATTCATCTACATCGTTTGACAATTTTGACAAATTTGATTCGGGGCGCTTTCGGATCAAGGAGGACAGTCAAATTCGGGAATGTGTGACGGAGGCTTTATCGGAACACACTGTCTACAAATTGAAACGCCTACAATGTGTTTAAATATTTAACCATACAATGCTTAATGAAGTTGATCGGAAATACATACTTGTTTGTTTCGTTCAATTGTACGTTCTCCAACCGTATCTGTAAAATGCTATAAATATTGTTATGTATGACATCAATATAATGGTCTAAACAACGACTATAGTAATTAAGTTTCATTTTGATCATACACAATAAACAGCTAGTGTGTTTCAAGTGTATATTTCTTTATAAAGGACACAAAGTGATTAGAAAACATGCCAAATGACAAGCAATACGTTCTTTGTTATGAACATTAATATAACTAACAGTGTAAAATGATTAGTGGACTATTCCATTTACTAATAAACATCCAACACATCAATTTACGTACCAAAGTAGAATTGCAAACATTCCAATCCTAAATTTTCTTTTCACTGTCGTGCGTTGCATATTTACGCTTCATTTGTTCTATAATACATGTATAGACCAAGCTTAGAATGCTTAATAGTGAACATAAATCGAAACACAAATAACAAAGCATAAGAGACATTCGATAAATTTGCCTCGCTTTCGATTGTCTTCTGACTGAATAAACGTCGCAAACTTCACATCTCACTTGCTTCAGAATATTTAGGCAACGAAGCATGGGGACCTTTGTGACTAGTCTGTAAAAAGCGGTCATGTCATTATATTACTTTCATATCTTGAAATATTTTTTTCTCAGAAGTACTTAAAATACATATAATAGTCACATATGTATATTAGAGATCATGTGCTTAAGTCATGTTGCAAATGAGTACTACTTTAATAGATTTGCAGTTAAGATATATAAATGCATAAAGACGAGTCATATTACTGCAATTACTTGATTGTATGTTCCATCCTATTATTTGAAACAAACGGGAATCTCTTTACGGATCTTTACTCTAAGGTCATTTTATAAACGCTCTTTTATGCAATAGATTTTATCACTGCCGAAATTGGAAAATCACGTATACATTGTTTACATTATGACATGACATAATACTCATGGAGTTAGAAAATGAACTACTAAATGAATGTTTAGGTTCAAGTCAGACGCACAAATGACAATTTTCCAATAAATCGAATATCCAATTTTATTCTATTCATTCTAGTTATGGCCGTACTAGACGCCAATAAAAGATGGCCTAAGCAGACTGCCTGTTTTAGGTTTTAACACAACGCGTAGCTAGTCCAAATAATTAGACGCAATAGGTGGATTCTGAACCATTATTTGTATGGGCCAAATCAACACTACATCTAAACAATATGTCAATTTCCTGTAGCAAAGTAATTTGACATGAACTTTCTATTTGTTTGGTCAAACTTCAAAATATCAATAGTAGCATGCATATAATGATGTTATTAATCCATACTGTAGAAGAAAACAAAACATAAATCAAGCAATTATCCAAATAACCTCGTTATATTATCAAATAAATTACACTCGCGTATAAACATTACTGTAATAAAAGTGTTAAAACCAATATCGGTTTTGACAAAATCTATTAATAGCAGACACAACTTTCTACTGCGCACATGGTAAAATAGTTAGTCTAAAGATTCGATTCTTTAGATATATGCGATCCGTATATTTACTGACCAATAAAAACGCAGTATGCAAGTTTTTACATTACTCAGAGCAATGTAGAGGACTTAACATAGAACTTGAACAGTACATTTGTTTAACGAAGAGGATTAAGTGTTAAAGTGTGTAGTGTTTCATGCTGACTTTTTGGCATGCACTTGGTAAATGTATGCTTACACTTCATGTTGAAACATTGTTAAGTTAATAATAAGTGGTAAAATATGATTTTGCAGCTTCTCAAGTATCCGACATGAATTGATGTCAGAACGATGCTACAGGAAAATAGATCTTACCGATATGAGGTCGGTGTAACTATATCGACCTCATGTATATAGGAGTAACGCGTAAATTTAACCGTTGCTTTTTAAACATTTAGACGAATATTCCATTTACAATTGCTAGGGAGGCATGACATAAACAATAACTCAACACATATTTGTATATTTGAACATAAATCACCAACGTATATACACATTTGTAAGAACATTTAATACGTTGTAGCACAGTAAATGAGATTATTAATTTTAACGGCTCATTCAAATATTTATTTGAACAAGTTTTCATTTTTTCTCGTATTGTTTAACATATTATTATTTATTGTTGTTTTTTTTATTTGAAGATGGAACGGACAGTTCACTACAAAGCCGTTACCAGCTGTTCCAAAATAAATGCTTATGCATACAATGTAAGTTCTTAGTTCACATTGTACTAAATATATGTGTTTTTTATCATAATGTATATATTTTTAATATTTTTTTATATAAATATCATATACATACGCAAATAAATCATCATGTGTACTGTTTCTTTGTCCTAATAGCACATATCAGCAATTTATTTGTAAATATTTGCAAACAAAATCTACGGGCAGTAATACAGATCGTATGTATATGAATCAGCAAGCTGATTACGTAATATGTCAGAAAAACAATATACACTTTTCTAAGGCTTTTCTAAGACAGATGTCTGACAACTGTTTAATGAAAATAGTATTCATAAATATTTAAAAGTTAAAAGTACTTTAACTAATTTAACAATACAGATCTACTTTCGTTTGCGATTGTGATAACGCATTAGAATACAATAGAATAAGTTTATAGGGACTGGAAGCGACAATAAATATATCATATGTGACATATCATTTGGTTCTGCCTTTGAAAGCCACACATAACTCTACTGCATCCCTTCTGTCAATTATTGCTATTTCAAATTGTATTGCCACCGTTTTGATTAAAATGTGATTCGGTGTAATGGATGGTGTTTAGCCCCAATTCAAAAACTGTGTTGTCAAAAATATACAGCTATTTTTCACGATAACTAAACATACCGATAAAATGTATTTAATAGTTTTGACGAAACACATGTTTACTTTATGCAATCGCTATTTTTTCTATCTTGTTATTTAAATTAAACGTGTAGGTCAATATGATGTAATGGTTAGTTTTGTTTAAGTTCAAATATGTATGTTGTACGCTCTTTTCTTCTGATGTTTGTAGTTTGATATTTCAATGTGATGTTTTAATATTCCGGATTGTTTACGTTGTGTTGTAATTTGCAATGAGCTTGGCTACGGCTGTGGCTAAAGGAAACATTGCCCACATTTGAAAGACATTACATATTAGGGGTATATTATGAAAAAATACTTTACAATGATATAAGAGAAGTTTCCATTGATTAAACAATTATATTCGTTGACATTTTTAAATGGTGAATACAAAAATCGAATAACCCACTTACAGTCAACGGAGTATTTAAAAACACACTGCACTGGTTAGCGTTGTATTGAAAGCTATTAGAAAATTCAGTGCCGAGAAGTAAAATTACACAGGATAACAATATATTTTAAATTCAATGAACGTGTTTATAAACATACTTTAAACTGTGTAGTTTTTTCTCTGTCCCAACATTCTTATGGGCGATGCATTTATTGTATCAAATGGCTATATATTTAAACCTCTTGTAGACGTTTCAATTTGTAGACAGTGTGTTCCGCTAAATCATCTGTCACAAATTCACGAATTTTATTGCTTTCCGTGGTCCGACAGTCCCCAAAATCAAATTTGTCAAAAGTCGGGATGAGAGACTGTGTCACTGATTTGGATCTGTCGATCCGACCAATACCGATCCTCCCGACATCGTTTTGGAAGCGTCTATTATTTATCCCGTTTTCAATCCGATTCTGATATAATTCGTTGCATTGTCGGAATCTGTCGGGAAGCTATCAAGACAATGCCCGGCGGATCGGGGACAACAGAGCTATATGTTACATGTGAGAACATTATGTTTTATTATGATAGTATGACTGAAATGCGTGCAATAGGATGATTAAGCGAGCGGTGTAAAATGAAACATGTTTATGTTTATACGGGCGCAACAGTTAAAACCAGTGTCTGAGTTTATACAAAGCTACTGGAATTCCTGTCAACAATGCATTCGGCTTCATTTTGTTGTGGACCAGGTATAAAGTACATTCAAATGCTTTACTTAATGCACGCACTTGGGATGGCAGTTTAACTGTTAAAACATTTCAGTGACCAGTCAGAGGCATCCGTGTCCTATAGTGTCCGTGTCATATTAACGGTGATAATGTGACTACAAACATAAGCGGACATTACCCCTTTGGCGCCCCTTAAACATTTGCTGATTGTAAACGGGAGATAGCCATGCTATTATCGAAGTAGACGCTTCCCCTGCATTGAAATTGTGTCAAAAACGTCCCAAAACTAACCGTATAATTTAGTAAACAGTTTAAAATTGCAATTCTTTGTTAATATTGTCTATGATAAAAAAAATTGCGATTTCAATTCTTGAGTTTTTAAAGAAAATCTATTTCACAAAGAATGCATGTTGAATAAATGGATGGTGATGTTTAAATACTTAAATTGCTGATTTTTGTGAATAACCTAGAGATAATCCTTGGTAAAACGAAAATAGGGAAGTACAAGATAAAAATAGGGGTCAAATTATAGATTAATGCGCCTGCGCAAAGACGTGCGCGTGAATGCCCCGCGAGGGGTTAAATTGTTTTAAGATTTGTTTAACAAAAATGTAAATATCTTGAAAAAATATGAAGATTTGGAGACTTCAACTTATTCTGCGTTTGAAAGGTTGCTAGATGTTGTGTGGAAACTTAAAATTCAATGCTGGAGAACTTTTACACCTTTTTATATTCAAATCACGGATACTGCTAGTTCACAGTTATTACTCGCAAACCAGTATATTTTAATTCTTGTTTTCAGCTTGCATGCAGTTATCATATATATGTACTAGCATGGCATAAAATTGTCAGAGCTCTTTAAAGGTTCATGTTACCGCATTGTTCATGGGCGTATAGGTAATAGTGATCAATAGACATTTTTGTCGAATAATGGATGTTCAGTTATTGACTATTTATTGACAAAAGAATGCAATATTTCACAGATTAAATAATGTACAATTAACTCCTTCAATGAATAGAGTAATCACGCACCACTGCAGTTTTCAATAAATTGTTACAATATTGATCGTAGCAGAGCTAATTATTCAGAGAATAGGTATAAATGGGATGTCATAATTTGAGAGCAGTTTAGCTAACAGATTATTTTACAATTACCTAGGTTTAACAATGTTGTTAATACTACAGATTGTTAAAGAAGGGATTCTATCAATAACATGTTATTTTCGTTTACAAACACTATTTGAGAAATGGCTGACCCATTATTTTTTTTTAAAAGAGTGTATTTAGAAAGATGATGTTTATTTTGACAATTATCAATGTAGAGATAAAGACTGGTTTGACCAAGATTGTAAGGATGCCCGTAATTTATATATGGATGCTCTTAGATTTGTTAATGCAAATAAATCGAACGTTGACAGATTATTGCTATGTGAAAGGAAAACTTTTTGCAAAAATATTGTCAGAAAAAAGAAAAGTAGTTATTTTAAACGCAGAATGATTAATATTAAAAATTTAAGAAAAGGTAAACCTAGGGAGTTTTGGAAATATTTTAAGTCAAAATCCAATAGATCTAATAATATACCATTAAAATAAATTACTGATAATTTCCAAACGATTAGCTCTAACAATTCTGGTGCGATAAATTGTGTTTATCTTGAATTATATGAAGTGTTAACGGTACAATAAATTACTAATGCCGTCAGATCATTATAAGTGACAACCTTGTACAGCATTTTATAGAATCTGTTGATATTTTATAATCTCATTTATATGATTTATTTAACAATATATTGAATGCTGGATATTTTTTGGATCAATGACCAGAAGGTATTATTATTCATCTTCAAAATAAGGTTCTAAATGTGACGTTATCAATTACAGCGGAATTGCATTAGTTAGTTGCCTGTCAAAAACCGATCACTACTGTTTTCTACTGTTTCAAATAAACATGTTGAAACTATTTGTATGCAACATAACATTATTCCGGATGCCAAATTCGGATTTAATAAATCAATATTTATATAAAAACAAGCGATTATTTCATCGATATGATGAAATGTGTTGATACCATTTACAGATATGCTTTATGGTTGAACATGTTTAAAGTTGGAATTCAAGGGAAAATATTAAGAATTATGGGTGAAATTTACCAAAAAGTTAAATCTTATGTTAAGTCATTATCCTCATTTTCCGATGGCTTGAGCTGTGCTGTTGGTTTACGACCAGGAAACGTTATTTTCCCTTTGTTAATTTCTTTATTTGAAGAAGATCTTGTGTTGTGCTTGCTAAATAATACTGATTCAGGTTTGCAATTAGATGATATTGTTTTAATTTTATTACTTTTTGCAGATGATATGGCCATTGTAGGCAAATCACCAGATGCAATTCTAACAACTTTTAGATAATTTATTACTATTATACTTGCGGATTTAAAGGCTAATACGGATACACAAATACACACATGGTATTCTGAAAACAAGGCGGGATATTGATAAAAGTGGACCTACATTAAAGTTTTGTAAGCGGCTTCCTTAAGTTAGACTGAATTCCTGTACTGCATGTGTATATGGATAATAAGGAAGATATCCAGTTTATATACACAGAGATATACAACGTTAAGAAACTATTAGATGATTATGGATTCCGTTATGTATTTAGCAGCGTTAATGATATTGAAGTTAGAATGTGTATACCTATTTTGAAAGCTAGAACTGTTGATTTAAGCAAAACTGGTATCGTACATTAGAAAGTAGCTCCATGTTAGATGTTTATAGAACCTTAAGACCAACGTTGAATATGAGATTTATTTAGAATTAAAACCATACCAAAAAGTGTATACTTAGGCAGATTTGGATAATATGTACACCGTTTACGTATGCAAACTGATCGATATGACAGAAATAATATTGCTAGAAATTACAGATATTGTCTTTGTTGCAATTCCATGGATATTGAGGACGAATTTCACGTTGTTTGTATTTGTTTGTCTGTTAACGAAATACGAAAGAAAGAAATTAAACAATATTACATCATTAAACAATTTGTATTTGAGTATATTCAACTGTTACAATAGCAATTAAATTACGAGGATGTTAACCCGAGCGGTTTAATATACCGCAGCAGAACGACAATTCCTTGTTTATTATCTGATAAAGAACGAGAATGCGATTTTAACTTAACCTGACAACATTTTCTGCGATTACAATGCTAACTATATTTTACAGTTTCGGAACTATTTGTTCCGGTTATTTCTTGGTAGTTTAACAACGATCAATAGTGTTCGTTGCCTATCGAAAACACTGCGCGTGTCATGTCAGAATAAATGTTTATCCCCAAGTCAAATGGTATAATCCGTATTCAATAATCCGGCTTTAACTTTATTTATTGTTTTAAATTTAAAGATCCAACTGACAAACACCTTACGAAGGAAAATGCATAGGCCGTTGACGATTACTTATAAAAAGAAATAACAATAATCTACGAAGTTAGTTTTAATGGTTATTTTATGCGGACAACACTTTTCAGGGTTCTCTCAACTGGAAACAACCAAAGGAATATATACATGTATATGTCATTATTAAAGCTCATAGCTCGTATTCACCTAGAATAGTATCTCTTCACAGGAAGATACAAAATGGACACGTTTTATTGAGCTTCAATGGATTTTATTTATATTCAGTAATATTGTATATTGGTTCTTTGTTAGTAAACAATCCAAACAAGATGCACATGGAACTATAAGAGCACTTTACATGTAAACTTTGAATATTGTATTATCAAAATTAAATTTAATTTACAGGCAAATCAATTAACAATGTATGCATTATCTGTCGTTAATTATTCCAAAGTAATCATCAAATTGTATTGGTAAATTAAGACCTTACGCCAGGTATACAAGTGCATGTACAGCAAAATCTTGTTTGCTTTTTGTGTCAGAATGATACTATAAATACTTTATTAGTTCGAATATATTGTATTTCTTATACACATTGATTTTTTGTTTCAAACATTTTTTTTCCGCGTAAACATATTAATTTTCATCTACGATTTTCTTATAAAAGTTACAAAAACTTGTCCTCTATTCCATGAGGACAATAGTTAAGGTTATTTGATTATAAGATCATTATTTAAATCTTTGTTACACATTTTATAATGGAGTGTACTTTTTCATCAATATTAACAGTTAATAGAATGTGTAATATGTCATCACACAAGTGTTCCATAGTACACAATAAGTACTTGCAATTGAAAATTTATGATAATTCACGTATATTTTATTAGATGCCAATACTCTATAAATATTAATGTTCAGAAACACTGTATAAATGAGACCATTGCTTTATTGAAAAATATTGGGTACAAATGTGTATAATATATTATGACTGCTCCGCCAAATCAAAATTACCGACAATAACAGAACCTTGATTTTTTTACATGACGGCCTACAAACAAAGTATGGTAAACACTATACTTTTATACAATTTTATGGCTTATATTACATGTGTATAATAATGTAACATACGTGAAGCCAGTTTACGTTTACTTGGTGTTAGTCGGCGAAAGATTGTCTCTAAAGTTAAATTTAGAACAATTTATTTTCACACCAAGACAAAGGCATGGAATGTTTAAAATTTGTACTTCTTCAATGTTTTGTTTTCTTTAACATTACCTATTATTATTTAAGAATTCAAAATGCCGTTTAGGCAAACTATAAAGCCCGCCATTTAATGTTCGACATGTGGTTTAAAATGACTAGCAAATAGTTAATACTCTACGGCTTTATTTTACTGATACTTCACTTTTAAATAATATTTAAATAATAACAATATAATCTTACAAAAAACTGCCCCGCCGTCTGGCGGTCATATTTTTTAACGGAGGGTAAACATTTTCAAACTCGGCCGAGATTGTAACTACAAAGGATTTGAGCAAAGTTTCAAGAATATTAGTATGAACTAGTGTGAACAAGCTTTCTCTTCAAATAACCTATTAAACTACTTTTTGCCCCCACACGACCAAGTTTCAAACTCGGCCGAGATATCATGGAGGCAAATGTTCTGAACAAGTTTCATTTTGATTGGGCAAAAACCGTAGCCTCTAGAATATAAACAAGCTTTATAATGTTTTCAATATGGCCATATAAGGAAAACTGCCCCGCCCCTTGTCGGCGATGGTTATCAGGGGAGGGCAACAATTTTCGAACTTGGCAAAGATATCATAAAAACTAATGTTTTTAGAAAGTTTCAAGAAGATTGGGCAAACACGTGATGTATAGATTGTTCTGCGCAAGTTTTATGAAGATTGGGCAATAAATGTGGTATCTAGTTTGTTCACAAGGCAAATGTTGACAAACGACTAACCACGGACGACTGAAATTAGGCTATCACTATAGCTCTCTATGAGCACGTTGTAAAATATTTATTTTGACGATACAATTTGTTGTTCTCATGCAATCACTCCTTTGTTTTTGTTTCTTGTTAATGGAACTGAATATGTAAATACAACAAGTGCTTTATTGTTTTGTTTAAGTACTAATATGTATCTTGTCTGCTCTTTTCGTCTGTTTGATGTGATGTTGATTTCTTATCTGTGTTTGTTTTCTTATACATTCTTATACATAAGTGACATGTTCGTTGATCGCAAATGAAATCCGTGTCAGTTGTAATATATTGACTTAGAAATCGACGCCTCCTTACTTTTCAAAGCTTTTAAATTTTATCGTTAAGTATTTTGTAAAGTTTAGCAGATGAATTTAACATAATGCATTTATTAAATTTTCCATTTGCTTAAAAAGCCGCTTTTTTCGCTTCTATTCTATATTAGGCTAAGAGGGGTCTCAACACCGTTTATTTTATATTATATTTTTGTAAAGCTCTATGAATTGCATGTACCGCAGAGCAGCTTGTCACTGAATAGACAGAACGATACCTGGATAAAATGTAATAGAATATCGAACGATTCGTCTTTCGGCCACAAACTTATAGAATAATCTTATTGGGCGACAATATGGGTTACGTTAGATAACATCTTATTTGAAGGTCAATCAAACGGACAATATTTCAGTTAATGCGGATATCTTGTCGATAGTTTGCAGCATTTTTTTCTCGTCAGATCAGTTTCAAGCATTAGTTTAGTAAGGAAGAAATGATATTACTTCAGAGATGATTGTTTAAAGCGTTTAATTGTAATTAAGATTTGCCATGACAACAATGTATCTAATGTATCCGTCTTATTATGTATAGTATTGTGATTTAGGAATTTTGACTGTTAATGTAAATAATACGTGTTTCATTACCTTGTAAACACTAACACATATATAACTCCATTTATATTTTTTAAAACGATTTATTTCCATTACAAATAGAACGAAATTGAAAACATGCAGTTAATTGCACGTTCATGATCATAGTAACAAGGTTATGTAAAAAGTAATAATTGTGTTCCCTATATATCCCGTTGTCAAATGATTTGTTTGATTGTTAAAAAAATAAATGTAATGCGTTGACTGTTTGTCGTTTTTGAAGGATTGAAGGGATTTTTAAACCGAAAGAAAGCACTTAAATCCATATGAAGGATTTACTTTTTAAAGTTACTTGTTCCACCATGTTCGTATTTTTTAAATGTAATTAAATGTCCTAATATCTTTATATGGTTAATGATAAGTCGACGCCTCCTTACTTCATAAAGCTTTTAATTTCATGGGAAGTCTTTTTAACCTTTAGCAGATACATTTGACGTAATACATAAATAAATTTACCACTTATTTTTAAAAAGGCCTGTTCATAGAAAAAATATATGTTATATAAAATGCGAAATACAGTTTACACAGCTTTGAGTCATATGGAAGTATAATATTGTAAGGTTAATTATTATAAACACTTTTGAGTGTATATTGATTCTAAAAGTTAAAATAACTACATATATCGACTGCTAATCGTTTTTTTTTTCTGTGCGCATTTTTATTACAAATAGTCCAGTAGAATGAGTGTAATAAATTAAAAATTACCATTTTATTATTTATTTAAACATGTTTAAATATCCGTGTGCGTTATCATCGCTGCAATATGACATTAAGTTAACGACATTTAAAATACTGATAGTTTTCTATACACATATGTATTATAGTAATGTTATGCCGTTACTGAGTTTTTAATAATTGAGACATGTCATAATGGTTCAAACCGTTTAAACAACCTAAATTTCAAATCACAAAACTACGAGTACGTTCTTTACGATCACTATTTTGTTAAAACGTCGGGTAGATTGATGTCGTGCAAAATGTTAATTAAATAACATCACCCTATGATGTTCACCAGTTAACTGAATTGATAACCAAGCGTTTATCGGAAATTAAAAAATTTGCCTTCGCTCGGACTCGAACCGAGGAACTACGGGACTAAAAGTCTCAGCCGCTTTGCAATTGGCCTGTCGGATTTTGTTATTGTATTTTCAAAATAACGAAGAAAAGTGTTACAAACGCTTTATAATTGTATCCATTACAAATTATGATTGTCCATAAACGAAACGATATTTTAAAAATATTTCTTTGTCATTAGTAGTATAATCCTTGTTTGTATATAATGTAGAATGTCTTTCTGGGATCCAATGCGATTTTTATTTTACGTGTCCGTTTGCCCATCTGTGAACAGATTTCCATGACACGGCACTTTCAACATGACGCATATTTGTTAAATTTGCAATCCAACCGTATTCATATTCATGTTATTCAAACGTGTTTGTTTCATTATAATGGTATCTAACATGGTCTAACTATAGTGACTGTAAATGGCACATACACGTGCACGATCCATCGAATTTAGTCTTATTTGAACCCATCTTTAAATTCGCTATTCGTGAAATAATTAACTAAATGCAGCTTCATCCATAAATTAACACGAAACACGTATGCGAAAGTCAGAGACAGCTGGCTGATAAATGGTTTACGATAACGCTATATACGAGTTATGACAAAACGTTATAACACTTAATATGCAAACATTAGCATCTATCTTTGACGTTATTTATGACAAGTAATTTCTAATTGAAAAACAAATCAAAATGTCATTGTTCGGCAAATACGAACAAATACGAAAAACTGGTCCTGTGACACTTGTCATATATTTTTAGATATCTGTCTATTATTTTAATGCATTGAACCTCATCTAAATCGTTTTTACAAACTTTGATTGTATTTCTTTAACAATCATGTCTTTAAATATTTCGTTTGAAACATCTCTTTTCACGTTACCGGTCGGACCAAAGAACATGAAGGTATATATAGTTTTATTATGTTTAGTGTTTATAATTATGCAAAATATAGTATTATACCTTATAAAAGAATAATTCAATAATGTGTGTTTTAGTCAAGCTGAGTTTGATCTTCATCTTATACTTTAGCATAACAAGTTAGGCCCTGTGCCAATATTGAGCTACTTTTTATATTGGCAATATTTGCGGGGCCTAACCGGAGAAAAACCAATTCTGTAGTGGAAATTTCCCCCTATATGTTTATAGAGTAGCGACAGGATTTTCGTCGCTACTTTCATGCGCTGAAATGGAATGGTTAGCATTAATATTTCTTAATAAAACTTACATACCTGCAAAGAGAATTTATTTCTCAATAATTTTTCATTAACATTTGTACGTTAGCAATCCCGTTGTGGATGCAACACCAATTTAAACCTACACATGAGTGCATTTTCAACACATATCACTGTCCTTCACTTTGTAAACTATTATCGATATTCTACTACACTGAAACGATTGCGTCATTTCGATTGGTCATTCAATTATATCATTCATCATCCGATCATTTGAAGCATATTTGAAGGGTTAAACAAGGCAAGGCAAATATGATGGACCGTACATTAATGTAGATTTATAAAATAAACGCGCATGTTCTAGGTAAATTTCGGCACGTGTTAAGCAGTTTATGTTTGTTTAAGTAACATACGTTGATTTATAACTTTATTATCGCAAATAATGAATTAATGAACTAAATTCGCAGCGCCTGTCCTGAATTAGACTACATATATTTAATCCTTTGTTAGCCTTTTGATAAGGCACTCAAGTCAAGTTGGAAACGTTTTGTTTTCTGATTAATGGGATTAGTATTTAAGAAATATATTTGCAATCTTATGTCATGTGTTAGCCTTTTGATTAGGCACTCAATCAAGTTGGACATGTTTTGTTTTCTTATTAACGGGATTAGTATTTAAGAAATATAATTGCATTCTTATCCGATGTTTAAATTGTCACTGGAATACGCCAGTGTTACAATTTATCTTGGTTATTTCGCTACAAGCCCTAAGTAGAGTTTATTTGTACAACGAATTGAAAAACTCATTGCTTGATGTGTTGCAAGCCTGTTGATTAAGTGACCAAAATGATAATATGTAGACGAAATATTTTAAGGACTTTCATAAGATGCATGTGCTATTAAATTAAATTGAACTCACATTTATATTACAATACACATTAAAATAACGCATTACTTTTATTTGATTTCGGTATGCGCTATTAAATTATATTACAACCAAAATTATATTATAATACAAAGAACCATTAATACCGCATCTGAGACTCGTCTTATTAAACATTGTAGGATATTTTTATATTACGATACAATTTTTGAAGAAGCATAAATGAAAAACACCAACATCTTTGATTACTTAATTTCAGTAATTGTATTAATGTCCTTGGTATATGTCGCATTTCCTTTACTTCAGGAACATACTGATAATGCGTGTTTTTTTATTTAGACTACACAATTCAGTCATAACTTAAACTTCTCGTAATATCTTTGATAAGACTGGACCCTGTATACATTAATTGAAATAACAGCTCAATGAAGAGATACTAATGACTGTTCTTTACTTGCGTTTAATGAACGCTAAATACTTGGGAGTTAACAATAACTCGTTAACACTAATTAGTAAATTGATATAGTAAGACATCAACAGATAAAATAAATGTATAATTGAAATTATATTTAGCATACTTGCATGCTTGTTATTCCATTTCTATTTTTGAAAAACGATTTATTTCCATTACAAATAGAACGAAATTGAAAACATGCAGTTAATTGCACGTTCGTATCATACTAGCGAGGTTATATAAAAAGTAATAATTGTGTTCCCTATATATACAGTTGTCGAATGATTTGTTTGATTGTTAATAAAATAAAAGTAATGCATTGACTGTTTGTCGTTTTTGAAGGACTGAAGGGTTTTTTAAACCGATATAAAGCACTTAAATCCTTATGAAGGATTGTCATTTTTTGAAGTTACTTGTTCCACCATGTTCGTATTTTTTAAATGTAATTAAATGTCCTAATATCTTTATATGGTTAATGATAAGTCGACGCCTACTTAGTCTAAGTTTGGTTCCTTCTGTTTACAAGGATGTCAATATCTTGTCATGACGTCATACGTTTTTTTTTCAATATAAGGGCCTCCAAGGGGTTATCAATAAGCATTACTTGAAGTAATAAATCCAGTAGTATCCGTGATTTTTCCTTTTAAATGAACATGCGAAATTTGTGCTACAAACCTCATGATTTTAATCACTCTATACTATTCTGCATTAAATTTCCTACATCATAATTATGTAATCTTATTAAAGTCCATGCAATATTAATGGTGATAATGTGACTACAAACATAAGCGGACATTACCCCTTTGGCGCCCCTTAAACATTTTCTGCTTGTAAACGGGTTATGATCGGAGTAGAAGCTTCCCCTGCATTGACATTTTGTCAAAATCGTCCCGAAACTAGCCGTATAATTTAGTAAACATTTAAAAATTGCAATTCTTTGCTAATACTTTCTCTAAGAAAACATTTTGCGATTTCAATTCTTGAGTTTTCAAAGAAAATTTATTTCATGAAGAATGCGTGTTTAATAAATTGATGGTGGTGTTTAAAACTTAAATTGCTGATTTTTGTGAATAACCTAGCGATTATCCTTGGTTAAACGAAAATAGGGAAGTACAAGATAAAAATAGGGTCAAATTATAGATTAATGCGCCAGCGCAAAGACGTGCGCGTGGATGCCCCGCGAGGGATTAAGTTGTTTTAAGATTGTTTTTAACAAAAATGTAAAAATATCTTGAAATATATGAAGTTTTGGAGACTTCAACTAATCTGCGTTTGGTAAAGTTGCTAGATGTTGTGTGTAAACTAAAAATTAAATGCTGGAGAGCTTTTACACTTTTTTATATTCAAATCATGGATTCTGCTAGTTCACGGATACTACTCGCAAACAGGTATAGTGTAATTCTTGTTTTCAGCTTGCATGCAGTTATCAAATACATGTATTTGTTTGGAATAACATTGTCAGAAATCTTTAAAACATCATGTTACCGGATTGTTCATGGTCTTGTAGGTAATAACGATCAATATATATTTTTATCAATTAATGGATGTTCAGTTAATGACCATTTATTGACAAAAGAATGCAATATTTCACAGATTAAATAATGTACAATTAACTCGTTCAATGAATAGTGTAATCACGCAACACGGCAGTTTTCAATAAATTATAACAACATTGATCGTAGTATTGCTAATTATTCAGAGATTAGGTATTAATGGAATGTCATATTTTGAGAGCAGTTTAACACACATATTATTTCACAATGACCTAGGTTTAACAATATTGTTAATACTACAGATTGTTAAAGAAGGGATTATATCAATAACATGCTATTATCGTTTGCAAGCACTATTTGAGAAATAGCTGACCCATTATTTTTTTTAAAGAGTTTAAAGAGATAAAGACTGGTTTAACCAAGATTGAAAAGATGCCCGTTATTTGTATATTTGGTGCTCTTAGATTTTTTAATGTAAGTAAATCGAACGTAGACAAATTATAGCTATGTGAAAGGAAAACGTTTTACAAAAATATTGTCAGAAAAACGAAATGTAGTGATTTTAAACGCAGCATGGTTAATATTACAAATTTAAGAAAAGGTAAACCTAGGGAGTTTTGGAAATATTTTAAGTCAAAATCCAGTAGATCTAATAATATACCATTAAGAGAATTTACGGATTATTTCCAAACGATTAGCTCTAACAATTCATGTACGATAAATTTTGAAGCGGAAAATTGTAATTGTTTCAATGATTTTAATCTACCTAATTGTGTTTATCTTCAATAATATAAAGTTTTAACGGTACAAGAAATTATTAATGCCGTCAGATTATTAAAACGATTTGACGCCTTTGGAAGTGACAACCTTGTACAGTATTTTATAGAATCTATTGATATTGTATAATCTCATTTATCTGATTTATTTAACAATATTTTGAATTCTGGATATTTTTTGGATCAATGACCAGAAGGTATCATTATTCATCTTCGTAAAAAAGGTTCTAAATGTGACGTTAACAATTACAGCGGAATTGCATTAGTTAGTTGCCTGTCAAAACCTTTCACTACTGTTTTCTACTGTTTAAAATAAACATGTTGAAACTATTTGTATGCAACATAGCATTATTCCGGATGCCCAATTCGGACTTAATAATTCATTATTTATATGAAAACAAGCGATGATATGTTATTTCATCGATATGATGAAATGTGTTGATACCATTTACAGATATGCTTTATGGTTGAACATGTTTAAATTTGGAATTCAAGGGAAAATATAAAGAAGTATGCGTGATATATACCAAAAAGTTAAATCTTGTGTTAAGTCATTGTCTTCATTTTCCGATGACTTGAGCTGTGCTGTTGGTTTACGACCAGGAAACGTTATTGTCCCTTGCTTTATTTTAAGAAGATCTTGTGTTGTGCTTGCTAAATAATACTGATTCAGGTTTGCAATTAGATGATATTATTGTAATTTTAATACTTTTTGCAGATGATATGGCCATTTTAGGCAAATAACGAGATGCAATTAAAAAAACTTTTAGATAATTTATTACTGTTATACTTGCGGATTGAAAGGCTAATACGGATACACAAATTATGGTATTTTGAAAACAAGGCGGGATATTAATAAAAGTGGACGTACATTTGCCATGATATACAAGCTATTAATGAGTTTAACTGTTTATGTGTGGTATTTAATTATACCGGCAGTTTCAATTTAAACTAAGAACACTTCATAGGCAAAGCTCTAAAATGAATGAATATTTCATTTAGTAAATATCAATATTACGATTTAAAACCAAAAATCCAATGTCAGCTTTTTGATGCATTTGTTGAGTCTAGTTTAAGTTACTCAGCAGTGGTTTGGGGTTAAAATAAGTATAAGAAATTATGAAAAATAATGTTAAAGTTTTGTAAGCTTCCTTAAGTTATACTGAATTCCTGTAATGCATGTGTATACGGATAATAAGGAAGATATCCACTATATATACACACAGAGATATAAACAAATTGTACACTATTGGTTTAAGTTATCAACATCTGACAATATAATACTGCAGTTTCAGACTGCATGAAAGGCAATCGTAATTGGATATACAACGTTAAGAAACTATTAGATGATTATGGATTCCGTAACGTATTTAGCAGCGTTAATTATATTTTTACGCACATTAATTTTTTTTACAAACATTTTTTCCGCATAAACCGATTCATTTTCGTCTACGATTTTCTTATAAAAGTTACAAAAACTTGTCTTTTATTCCATGAGGACAATAGTTACGGTTATTTGATTATAACATCATTATATAATTTTTTTATACAAATTTTGTAATGGAGTTTACTTTTACTGCAATATTAACAGTTAATATAATGTGTAATATGTCATCACACAAGTGTTCCATAGTACACAATATGTACTTGCAATTGAAAATTGATGATAATTTACGTATATTTTATTAGCTGCCAATACTCTATAAAGATTGTTTTGTTTAAGTACTAATATGTATACTGTCTGTTATTTTCTTCTGTTTGGTTTGATGTTTGATTTCTTAGCTGTGTGTGTTTTCTTAGTCCTAGTGTCAAACACCATTGAGACTGAATATCAACGGAACGTTTCCGACTTAAACATGTCATGACATTGTATTTATTGTCTTTTTACAGTTTTATACATAAGTGACATTTTCGGTGATCGCAAATGAAATTCGTTTCAGTTATAAAATATTGACTGAGAAATCGACGCCTCCTTACTTTATAAAGCTTTAACAGTTTCATGTTAAGTATTTTGTAAAGTTTAGCAGATGCATTTAACGTAATGCATTCATTTGAATTTACCACTTACTTAAAAAGCCACTTTTCTCACTTCTATTCGATATTAAGCTAAGAGGGGTCTCAACACCGTTAATTGTATATTATATTTTTGTAAAGCTCTTTGAATTGCATGTACTGCAGAGCAGTTGTCTCTTAATAGATAGAACGATACCTGGATGAAATGTAATTGAATATCGATCGATTCGTCTTTCGGCCACACATTTACAGAATAAAATCGTATTTGGCGACATGATCGTTAGTCATCATTTTTCTTATCATCAAGATTTACGTAATGTGATTCGCTCAATACAATATTGGTTACTTTAGATAACAACTTCTTTGAAGTGTAATAAAACGGACAACATTTCAGTTAATGCGGATATCTTGTCGATAGTTTGCAGCATTTTTTTCTCGTCAGATCTGTTTCAAGCATTAGTGCAGAATTTAATATGTGCTTAAACGCAATCATAATCTAATTCGAGCATGTGTGTTACACAACATAATACTCTCACATTATTCCTAAGTTTCAACAATAAGGGGATTATCTTCGGAAGAAACGATATAACTTCAGAGATCATTTTGGAGACCGTTTAATTTGAATTGAGATTTTTAATGACAACAATCTATCAACAGTTTCCGCCTTATCATGTATAGTTATGATTTATTGACTGTTAATGTAAATACTAATTTTTAAACAATTAAAAAATATAAACCTTCATTTATAGTTGTTGGAAAATCGATGTAATTCCATTACAAATGAAACGAAATTGAAAATATGCAAGTTAATTGTACGTTTGTGATCATATTAACAAGGCTATGTAAAAAGTAATTGTGTTCCCTATATATTCCGTTGTCAAATGATTTGTTTGATTGTTAAAAAAGTAAAATTAATGCATTGACTATTTTTCGTTTTTGAAGGATTGAAGGGATTTTTTTTTTTTTTTTTATTTATTTAAGCACGTTTAAATATCCGTGTGCGTTATCATTGCTGGTATATGACATTAATAAGTGAACGACATTTAAAATACTGATACTTTTCTATGCACATAATGTACTATAGTAATGTTATGCCGTTACTGATTTTGTAATAATTGAGACATGTCATAATGGTTCAAAACGATTGCACAGCCTTAATTACAAATCACAAAACTACGAGTACGTCCTTTACGATCACTATTTTATTAAAACGCATCGTAGATTGATGTCGTGCAAATTGTTAATTAAATTACATCACCCTATGATGTTCACCAGGTAACTGATTTGAAAATCAAGCGTTTATCGGAAATCTAAAAATTTGCCTTCGCTCGGATCTGAAAATTTGCCTTCGCTCGGACTCGAACCGAAAACTACGGGATTAAAAGTATCAGCCGCTTACCAATTGGGCTGTCGGATTTTGTTATTGTATTTTTAACGCTATGTAAGTGATACACGTTTTTGTTTTCCAAAATACCGAAGAAAAGTGTTACAAACGCTTTATAATTGTATCCATTACAAATTATAATTGTCCATAAACGAAACGATATTTTAAATAGATTTCTGCTCGCACTAGTGCACTGATGCATTTATAACCAAAATATATATCCAATGTGGAGCATTGAAATTGTACACTTGCATAGGGCACCAACCACAAACACTAATACGTTTCATATTATTTCTGGCTAGTGTATTTTGAATATCGCTCCCTCCATTGCGACTAGCAATACATCCTTATATCCCGTCTTCGAAATCAAACGCATTACAATTCCCAATTTGATGTGTACTAGACTCATTTTCAAAGCAGTGAAAAAATTGCTGGGTAGTCAAATATTCAATTATTATAAAAAATGTCTTTAAAATATTTCGTTTGAAACATATCTTTTCATGTTACAGATCGGATCAAAGAACTTGTAGGTATGTATAGTTTTATTATGTTTATTGTTTATAATTGTGCAAAATATAGTATGGTACTTTATACAAGAATAATTCAATAGTGTGTGTTTTAGTCAAGCTGAGTTTGATCTTCATCTTATACTTTAGCATAACAAGTTAGGCCCTGTGCCAATATTGCGACAGGATTTTCGTCGCTACTTTCATGCGTTGAAATGGCATGGTTAGCATTAATATTTCTTAATAAAATTTACATACCTGCAAAGATAATTTATTTCTCAAATTTTTTCATAAACATTTGTACGATAGCACTCCCATTTTGGATGCAACACCAATTTAAACCTACACACTACACACTATTGCATTTTCAACACATATCACTTTGCATTTACAATGTGGCGACTCAAATTTTCGTTCATTAATATTTGCCATAGAAGGGAATGATTAACACCATCAAAACATTGTTCGTAGTCAATAAACACGCAATAAGCTTTTTTCCCATTTCACTTAATACTTTAGTAGTTATCGATTGAAAAATAAAATGCAGGCATATATAGGCTTTCTTTTTTGAAAACCAATTCAATTTTTAATTAAGTTACTGTTGTCAGTTGACTACTAATGATATTTATTTAGTAGAATTCAAGAGTATACTTTTGAGAATTTATCAATGTGATAGCTCGGTAATTTTTTGCAACCTCCTTTTTGAAAACTGGCTGTACAGGTCATCAATTGTTAAAGTAACCCCCCAAAGTTTTGTTTTCCGCGACGCCTTTTTTATTGATTTCCACGATATGCGGGAGTTTTGTCTTAGTTCTGTTATTTATTCGTGTTACTTCATTTATGCGGTAATTAGATATCGCCTTCATTTTCTTTTTATTATATTTGAGCATCTATTAAATGAAAAAATAATTCTATTTTCTACAGTTTTGTTTTGATGTATTTATTTTTTAATCTTTTGAATTCGTTTTTGTATTCGCGACATTTGTAATCGAGCCACGGTTTACTTGCGTGTGTACACTCGTTCCGCAGTAGTATACAATAGGTCTACAAATTGTTTTTGAACCCTTGGGCAACCATGCAGATAAATCATTTAGTACGTCTCTTTTTCTTTGACAGTTGACCTTGTAAATAAATGTTGTTTCAAAAAGCAAAATAACTCGAAGATTTGAAGTACTGGCACGTTGATATGCATTGCAATATAGACTTCATTTTTATGTAAACGATAGAGTTATCTAACTTTACCCACATTATTCCATTTATGTTTTTGCTTATTGCTTAATAAAATGTATTAAAATGTACTTAATTTAATTGAAATGTTGCTTTCAAAAAACAAATTACCGAGATGCCACCACTATAGCGTCCGGATCGATAAGGTGTTTTACGTCCATAAAAATGTTAATAGTCAAAACCATTTATGTCCAGATATGTAGTGTTTTTTTATGAAATCAATGTTTCACAAAAACAATTACGTCATATTGATTGATTAGATTAAGAAAGTCTGGGTCTGCTAGTTGTCCACAAAGTCCGTTGACATTTAATGCACTACAAAGTTTGTGCTATATTGCCACAATTAGATCATTTATATGTTTCAAATATAATTATCATCCACACATAGTCGGCAAGTATAATACATTCCGGGGTGTAATTTCAACGAGCGGGCACTTGTCTGGGTCGTCACAATTACGAGCTGGCTAACGCCCTGGGGTCATATTTCATAAACCTCTGAAGTGAAATCTTATCCTTAGCCTTAAAATCGCTATTTTTCTTATGAATGTGTTTTCATGTATACACAGAATTTCGCTAAATGTTCACTAATTATAGCCTTATTATTACCTACTAGTAACTAAACTGTAATTGGATTTCTTAATTTACATGTAGTTTTATCAATATAACCATAGAAAACTAGGAACTTAAATGAAAATAGTTTAAGATAAATTTAAGATGTTTCTGGAACCCTGTGCGGATTTTTTTCCTGGAGGGTTTTTGGCTGTCTTTCCAGTCATGGAGCAAATACTCATTAATTTCGACAATATTTCTTTATTCCAAATGTGTTAAAAAGAATATGTCAACGAAAAGGGCCTCAATGGGTAATGTCTTTTAAAAATCATGAAGTAAGACATCAATAATGGTATGTAATAAATATAGAATATCATGTATGTAAGTATTGCGTTCACAGAATATGTATCCGTCGAGTTGCTTGTTTCAAGTCGTTTCAAGTTGTTTATATTGTGATTATTTGTTTTGCCTTATTTCAATTAAACACTTATTTATTTGAAAATAAATACTAGAAACAAATAATAATAATAATTAGCTTTGTTGCGAACATGCCGCTTAAGTGGCTCAGATAAAATATCAAGTAGACAAGATTCATATAATGCATGTTCCATTATATTAGGTTTTGAATATGATATATTAACATAACTACAAAGCAGGCAGCTGTGTATAACAATGGACAATACTGCATGATAAAGAGGCACTCATAACGTTTCTTCACTATAGGGTCATGTTTTTATAAACGCTTATCTTTACGCTAGATTTGCATGAGCAAAATGGATAATCGCGTGTACATTGTTTACATTATGGCATGACTTACCCATAGATAATATTCGTGGTGTTAGGAAACGAATTACAAATTAGGCCGCTTTTCCATATGTCCGTATCAGTATCCGCATCCGTATCTGTATCCGCATAAATGTGATACGGACGCGCTTGAATCCGCAAATGAACGCCGAATATTTTTGTTTTCTTCTTATTTTTAAATAGTTACAATGTCTGAGTAAGAAGCTTTTCTACATTTGTAATTACGTCGTTTGCAAATATTTATGGCAGTAAGTACAAACATTCACATGCGGTGGATTATTATTATTATCATTGTTATTATTACTATTATCATTAATGTTATTATACTTATTATTATTATTATTATTATTATTATTATTATTATTATTATTATTATTTGGAAATGACTTATAACACTTATATTTTTAGACCAGTACCACGAGCTGATGTGTTTCAATCGAGGTATGTATTTTTTTGTTATTACTTTTGTTGTTGTTTTGGTTCTTTTTGCTTTTGTTTTTAACTATAAGTGTTGTAACAGAAATCAAATTTTATATCATAAATATGAACATTGGGATACCAAAAATGTCCAAACATCTGTGTTCTTGAAATGATATAGTTATACATGATTGTATTTAATATTAGATGACGTTAACTGTCAAAAATGTTTTCCAAAACAATAAAATTAAATTACAGATATACAGATTTGTTTAAAACGACAAGGATGTTCATAGTCATGGACATTTACTTGTATCGATCAATTTATATATAATACGTAGATTGTATAGAGCATTATATGTTTTATTTTGTTGACTTTGAAGGTAATTTTACTGTTAACAGTATGATTCAAGTGTACTATATGTTTTTCAATGAATTTTTTTTTTTTATTTGTTGGAATACAATTTGATATTTTTAAATCTGGAACAGTGAACATATATATATATATATATATATATATTTTATTTATTTATATATACAACGATGCACAAATTACGGCACTTTTATCCCACCGCTTCAATTTTTGAATCATTTATGACGTCATTTTGATGACGTCCGAATATACAAACGTGTGGCGTTTAAGCTTATCTCGCGCAATTGTATTTATGTATTGTCCAAAATCATAAAATAAACAAAACATGTGCTGATTTAGGTGAATGGTCGAATAATTATTTCACTCGTGGTCATATACAATTTTATTGTATACATGTTACAAAACTTAACAAAATACATGCTTTATCAATCGGTGAAATTACATGTCGGCAGAAAAAAATCCTGTATTATGCTACTCGCTTTATTACCGATCCAGTATTACCATATAAGCTGGAATACTTTTTAATTGCGTCATCATAGTGTTATGTAAACAAATATAATCTATAGATCAACAAGGCGCTCAACTAAAGCATCACGGTAACCAAAATCAAAGTTAGCTACAATGTCTGCGAAATTCACGACCAACAACTGAGTTTTCAACCGACCTTTACGGCAGGAGCATCTGATTAACTTGTGACCTGCAACACGACCACTACGAACGCCGCCATTTATGAATTAATCCTTACAAATCCCCAATATTCTCAACCTTTCCGTTGCATCGTTACTATAGAAAAACTACTATACCAAATCCCCAAAACAGAATCAAAAGAGACTTTGCATAACATAAAATGACAGCAATGTTTAAATGCAACAAATCCACGAAAGTTAAGACCTCACACACACGCCATGTTTGTGTTCCTGTTTTGTTTACATGATGACGTCATAAATAATTATTCTTACGCGTCATGCGAAATCAAAGTACTGCGTACATTTTTAGCCATTATCGTAGTTTTTAATCAAAAAACATACGGCATTTTAATACACATTTAAAATTCAAACTGGTACATAATAAAAGGAATACTACGCTAGTCAATTGTTCCAAGTAAATGTATTAGTTTCGTGGCTTGCGTTATTTCGCATCACGCTCTTGTAAAATGTCTTCATACAAGCCACTTGACTCGTACATACTTTTGGAACATTTGACATATATTTTCACGTGTAGCGTAGACATATGATTTTTCCAAAACCACTTGAGAAATAAAATTCGGTCATTCATCGATTTGTTTAATATTTACAGAAACACTGATAACAAGTTTTCGCATAAATTAATTGCTTCGGCATCAACATCCAAGTCCCAGCTATCGTTATTTTTTTCGCAAAAGCGTTCGTAAATAACAGCCCGGTGCCATAACGTTTTGAACATTAATTATATCGAACACCTGATTGCGTTTCCGATAAAGTCCATAAGGCCAACTGTTAAGACTATTCCTTTATAATATAATTATGTATTTTCATACCTCTCCGGGAAGGTGTTGGGGTTAAACAGAGGTTCGCCTTTTTCGTATTTATTTTTCATTGTTTAATGTCCATAATATAAATCAAGTCATAAAATTATTATTTTGATTAAATATGTCAACTAATGAATATGTATTATAATCACACATATGTTTCACTGTGCCAATTTAGTTGGGATGCCTTTCGGTTTTAGAGATCATTATATTGGAAATCCTAATACTTACGTAGTCATTTCAAAATGAGTATTTTCTGAGCTCACATGAGCACAAAATGGTCATGGTGAGCTATTGTGATCGACTTTTGTCGTCCGTCGTCCATCGTTAGTCTTTCGTCGTCAACATTTACTTTGTTAGCACACTATAGGCCACATTATTTGTCAAATCTTTATGACACTTTTCCAGAACAATTGTCTCAATAATATCTCAGCCGGTTTCGAACTGGGTTATGTGGGGTCAAAAACAAGGTAATTCGGTCCAATTGAAGAAAAGGCGTGTTAACATCCTAGAAGTCAATTCTTTTTGTACAATTGTTTTCAACTTGCTCAAAACAGTTGTTGTTATGATATCGTTGCCCTCCATTGACAAAAATGTCCACCGGTGTCGGAGAAGTTTTCCGTTTATGTCTATTTTGAAAACTTTATAAAGTTCGTTAACACTCTAGAGGCCACAGTCTTTGCCCAATAAACATAAAACTTGCTCAGAATATTTTTCCCAATGATATCTTGCCCGAGTGCGAAACTGGGTCATGTGAAGTAAAAACATAAGTCACGAGCTTAAATTGAAGAAAAAGCTTGTTGAACTCAATGTGCTCAAACATGTGTAGGTATAATAACTCGGCCGAGTTTAAAAATGTGTTCCCGCCGTTTAAAACATAAACTCCATGGAGCGGGTCAGTTTTCCTGATGTGGATATATACAATGCTTTTAAAGCTTATTTGGGGTGTGGAAATCCTACGCCCGACTTGTCCGACGCGGGTAAATTTACCGTGGGACAAGTTGTTTTTTCCTGTCTATTTGTCCACATATAAGCACAACTTCAGGGTGTAGAAAGGATACAAAAGTTGAAAGTTAATTAGCATATTATTATATATTGAAATATTTGAATAACTTATTGTGTTTTGTTTATTATTTAAAACAAAAATATATCATGAAGGCCTGGTATAATTAAAACTCCGCAAGTCGGATGTGTCGCCTGGCGAGGCATAACTCAAGTGCGATTATGCCGTAAACCGAACTTAATCTTTACACCTACTTACAAGTCCCTAAAGTTTCATAATGATTGCTCGAATCTCCTCAAGTTATCGTCTGAATAAACTACAGGGACACTGCCGCCAACACCGCAAGAGTAGCACCTATATGTAATATTTTTCAGACGACAAAAACACAAGTTTTTTTTACAAGTGACTGTTTCTTGTGGACAAGCAGATTTTTGCAATGAACTTTTGATTTCTAAAGCCATGATTTTTAACACCCTAGAGGCCACATTTTGTACAAAAACAACCATGATTGTCCGTCATATAATATGATTTTAGATTATTAGTTCCCATGACAAGACGATGTGTTGCACACATGATCCATACTTGTGCATTAAAGATCACAATTCAAGGTTAACTATTACATACGTGTATATCGTTTTCGCTCCATGTCTTCGTAATGCTTGAAAATATTTAAATTTAACTTCAGATTATTATTCCCCCAAATCAGGCTATGTTTCGTGTAAATGACCCATGCTTGTCCTTTAAAGGTCTTTGTCACAATTCAATACCAAAGGTCGAATACATTGGGTTTCCGAGCCATAACTTCGTAACGCACATACGGATTTTAATAAACCTTCAGATTATTATTCCCCAAGAACAACGAAGTGTCTCATAAATTACTTATGCTTGTTTGTCAAGGACAAAGGCACAATATAAGGTCATTTTCTTTCTGTTTTTCCTCCATCATTTCTAGATGTCTAATACTATTTTATACCTGAGTGTATTATTCCCTATGACCAGATTATGACCAGATTATGTGTAACAAACGTGACCCATGCTATTGTGGCAATGGTCAATGTCACAATTCAAGGTTAAATGTGAATTATATTTGTTTTGTGTCTTAAACTTTCCATCACTTCGAAATGCTTGGAAAGAATATTATATAACTTTACATTATTATTCCACATAATCAGGTGATGTGTCGCGTAGATACATTCTGGTCTGTCAAAGATCAGGGTCACAGTTTGAGGTTAAAAGTAAATGATTAAGTCAGGAGTATAATAATTTCTTAAATGGAGGTATTTTCAAATGACTTAGTTGAAATTATAGTCATTTAGAGATTTTTTTTGCAACGCGCAACAGCCAGGTATGTAGCTTAAAGGTAAAGGTCACATATATGAAATATATGTTTGTTTCGGGCCATGTTTTGTATCTACAAAGAATGATTCTTTGATTCTTTTGTAACTTGCAACAAAATAATCCCAATCATGAGAGGATGTCTCCCGGGTAAGAATAAGTTATGTGAATCAAGGATTGCACTCATAGGGCAAATATAATACAGAAGGTATTGTAGAAATCAAAGGCTTGTCTAACCTTTGACATTATTTGATATATGAGATATCATGATGAGAAACACGCAGGGATCAGGTCTGTTGCTAAAGGTTCCAGTTCACTCTCCAAGGTGAAAGGTCAAAATAGTTGTCCAGGACGAATAATGTGCTTTTGCGTTTTCATTTGTAGCCAATTTTTCATCGTCAACTAACAGCCCTAGGAAACCGTTTTCAACAATACTCTATTTAAAATCAGTATTTATTGTATTTATCTTCATTGTCAAATATTTTGGTTCGATATATTCACAAATAAGGAAGAATAATTCGTTAGTCGGCAAAGGATAAATAGTATTAAAGAAGGTATGTGTGATAATTAGCAAAAATGGCTCATAATCAACTTGTCTGATCGAGCTATTTCCGACACTGCGTGTCTTCAACAACTTCATTCAAAAGACATGTTCTCCGATCTATAGGAGCCAATAAAGTAACAAAGTCTTTCAGATATTTATGATTATATTAAAAACATAGCCAACAGGGGATCGGTGCACGTTTCTTTATTTGGCTATAGTGGGAATGTTTAAGTGTTGTATTCAAGTGCCACGTTTTAGTTTTCGAACTATGTGTAGTGAAATGTGAGTTGGATTGCCAACTACCTATATTCTCCAAGTTGATTTTCATTTCTTATAAAACATGGCTACCAGGAGTCGGGGCATTTTCCGTTTGGAAGGTTTAAATAAAATCATAATACTTCGTCTAGGTTAACCTCTAACATTTGTTGTTTCAAATAATTTGATTCTAAACAAATATTGTCGCTAGGGATCGGACACGTGCTTATATATCTCTGGAGTTTCTATATTAAAATTAGGATTTCTTGTATCTGCTTTGTCAAATATTTTGTTTAGATATGTTCACACAGAATAAATTAGGAATCATTAGTCTGCTAAGGATGATTAGTAATAAAGAAGGTGTGTGTGATAATAAACCTTTCCCAAAACTATGTGACCTCCCTTGGAAATTACCTTCCGTTATTATGCATTCATATCCGCCATATTTGAAACCCGACGTTTTCCATAACTTGCATTATAAAGTATTATAGATCTAAAACCAAGCGATATCAAAACTTGTAAAGGAAATTTTTTTATGTTTTTGACTAAGTATTATAAAAACACGCATAGAGAATAGATCTTACAAAAATAAATTAAATGCCGTATCGTGTTGAACTCATTACTAAGGCCACATGTCCGTATGACAGGTATCCGGAAAAAAAGATGTAGTCTCCTTGTCTCGTCTTTAACGGTTGTTTTCCATACATAAATACCACCACATGTTCTCTCAATGACTACTTAGTTATCTGACTGAAGAGGGGGTCATAAAATTACCAAAGCCACAAACCGCTGGGATCTTATCAAATTGCCCTTAAAACAATACTGCTAATCCGTGCAATTTCGTAATGCTTTGATGAAAAAGATCTACATGCAGAGACAACAGAACATAATCAAAGCATTAAAAAAATATATATTTAACAAGTTGGTTTAAATTGAAGAGTGAACTAATATGGAACAGCATTTAATTTTCAATTCTGAAGAATTGAAAAGTGGTGAACTTGTAAGAGCTCATCGTGTTTTGTTTTTCTAAATCATACGGGAATTACCCTAGCTGCTGCGAGAATAAAATGTTGTTTGACTACCACGATTCCGACAGAAATGAAGAAATAATCTCATTTAGAGTTATATACATGAAGGAAAACTAAATACTGGATCAAACAAACTCAACAAGTATACAATATTTATTCAAACGTATATAAGACTCTTCTGTTGTCTTAGTTAATTACTTACTATAAATTGTGTAAACATTTTTCAAAATGTATATACGTATGTCCGTTTAATTTTAGATACTCACCCCCTATTATGTACATAATAATCACGAAATATCTATTTCCTGGTGACATATAGACCCATCGGGTCGGTTTTTATTTGTTTCGTTGATTATATGAAGTTGTCATGAACATCGTTTAAACAATTGACACATTAATAAACAAATTACCTACTTAATATCTTTAATACAACATCAGTTATAACATTTCACGAGGAGTGACATCATCTTTAGTTATTGCAATATTGTGTTCAAGCACCGTATAATATTTAGCACACAGCAAGAATATCTGCAACGAAAAAAGATTTAAAATTAAGCACAAATGTGTATGGAATGTAAATAAGAAGTTGCTGTCAAAAACATCGGAATTACGCTCAAACTTTCTGTGATGGTACTTTATTTTCGTATTTGTTTGTCGCCAGAAGAAGGATAACTTAGAGTAACTTAGCAAAATCATTTTACTAAAATCAGTTATTTATTAATTTTATTTAATAATGCACATTTAATACATGATGAAGGCATAATCTGTTTAGATACTGAAATTGCTATTTTTGTGTTTTATTGCATAATGACCGTTACACGTGTGTACAGTGTGTTTGTCAATCTGCAAAGAGTAGACAATATTGTTAAAAATCAAAATAATAATTTAAGTAAATTTATAAATAAAGTGCATGATGTATATTGTATACGAATGTTGATATTTGTAAATTAATTTATACGACATCAACGCCATTTTAAGATTGAAAATCAAATATATTGCATGTTTTTCGATAAATATCAATACGCTTATCCCGCCATATAATCAATAACCGTCGCCGGAAGTTAACAGGGGACATCACTCGTGATTACGCAAGGGAAGTAACCTAGTTTTGAGAAAGGCCTATTAACACAAATGGCTAATAATCAACTTGTCTGATCATGCTGTTTCCGACACTGCGTGTCTTCAACGACTTCATTCAAAATACGTGTGCTCTGAAACCGCTCTATAGAAGTAAATAAAGTAACAAAGTCTTTCAAATATTTATGATTATATGAAAAAACACAGCCTCCATGGGGGTGGGCAATGTTTGCTTATTTTGCTGTAGTGGAAATGTTAAAGTCTTATAGTCAAGTGCCACTTTTTAGTTTTTTGAAATAAGTGTAGTGAAATGTGACTTGGGTTACCAAATACCTTCATTATACCTTACTTTTGTCTACAACGATAAATGTCCATTACTTGAGAAATATATATTTCGACGGTCAAACACATCTCAACCTTTTCGACACGTGATCAAGCGAAAAAATACTCTCAGGTCCTGTGACAGCGATGACATATTAAATGCCATATAAGGGCAAGTAACTGTTGTTTATTTTTTTAGACGCATCATGAAAATATTACCTCCCGTAACGTAATATAGTAATGGAGTAACTATTATATGTTTATACAAGCGATTTCCTTCAAAGTTAAATGTAAGAAAGATAGTTTGCAAGTATTTCTGAAGATGATAGAAGAATCAGGCATTTTTCAGTCTTGGTGGGCAGAATTTGGCAAGTGTTTACCTTTTTTAAAACTAAATTTCGTTCGGTATAAAAAGTAAATACTATATCGAAGCGTGTGTGACATAGATATTGTCAACCCTCGAAACAGAATGTCACTACTCGGCATTCGCGTCGGGTGACATTCTGTCCTCGCGTTGACACTCAATGTCATACACGCTGCCATGTGATATTTATATAATATTATCCAAGTTATATTTAATTTCTTATAAAACATGGCTACCAGGAGTAAGGGCATTTTCGTTTGGTTTGGAAGGTTTAAATTAAATTATAATACTGCGCAAATACTAAGTTAAGCTCTAAAATGTGTTGTTTCAAATAAATTGATTCTTAAGCAGACATGTACATTTCCTTAACGGCATTTACAAAGTGGCGACTTATATTTTCGTGTATTAATTTTTGCCATAGAAGGGAGTGATTAACACCATCAAAACATTGTTCGTAGTCAATAAACACGCAATACGCTTTTTTTTCACTTAATACTTTAGTAGTGATCGACTGCAAAATAAAATGCATGCAGATATAGACTTTCTCTTTTTGAAAACCAATTAATTTTGTATTAATTTATTGTTGTCAGTTGACTACTAATGAAGCCTATTCATTATAATTCAAGAGTATACTTTTGCGATGATATTACTAAATGGCATAGCTCTGTAATTGTTTGCATGTCGCCTTTTTTGAAAACTGCAATTATTATGCCGATTCACCATGATTCAGGTTACTTTTGCTTGAGAAAAATATGATTGTATAGAGAGTTAAGAAAAGACGTAATAATATTATATAAGATGCTTTGAATAATTATGCTGGCAATCGGTCAGTGCCGGGGCTTTTTTATTATTTTGTGAAAGGAAGGCAGTTCCAATTTCCGCTTCTCAAATATTTGCATCTAGTGAATCGCAGTTTATTGTAGAATCATTTCGATCGGTTTTATTCGATTCTTCGTAACTGGAATTCGATGGTTGTTTGCCAAATATATCTTTAAAGTGGCTGTTCATGTCATCAATTTTTAAAGTATCCGCCCACTGTTTTTTTTTTTCGGCGACGCCTTTTTTGATCGATCGATATATTTTGTACAGTTTTATTTATGTTACATTTATTTCTTAATGTTTTAAACTCGTGTTTGTCTTCGCGACATTTGAAATCGAACCACGGTTTACTTGTATACATTCGTTCCGCAGTAGTAAACAGTTGGTCTGCACATTGTTTGTTGATCCCTTGGTCAACGATTCAGATAAAGCATTTAGTACGTCACTTTTTCTTTTACAGTTGACCTTGAAATTCAGCGTTTTTACAATTATCGAAAAATATTTTTGTTTATGTCTGCTCTGGCATATCATATAAACTGTTGATATTAATATTGCTGAATTCCGAGCGCAAGGAGAAGGATATGTTAACTTGGTCAGAAAAATAATTAACAGGGAAAGTATTTATAAGCTTGGAATGTTCGTGATTTCAAATTAAATAATCTACAACGCTCACTCATCTTGTCGAGCAAAATGTGAAATCGCCTACAGTGTCATCATTCCTTAGCATCCTATTGCCAATAAAAAACCAGGGTCCTGACACAGGTTAAGTAAAACGCGCTCTGGTGTATCAATACCTTTATCTTTATTGCTACGGGGTAATGTAGAGCAACTATTATCATTAATACAATATTTCTTTACATCAAAATAGGTGTCAAATATTATGTAATAATTGTCTTTAGCCATGCGACAGTTCGAATCACCTGGTAAAAATGCTATTCCTAAGTTATCGTATTTGATAAGATTTTATTGTTTCAAAAAATCAAAATCACTCGAATATTTGAATCATTTGAAGTACTAAGCACGTCGATATGCATGGCAAATATATACACCATTTTTATGTAATCATATAGAGTTATCAAACTTTACCCATATAATTCCATTTATGTTTTTGCTGATTGCTTATTATTAAATGTGGCTTAAAATTATTTATTTTTTTTATTTACTGAGATACTACCACAATGGCGTCCGAAACGATTACTTTGTTTACGTCCATAAATATGTTCATAGACAAACCCATTTATGTCCAGATTTGTATTTTTTTTTTATGGAATCAATGTTTCACCACAAAATAACATCCTATTTATTGATTAGATTAAGAAAGTCTGGGTCTGCTACTTGTCGACAGTCCGTTGACATTCAATGCACTACAAAGTGTGTTAAATTGCGATATTAGATCAATTATATTTTTCAAATATGTTTAATCATCATCCACACATAGTCGGCAATTATAATAAATTCCGGGGTATAATTTCAACAAGCGGGAACTTGTCTGGGTCGTCAAAATTACGAGCGGGCTAACGTCCTGGGGTCCTATGCCATAAACATCCAAAGTTAAATCTTATCCTTAGCCTTAAAGTCGTTATTTTTCTTTAGCATTTTTTGGTCCATGTAAACACGAAATTTCGCTTAATGTTTTCTAATTATTAACTTATTACTAACTACTTCTTACTAAACTTTATTTGGATTCATTAATTTATATGTAGTTTTAAAAATATAACCTTACACAAATTGGAACTAAAGTGAAAATAGTTTAAGATAAACTTAAGATGTTTCTGGAATATGACCCCAGGTTGTTAAAAACACTGTGTGGATTTTTTTCCACGAGGATTTTTGGCCGTATTTCCTATCATTGAGCAAATACTCATTCATTTAGACAATATTTTAAATAATGATTTGTTAACTTATCTTTAACATGCTCACGTTTTTTTATTCCGAATGTGTTAAAGGGAATATGTCAACGGAAAGGGCCTCAACGGGTAATTGTTTTTTGATCTGAAGGTAAGACTTCACTAATGGCATATAATAAATAAAGAATATAATGTTAATATAGTGTTCCGAGAACATGTATCAGTCGAGCTGGTTGTGTCAAGTCGTATCGCACGAGAGGGGATGTCGATATTGCTTTTATTTGTTCGCCTAAATTCAATTAAACATTTCTTCATTTCAACAAATAATAATCAAAACATAATCGATCTTGATATATAAAGGACAAAATAATCATACATATTTAATGTACGACTACATATGTATTGTGCGGAGTTTTTTTAGCACAAAACGATTCTGTCTGGGTAGTTAACATCTCAGTATGAACTATCATACCAACACATATGATTTTTACTGTTTATTGACAGAGATAACATACCGTATGCAAACTTGGTTAGTGTGCGTTAAACATATACATGTTAAATCATATCATTAAATATAGCAATCAGGTTTATGCAAATAGTGATGTTAATTTATATTGGTCAATGCTATTCATCTGGAGTTATTTCCGCACTGTCTTATTAAAGATAAACTTGTATAGCTTATTAAAAAAACACTTCTAGAAATGACACATTAAGTAGGGTATATATAATTCAAAATGTTGGTGATCATGATCATGATGATGATGAAAATTTGCTGCATTTAAACAAAGTGATCTTGTTAACTTGTGATCAAGTTTTTTAATTCCATTATTTTAAACTATCAATACAAACCAAAGAGATGTTTTCATCTTCATTTCAAAGGTAACACTCTTAACTACTTTTAAATTAAAGAGCTTGCATGGAGAAATAACTTACTATGGCACAATCTCCTAGTGCAATATTTCAAAGATAAGCAAGGATACATTTTACTATTGGGTTAGATGTAGAGAAAATTATGCATGTCTGCGAAAAAAAACCAAAAAAAAACCATGGATCAAAACATGTACGGATGTGTAATAACGAGCTTTTTCCCAAAGTTATAAACACCGCATGCGAGTAAATGTTTATGTATGAATATAACTGTGTACATTCAACGGTAATTTTTTTTTTTATTGTAGTGTGGTCATTAATCACAATACCCTTACATATTGCCATATTGTCAAAGAAAACATCTGAACATGTTGTTTAAGTTCCACAGATAAACTTCAAACGTTATAATTGCATTAGAAGACCATCATACCATATTCAGAGTACGGTATGTTTTCAAACACTCATGGTGACCGATATGACTGTTTTAGTTGTGGTATACATGGACGCATGTCTAAAACAAAGTTTGAACAAAATATGTCGTTTGGAACACAATACAATGTATATCTATAAATTCGATAATATGTTGATGTTTATGCAGCCATATTTAGTACGCACATGTATTTGACCTTGTTTAAATGTCCATTCTAATACACACTTTTAAACAGTAAACCTAGCGTAAGCGTGATACATCAACACAAATACCTGTTTACGTGTATTGCCAAACAAATCGTTTCCGAAAATATACAGTAATAATCTCCATCATTGTTTACAAGGTTATACTTTGTTTACTACAAACCAACATGCAAATGGTACAACGATACCCTATTAAAAGTGCAATACTTTTAAAACAAATTAGTTGACTTGTATTGCTGTTTTGGTTAAGTATACATTGACGCATATATGTGTGCATTGTTTAAGAACATCTGTCGTTTGGAACAAAATGTAAAAAAATCATTTTTTTTATCATCGAGCAACAATTGTATCTTGCCAAACAAAACATAACAAATGAGCAAATATATGTTTCCGTTTGAAAATTAATGTTTGACATATTTCAACATTGCTAAAGCCCGAAGGAAAAAAAAGGTCCAACGGGTAACATTAAGTTAAATATTTCCCCAACAAATTAAACCATACCGTTTTTTGCTGTTTTGGTTAACGTATACATTGGCGCATATATGTGCAAATGTTTATGAAAATTTGTCGCTGGATATAAATAAATTGTTGCACACGTCTATAATTATCGAATGATCATATGCCACTTACAGACGGATAAACAATGTATTTACTGCCGGATACATGGTTCATTTTGCATATGTTTGATCTATCCTATTAATAAAAGATCGCTCAATAAAATTCCCGTTTTATGCGAAATAAACATTAAGTTTATTCAGATATATTGCTTTATTTTGTTTCATTTGTAATTTTTTAAATGAAACCATGCATTGGCAAATAATTATGGAAAATATCATTTTATTTCAGAAAGTGACCAGGATAATGTGGATACGTTGCTTGATGATACTTCAAGTGGTAAATAAATCTCTACTTAATTTAACGTTGTACAGATGCAATCCGCACAAGCTTTTGACCGTGTAAAATATATTTTAAGTTTGTTTTACAAAGAAACCTGAATGTTGAGCATGAAGGCATAAGTTACTTAATATTACGCCGTACATACGGACTACAGTATATATTAGATAGTAGATACAATGTACATCAAAACTAATTCGAACAATGGCGTACATGTTTAATGAAACATATTGTTAACAACTCACGAACATAAGGTTACATAACAAACATTAAAAGATGCTCGTATCACTTGCATACGTTAGGTTCTAAATTCAAATACATTCTTTCGGAGAGTGACATACATTCAGGGATGGCTAGTTATAATGACAGTTCAGTAGGTAAGATCAAATGCATAAATATATTGAATACATAAATGTTGTACTTTCGCAATCGTATTTAATTAACATCTGAGCCTACGTATAAACAGTATTTAATGCAAATAATGACATTAAAGGCCTACAACTAAACCTAATAGTTTGTACATCGTTTGAGTTGTTTCATCAAACACGTGTTGGAAAAGAAACATTATTAATATTTATCAAACCACTAAGCTGATATCGGCCTGATACGAAATGCTAATAATAAGGTATTATTCGGTCAACGTTTAGAAATCCATAACTACATGTACGTGAACGTGTAAAAGTCGGCTAGGCAAAATCAGCGCCGTCCTTAGTTTTTAAATATATAAAAATCAGCTCGTTTGGTGATATTTTACGACAAATGTGGTGTGATAAATAGAAACACAGGTTACTGCCTGGTCTTGTGTAATATATCAAGCTCGGTACGAATAAATAACGGCTCGGCAAGCCTTGCCATTATATTATTCTAAGCTTCACCTGATATATTAAACAAGACCAGACAGTAACCTGTTATTCTCTATATGTCTGCTGGTTATGTTGCTTTATTTGAAGTTATCTAAAACATTACATAACTATATCTATCAAAACCTTTATTTCAGAACAAAATGCTCTACTTTAAAATCCATCCTTCCATCAATTCATTCATCCATCCATCCATAATTACCAACGTATCTACAAACTAATATTTACATTGCATAGGCATTTTAATATGGACAGTGGTATTCATTCATAATCGTATGAACGCAATGCCTTATCACCGGCGTAGTAATATATGTGTGTCATATTTTAATGAAAATTATATTTCGACAAGAATATTTAAATGAACTAAAATGTATTATAGTGTTCAATGGTATTCTTTTGTGCATGTATTGTTGACGTTGATTACATGATTTTTATAATTAAAATACATTAACATTTCGTCCCAGTTCTTCTTCTACACAAATCAAATTGATATATTTGTTCTCTATTGCTTGATAGTATATTATCATGCAAGGTCTACAAGTGTTATTATTAAACAAAGCCATTTTGATATCAAGTAATATGTATATGTTATGGTATTTTAGGTAAACGTTACTTTTCTTAGAAGCGACCTTAGAAAATATCCATGACGTAACATTGGTTCAGGAACGTAGCTTTAAAATGGATTTGAATTCACATTGATGTGTCTATTTGCTAGATGCATTTAGATCGTCTTATTTATTGTGCATTTATACCACAGTTAATAATGATGAATTGTTTAACATGTAGAATAAAAAAAGCATTTGAGATTTATTTTCAAATGTTATCCTTTATAATACAATGTATGCCCAGGCACAACACAGAGTTTAGATACGCCCGTGTAGATGCAATTGATCGATGACCTAACGTACACGTCATCACTTGTTTAATGACGTCATTTGTAGATTGTTTTGCATTTTTCTCGCCGAGTGAAAATTTGGATATATAGTGTGGATTTAAAGTAATTAAACTCAAGTAAGTCTCCATATGTTGCGTTAATATTTAAACAGGATTATCCAGGATCTGTTAAACTCTTAGCCCAGGAGCTGTGTGATTTTAAAGTGTCATAACTCAACTGGGGTATGGAAGTATTCATGATGTGGATTTACTGTCTTACTAACAAATCACCTCTTATCTTATATTAATCTTTTTAAAGCATTAATAATATTTGGCATTTGTTAAAGTTACTATTTTAGTTTTGTAGCGATATGATTTAGGCCTATGCAAGGAATATAAACAAATTATGACTCATAATGTTTACATCAAATTTCAATTGTCGCAGAAAATTGAAAATAAATAAGGAGAAATCGACATTCGTGTAGGGGACTATTTTATTAATCGTACTTTGCATTCTATTTTGTGTAGTTCGGTTACAAGGGGCGGTACTTCGCTGTTCCGATAAGAAAACTGCTGTGTGTGATATTTCTCTTAGAATGGCAATAAAATGCATGTTAAACAAAAATAACATAAATGAGTGCTATGATATGAAATCATCCCAAATATAATGTAAATATAAGGATTGAAATTAATTTTGGTTGAGTTCATGCGATTATGAACGCAATGGTCAAACTGGCAAATAATCCATGAAGCGCTAGCGCGCATGATGGATTTTCAAGCTTGACCAGTGCATGAATACTCGCATGAACGCAAGCTAAATTAAATTCAATCCTTAAATTTTCGTCAATACAGACATACGTTTATACAAGCATGTCGTATGATCGACCTGATCCTTCAGTTTGATTCAATATAGGTATGGGAGTTCAAAGCCGTTATTCGAACTTCTGACACTATTAATATCCGCTGTAAAAAAAAAACGCCGGTGAAAAAGAAATCAAATATCTATAGATTTTGCACATTTAAGAGACCTTTCGAACAACTTTCGAATAGCTAACATACATTTTACACTAGCCCAGTTATGCATTGTTTTATATTTAGTTATGCTAAAATTCTGCAGACGATGTTTATATAGTGGCAAATGACACTTACATGCGGATAAAATGTGGTTACTGCCAGATATACAGTTCAGACTTACCTGCGGATAAAATGTGGTTACTGCCAGATATACAGTTCAGTTTGCATTTGTTTGATTTACCATGTTGATGATAGATCTCTCAACATAATTCCCGTTTAATGTCAAATAAATATAACGTTAAATCAGGCATATATATATGTATATCAAATATTTATTGTGGAAATTAGAGAACTATTAAAATTGGCACCTGACTTTTGATTATTTTGCTTTATATTGATTTGTTGTATTTATATATAGCAATAGAAACTGTATTGACAAATTATTACAAACAATGCCAATTTATTTCAAAAAGTGACCAGCATAACGTGGATACGCCGCCTGATGATAATTCAAGTGGTAAAGAAATCACTACTTAATATAACGTTGTACAGACGCAATCCACACAAGCTTATGTGTAAAATGTTTATTGCATAAAAGGACCTTTGCAAGCATATGTACCTACTAATATCCACATTTAAAATACCCGCCACAAATCTCATATACCTATAAATTTAGGAGATTTAAGAGACCTAAAGAACAACTTTCTTATATCTTACATACATTTTGTACTAGCCCAGTTATGTATTGTTCTATAATTTAAGAAAGCTAAAATTCTGCAGACGTGGTTTATTAAGTGTCAAATGCCGCTTACATACGGGTAAAAATATATTCCGATATACGGTTCAGTTTGCATTTGTTTGATCTATCATGTTGATAAGAAACAATAGCCCTATTTTATGTGAGTGGAAATAAAAAATAAGTTTATTCCAGTAAATATAAAAATATATGTTTATGAAATATTGATGGTGGACAATAGAGGTTTTATTAATGAATATATTTATTTCAGAAAGCGACCCGGATAATGTGTATACACCGCCTGATGATACTTCAAGTGGTAAACAAATCACTACTTAATATTAAGGTTGCTAAGGGTACCCGAAAATACTCGCATTCTTGGTTCCATTAAAATAAACACAAGTTCGGTTCCTCTTTGGACAATTTCGGGTCGGGTCGGGTACTGCAATAAAATAGTGTAATTCGACCTTTTTAATTATCATCATCATCTTTCTTAAAAATTATCTTTAACTAAAACCACATTGGACAAATTAATGAAACCAAGATCCAATAGGTATATATTTTTCTATGAGAAAGTTATTTATTTACAAATAAAAGCAAACATTATGCTGGCGCTCTTGGATATTGGAATGCATCGTTGAACGAACCCCATTGAATAGCTGTAGGGACGTCTTAAAATTACGGAGTTTCAAACCGTTCAGTTTAGTAAATAGGTGTAGCAGAGTGCAAGGCTTTTAACGGAATGGAATATAAACTCAGAGCATCGTTATTTATATGAGTGAACCATGGTAAGTGTCAAACGAAAGAAAGTTATCAAATGTCACAACGAATGACACTGTTGACAGGTGGAAGGGTGGCTATTGAGTATTATTAAATAATATGAACAATTCGAATAAAGGTTTCAGCATGAAACCAATGTAAATTTTGACCGCACCGATGTGTAAGAGCCACAATACACGCTACCGCCCTTTTATTCTCTGGACGCTTGTCGTAAACATATTAACAACCCCTGACCAACTGCTAAGCGTTTGAAAATGATTCAGTTCATATTTCCAAAATATGTTGTACTAGATCCATGAGCAAAAGTCAACAAAAAGGATAGTTTTAGTTGCTCGGAAGAAATAAAATAAGAGAAAGCGACCAGTAAATGTTACAATTAGCTGTAATAATTTCACGATTTGTCCTTCTAATATCAATAGTTAACGCTTGCAAATATATTTTATTTTTAAATTAATTACATTGTAACTTTTGGAAAATAGTTTAAGACAGTACTTATCAATTCGACTATGCGTGTTTGTAAACATAAAAATTAATAAACGCTCTTTCCATATTCTTCCGATAGGTCATCATAAAGATATATTATTTGATTTTACGGGATATCTTATCGCACAATTAAAAAAATTATTGGTGCTGGTATACTAGTTAAAATCCCAATTAAAAATCAATGTTTTTAGAAAGTGTTACTTCTTCAATGCTCTTAAATATTATGATATAATTTTGCAAAAAAATTCAATAAGCGATTCTTAACTAAGTTGACCTCTTTCAATATAAACAAAGTGGATCTCCAGTAATAATTGACTTATACAAATTTTCGTTAGGTCGGTTAGTTTCGTCGTGTTTAGTGTCGTTAGTTTCGCCGTGTTTAGTGTCGTTAATTTCGTCGCGTTTAGTGTCGTTAGTTTCATCGTGTGTAAAATGTAAACAATACAGTGGTCTTAAAATGTGTCAGATTTTAAGATTTGTTTTAAGAAAATGATCATAATGTTCATTTTATGCAGTTGTAAAATATTAATTAAAATCTTAACGGTTGTCTTAACTTGCAGCACCTTGTGTATGCCTTTAAGCGTTAACTATAGCAGGTTTATTTATGATGTTGCATCTTTAATTATTTAGAAAATCAAACTACATCCGCAACCACCAACTCGGCTACAAATACGTCGTTACAACAGTTGCGCCAGCCTGGGATCGAGTCCATTTCAAACGAGGTCCCGGGTAAGATTCTATATAATATGTTGCTACATTAACCTCATTGATTATATTTAAGTACAACAATTTCGTTTCCCTTGAAGGCAATCGAAATCGCTGTGAAATGCAATCTTTGATAACAATGGCATGCTGTACATATGTGTGTCCTTATGTATGGTTAACATGTGAAAACGATACTCACAAGGACTTGTTCACAGGTTTTTTTGCAGATTTTGGAGTGCAATTTAATTTCTTTTCTTTACATAACTAAAGAACTACAACATTGGAACTTAAAGGATACATTATAACAACATGAACGTGATTCTAAAAAAATATGAAAAACAAAGTTGCTCCTACCCGGATTTGAAGCCGAGACCTGTAGAGAACCAGTCTACCGCCTTAACCACTCGGCTATTCCATTATCTACATATTATTTTGCATTATTTACAGTATGTAAGTGATCTACGTGTTGTCGACAATTTTAACGAACACTTCAGAAACATTCCCAATTATCCCATCGTCGAGCGTTACAAACGCTTTATAATTTTATCGGTTTCAACTGAGATTACTCATAAACGAAACGGTATTTACAGTATTATTCATTGTCCGTAGCCTTCTTTCTTTCCCTTGTATATACTGTACCGTTATTTTTAGAATCGGTGACAAGTTGCAAAATGGTCAATTCGACAATCTGTAAACAGGTCCCTTTAAACAGATAGTTTACGCAACCTGGAATAAGGTAGAACGAGGTCTATGGGTACGTGCATAATGACTGACCATGTCAAATTAAATTTCAACGTATTGCAACAGACATGTGTTCGATCTATATAAAAAGTGTTCCGGAATAGTTCAACTTGCGCCAAGGCTTTCAGTTGACGTGTTGGAAGAAATGTCTAACATGTCTTGGAGATTTCATTTTCTTTCATACTCAGAACTAAACACCATGCAATGGTTTTTCGAATTTGAGACTATATTTTTCCAGTTATTTATATTGTCATAGTTTTTTACATGTTAAAGTTGAGAAAGAGGTTTACAATATAATCTCAGTGTAAAATTAATTTATTAAGTTAGGAAAACAACGACTGGTAATGAAGTAAATGTCGTTTAAACCATGGATGGCATGACCTAGAAGAATTTATGATAATTGCTGAAATTTAACATACCAAAACATTATGTGAAAACATTTCAAGGCCCGGTATTAGTTTCTGAACAGTCGGTATGTTAAGGTTACTATAACAATGAGGCTGTGTCACATTCTGGATTACGTGTTAATGGCCTTGCGTGTGTTAATGACTACACTAATATACTAAATAGTATACGTGATTATTTACCAAAAACATATTTAGAATAAACCGTTTCTCCGTGATTATTGAAAATGGATATTTCCTGTATTAATAAAGTATAATTATAAATAATACACGTTTATCGATTCCATTATTCCATTAGGGTTACATTCGCCTTCCAACAAGGTGACACCGGTTGCACTCATTTTGTGGTTTGTATTTGTGTTGAGTTTCTCGTGTTGTACTCGTAAGCTATGCTGAAAAGGCGATTGAAATTTGTCTTTAAACATTTGTAGCACTCCCATTTTGGATGCAACACCAATTTAAACCTACACACTACACACTATTGCATTTTCAACACATATCACTTTGCATTTACAAAGTGGCGACTGAAATTTTCTTTCATTAATATTTGCCATAGAAGGGAATGATTTACACCATCAAAACATTGTTCGTAGTCAATAAACGCGCAATACCTTTTTTTCCCTTTTCAATTAATACTTTAGTAGTTATCGATTGCAAAATAAAATGCAGGCAGATATAGACTTTCTTTTTTGAAAACCAATTCAATTTTTAATTAAGTTATTGCTGTCAGTTGACTACTAATGATATCTATTTAGTAGAATTCAAGAGTATACCTTTGAAAAGATATTTATCATTGTGATAGCTCTGTAATTTTTTGCAATCGCCTTTTTTGAAAACTGGCTGTACAGGTCATCAATTGTTAAAGTATCCCCCCACTGTTTTGTTTTCCGCGACGCCATTTTTTTAATTGATTTCCACAATTTGCGGGGGTTTTGTCTTAGCTAGGTTACTTATTTGTATTACTTCATTTATGAGGTAATTATATATCGCCTTCATTTTCGTTGTATGATCTTTGATCATCTATTAAATGAAAATATTTCTATTTTGTACAGTTTTGTTTTTGATGTATTTATTGTTTAATCTTTTAAAGTCGTTTTTCTCTTCGCGACATTTGTAATAGAGCCACGGTTTACTTGCGTGTGTACACTCGTTCCGCGGTAGTATACAATAGGTCTACAAATTGTTTTTGATCCCTTGGGCAACCATGCAGTCATTTTTTCTTTCTTAGTTGACCTTGAAATTCAGCGTTTTTGCAGTTATCGAAATATAAATATTGTTTCAAAAAGCAAAATAACTCGAAGATTTAAACTACTAGCACGTCGATATGCATGGCAATACAGACATCAGTTTTATTTAAACGATAGAGTTATCTAACTTTACCCATATAATTATAGAGTTATCTAACTTTACCCACATAATTACATTTATTTTTTTGCTTATTGGTTATTAAAATGTATTAAAATGTAATTAATTTTAATAGAAATGTTGCTTTCAAAAACAAAATTACTGAGATACCACCACTATAGCGTCCGGATAGATTAGGTGCTTTACGTCCATAAATATATTTATACTGAAAACCATTTATGTCCAGATATGTAGTGTTTTTTATGAAATCAATGTTTCACAAAAACAATTACGTCATATTGATTGATTAGATTAAGAAAGTATGGGTCTGCTAGTTGTCGACAAAGTCCGTTGACATTTAATGCACTACAAAGTTTGTGCTATATTGCCACAATTAGATCATTTATATGTTTCAATTATCATCCGCACATAGTCGGCAATTATAATACATTCCGGGGTGTAATTTCAACGAGCGGGCACTTGTCTGGGTCGTCAAAATTACGAGCGGGCTAACGTCCTGGGGTCATATTTCATACACATCTGAAGTGAAATCTTATCCTTAGCCTTAACATCGTTTTTTCTTAAGAATGTGTTTTCATGTATACACAAAATTTCGCTAAATGTTCACTAATTATAAACTTATTATTAACTACTACTAACTAAACTGTAATTGGATTTCTTAATTTATATGTAGTTTTAACAATATAACCTTACAAAAATAGGAACTTAAATGAAAATAGTTTAAGATAAACTTAAAATGTTTTTGGAATTAGACCCATGTTTGTGAAAAACACTGTGCGGATTTTTTTCCTGGAGGGTTTTTGGCTGTATTTCCTGTCATTGAGCAAATACTCACTAATTTCGACAATATTTCTTCATTCCAAATGTGTAAAAAAGAATATGTCAACGAAAAGGGCCTCAATGGGTAATTTCTTTAAAAAATCAGAAAGTAAGACATCAATAATGGTATATAATAAATATAGAATATCATGTAAGTATTGTGTTCTCAGAACATGTATCAGTCGAGTTGCTTGTGTCAAAGCGTATCGCACGAGAGGGGATGTCGACATTGCGTTTATTTGTTTTGCCTAAATTCAATTAAACATTTATTTATTTCAAATAAATACTAGAAACAAATAATAATACAATCATAATCGATTTCTATATTTAAATGAAAAACTAATCATACATATTTCATGTAAGACTACACATGTATTGTGCGGATTTATTGTTTTTTATAGCGGAAAACGATTTTATCTGGGTAGTTAACAACATCTCAATATGAACTATCATACCAACAAATATGATTTTTACTGTTTATTGACAGCGATAGCATACCGTATGCAAACTTGTAAGTGTGCATTAAACATAAAGATGTTTTAATTAATTAAATTTAATCATATCATTAAATATAGCAATCAGGTTTATGCAAACAGTGATGTTAATTTATATTGGTCAATACAATTCATCTGGAGTTATTTCCGCACTGTCTTATTAAAGATAAACTTGTATAGCTTATTAAAAAAAAAATTAAGAGATAAATGTTCCTACTTAGCCGTTAATAATAAAACAGCATCTTTCACTATCGAGATATTAGAACAATATATCGTTTGGAATTGTCTAGATTTATGTTTTCAAAATTTTATTTTTTAGGCAATTTATTTTTTAAATTGAATGTTAAAATATTTTACTGTAGGGGTTCCTTTGGGGAATAATTGAACACAGCTTATAGCAAGATCATTTTTTTTTAAATAAATTTTTTAATACAAACTATTGTATGCATAGTTTGTCTAACGAAAGACTGTTAAGTTTAATTCAGAGGTTTAACACAACTAATGGATATATTGATGACGTGTTAAATATTGATAACCTCTTTTTTTTACAAAAATATATCAAAAAGATTTACCTCAAAGAACTTACAATAAATAAATCGTTTTCGAAAACTGCTGCTGCGTTTCTAGATTTACGTCTAACTATTTGTTACAATAAAGTGCAAACTAGTCTGTATGACAAACATGATATTTTCAATTTTGATATTGTTAATTTCCCTTTTCCATGGATGATATATTACTAAAAGTCCTTCGCAATGCATTTATATTTCCCAGTTAGTTCGTTAGGCGAGAGCCTGTTCATAAGTAAATGATTTCAACAACCGTAACAATTCTCTAAGTAAGAACATATTACCAGGCTTTCAAATTTCGTGAACTACGCAAACAGTTTACAATGTTTTTTTGTTTTTGTTTTTTCAAAAATACTTTAGTTTGGTTTCTAGATATAAATGTTTCCTTAAAAGGGTTATTGGTTAAAGGATTTTCCCACCCTTCATTTTATAGTGATGTTTTAAAACGGTTGCGAAAGCGTAAATATGCCAAATTAGATGCTAAAAATATAATTCATAAATTGATACAGTCTTTTCTATCGAAAGGGTATATGTGTATGCTCAGAAACACCTATCTGTGAGATTGTATAGAATAAAACATGTTTTAATTTGTGTCTGCATAGATATTAAGGCATTTGTTATTCAATATTAAACACTTGATTTCAATTATATTAATAACAAAAGTTGATCATATACATCCAAGCTATGTAACATGGCCTTCGACACCACATATTACAACTTTCTAAAACACACTACGGTGATCTGTAATATGTACTTGCTGATGCTAGGTCTTGAAATCTTGTGAACAAGTAGGTACAATGTATATATTTCATTTCATCGTGCCTCATAAAGTTGCAATTTTGTTCTTCTGGTGAACATTAAACTTGAGTTATTAAATTGTAATTAAATTGAATTAATATAATCTTTGATTACTATTTAAATTGAATCGCAATTCTATGAGGCTTAATTTTACACAGTGTTCTGGGTTAAGTGTGAGGTTCGGCACGCCTTTTAACCGGTTTAAACCCCCAATGCTATGTATTGACCGGCCCAAGGCCGTGACCAAAGTTTTAATCATTTTGTTGTGTTGTGCTGTGTTGTGCGGATATTCCTGTAATTTATAGGCAATTGGTCACTGCCTTACATAAAGGACTAGCCGATGTTTACAGTGGTTTCTCTCCTGGTCATGTCTCTGGAGATATTTTATTCTTAAATTCAATGTCTTTTCTATTCTCCCAAAAATAAAAGTAAGTAACGACCGTTTTGTCCAAATCACTAAATAAAGAGTTGACGTAAAATAATAACTTAAAAGCGGACATGTTTGTATTAAAACAGGACAGCAAATTTAAAAGACACGTATGACAATTCGTTTTTTTTTTCTAAATAATGTTTACGTACATCTACACGGAAAATCGTGCAAAATTATTAACAGTGTTTTTTATGATTGGAAACAATACAACATAATAAAGGCTCGTCACTCTTTGTTGGAATAATCTTTGTGTCACACATGTAAACATAACATATTTATATTCCTCAGCTTGACTTTGCTTCATTTGTTGAGAATTTCACCTGAATATGTATAAATACAAATAGTATTTCGTGATTTGGCTATTATAAACGTTATTTGTTCAGCAACACATTTAAATGCCCCAAACATGTTACAAAAGTTCAGCGTTATGTTTTTATTTGGACTACATCCCTTAAGGTTTATACTTGTTATGTCACAATGTTTTTCAGAAAACTTGATAAAACAACCTTCTCAAATAATTACATGGAGGTACTGATATGACACACTACAAAATAAAGTTTGACAGTCATAATCTTAGTGTTAGCTGTCATGCACAAGATGTTTAATATTACCTTGCCATCTCTTTCTATGGAAGAATTCCACTAATTTCCAGATATTTGTAATAAAATTCATGTGTTGAGAAAGACAATATTAATATTCAAACTGTGGCCTTGGGATTTCTCGCGAACGCTTATTGCATCGGGATTTAACGACATGGTGAATCGGAAATGAATGATATTTTTGTTACTGTTTCGGCAGTACATATACTAAAATTGGAACGATACAAAGAAGATTAGAATATAATGTGCACAAGTTTGAAGTGTGTATTTCTCGATAATTTAACAACTTGAAACACAAACTGCAAATATCTACATGATTGGTTTTCCAGAAATGTCTAAGACTTTCGTCGAAGAACACGATTTATTTATATTAAGTTCTTTGCGGTAAATCCTTTTGATATGGTTTTCTCAAACAAGGGTTTATCAATATTTAACACGTCATCAATATATCTACTAGATTATTTAATTTGAAAGCACGAACATTCCAAGCTTATAAATAATTTTACTATTAATAAATTAAATGATTTTCTGACAACGTTTGCATTTCCTTCCTTGCTCGGAGTTCAGCAATATTAATATCAGTACTTCATATGATATGCCAGTGCATACAGAATCAAAACTAATAATTCCGATAAAAGTAAATCGCTGAATTTCAAGGTCAACTGTCAAAGAAAAAGTGACGTACTCAGTCATTTATCTGCCTCGTTTGACAATTTTGACAAATTTGATTCGGGGCGCTTTCGGATCAAGGAGGACAGTCAAACTCGGGAATGTGTGACGGAGGCTTTAGCGGAACACACTGTCTACAAATTGAAACGCCTACAATTTGTTTAAATATTTAACCATACAATGCTTAATGAAGTTGATTGGAAATACATACTTGTTTGTTTCGCAATTTCAATTGTACGTTCTTCAACCGTATCTGTAAAATGCTATAAATATTGTTATTTGTAACATCAATATAATAGTCTAAACAACGACTATAGTAATTAAGTTTCATTATGATCATAAACAATAAACAGCTTGTGTGTTTCGAGTGTATACTTCTTTATAAAGGACACAAAGTGATTGGAAAACATAACAAATGACAAGCAATACGTTCGTTGTTATGAACATTAATATAACTCACACTGTAAAATGATAAGTGGAATATTCCATTTACTAATAAACATCCAAAACATTTAAACTAGATGGTCGCAAAATTAAAATCATCACGTTTGTTATATTGACTATTTTATATAGGGCAGATGTCTTGATTGTCATATAGAAGTTACAGACAGTTACATAAACTTGTTTTCCATAAGGCCAACTGTGTATATAAATCGTTAATAATTATGTATTTTCAGAACAGTACAAGATATTGTTGAGGAATACACAAGGTTTGTATTTTTTCGTAGTTTTTGTTTTCAAATGTAAGATATCAATAATGTAATCCAAGCTATATTATTAGTATTAATTTGATAAAATATGTCGACTATAGAATATGTAAATATAATTACACAAAGTGTGTTAAATAGTACGTAGTGTAAATTGAAATTGTGTGAGTTTTATTGTTTAATTGGGATGCCGATCGGTTTCCGAGAAATCTAATATTTTAATTATAATTTCAAAAGTTTTGAACATGTGCAGCAAATTTACAGAGTGGTGCAAATGTCGATAATTATTGCAGTTAACGAAACACATTTACATTGTTATTTATTTGTAGCCATATTATTGATGACGACTTTATTTAACCATATCCATTATTTGGCGTTATTCATAATAGTTAGCGCCAGTTGATTATAAAAATATATCAAACCGTTTCACAACCTGACCGTTAGTCAAGCATGATATTTAGTAATTTCATAGGATATTGTTATTTTTACACTAGTCATAGAAAACGATTCTGTACGAATGGGGCAGTTTTGCTACACATACAAATATTGTTGTGTAGTATGTATATAAATATTTTATAGTTATAAATTATTGTAGTATATACGTTACTATTGTCAACGCTGTGCAATATTTTTCATTGATAAAAATGTTAATTGTTGAATTCGACATAATTCAATTCACGTTCCAAGTAGAATTGCAAACATTCCAATCCTAAATTTTCTTTTCACTGTCGTGCCGTGCATATTTACGCTTCATTTGTTCTATACTACAAGCATATACCATGCTAAGAATGCTTAATAATGAACATAATCGAGACACAAATAACAAAGCATAACAGACATTCGATAAATTTGCCTCGCTTTCGATTGTCTTCTGATTGAATAAATGTCGCAAACTTCACATCTCACTTGCTTCGGAATAATGAGGCAACGAAACATGGGGACCTTTGTGACTAGTCTGTAAAAAGCGGTCACGTCATTATATTCCTTTTATATCTTGATTTCTTTTTTTCTCAGAAATACTTAAAATACATATAATAGTCATATATGTATATCAGAGATCATGTGCTTAAGTCATGTTGCAAATGAGTACTACTTTAATAGATTTGCATTTAAGTTATATAAATGCATAGAGACCAGTTATTTTACTGAAATTCCTTGATTGTATGTTCCATCCTATTATTTAAAACAAATGGGAATCTCTTTACGGATCTTTACTCTAAGGTCATTTTATAAACGCTCTTTTTTGCAATAGATTTTATCACTGCCAAAATAGGAGAATCACGTATACATTGTTTACATTATGACTTGACATAATCCTCATGGAGTTAGGAAATGAACTACCAAATGAATGTTTAGGTTCAAGTCAAACACACAATGACACTTTTCCAATAAATCGAACATCCAAGTTTATTCTATACATTCTAGTTATGGCCTTACTAGACGCCAATAAAAAATGGCCTTAGCAGACTGCCTGTTTTAGGTTTGAACACAACGCGTAGCTAGTCCAAATAATAAGACGTAATCGGTGGATTCTGAGCCATTATTTGTATTGGCCAAATCCACACTACATCTAAACAATATGTCAATTTCCTGTAGCAAAGTAATTTGACATGAACTTACGATTTGTTTGGTCAAACTTGAAAATATCAATAGTAGCATGCATATAATGATGTTATTAATCCATACTGTAGAAGAAAACAAAACATAAATCAAGCAATTATCGTAATATTATCAAATAAATTACACTCGCGTATAAACATTACTGTAATAAAAGTGGTAAAACCAATATCGGTTTTGACAAAATCTATTAATAGCAGACACAACTTTCTACTGCGCACATGGTAAAATAGTTCGTGTAAAGATTCGATTCTTTAGATATATGCGATCCGTATATTTACTGACCAATAAAAACGCAGTATGCAAGTTTTACATTACTCAGAGAAATATAGAGGACTTAACATAGAACTTGAACAGTACATTTGTTTAACGAAGAGGATTAAGTGTTAAAGTGTGACGTGTTTCATGCTGACTTTTTGGCATGCAATTGGTAAATGTATGCTTACACTTCATGTTGAAACATTGTTAAGTAAATAATCAGTGGTAAAATATGAATTTGCAGCTTCTAAAGTATCCGACATGAATTGATGTCGGAACGATGCTACAGGAAAATAGAACTTACCGATATGAGGTCGGTGTAACTATACCGACCTCATATATATAGGAGTAACGCGAAGGCATACGCGTAAATTTAACCGTTGCTTTTTAAACATTTAGACGAATATTCTATTTACAATTGCTAAAGAGGCATGACATTAACAATAACTCAACACATGTTTGTATATTTGAACATAAATCACCAACGTATATAAACATTTGTAAGAACATCTAATACGTTGTGGCACAGTAAATGAGATTATTAATTTTAACGGCTCATTCAAATATTTATTTGAACAAGTTTTCATTTTTCCTCGTATTGTTTAATATATTATTTATTGTTTTCTTTATTTGAAGATGGAACGGACAATTTACTACAAAGCATTGACCTAAAGCTGTTACAAGGTAAATGCATATGCATTTTTAGTTTAAATTATGAAATAAAAATGTAAGTTCTTAGTTCACATTGTACTAAATATATGTTTTTTTTATCATAATGTGTATATTTTAAATAATTTTTATAAAACTATCATATACATACGCAAATGAATCATCATATGTACTAATTCTTTGTCCTAATAGCACACAACAGCAATTTATTTGTAAATATTTGCAAACAAAAACTACGGGCAGTAATACAGATCGTATGTATATGCATCAGCATGCTGATTACGTAATATGTCAGAGTAACAATATACACTTTTCTAAGGCTTTTCTAAGACAGATGTCTGACAATTGTTTAATGAAAATAATAATTCATAAATATTTTATAGTACTTTAACTAATTTAAGATTATAGATCTACTTTCGTTTGCGATTGTGATAACGCATTAGATTACAATAGAATAAGTTTATAGTGACTGGAAGCTACAATATATATACATACGAACATCAAAATCTTGTTTGAGTTATGTCAACATTAATTATTCGATAAAATTATAAATCGGTTGTAACGCTAAACAATGCAATAATTTGGACTATTTGCTTTGTTTTCGTTGAAATTGTTGGTAACAGGTGGATCACTTGTCGGACAGGAGGTCGGCGGTTCGAACTTTGTTTTCGTTTTCTTATGTATCCGTTTCGTTAACTAGTATACTTGAGTATTTTCGTTGCGACGCATTAATCTGTCAAGTAAAGACATTTCATGGCATACTTAAAAACACAAAAATCTGTGAACAAGTCCGTTAAATAAATTGTAATTAATGTTGAAGTCGTTTTACTTTTTCCTTTGCTATTAGTCAAAACGCACGACAGATCAAGTTCGATAATATGTGGTATTCAATGCAATTTGGCTTTAACTTACAATTTTGATGATTTTCGACAGAAACTATATCACTGTTTCAAAGTTGTTCTGTTGGAAAGGGCCGAGTTCTTGTTTAAACTCTATTCAGCCCTTAACGTCAGTTGATGTTCTTTTATAAAGCCATCAAATTAACATTATGAGTTTTAAAGACTGAATTGTGCGTGTTTTGACTAAACAGAACATTCAGCAAAAGCGGATGTTAATAAGTGTTTCTCTACAGGTGATGTCTCTGGGGTTTCATTATTCGTATATTCAAAATGATGCACAAACTTTATGTCCACGACGCGGCACTCTCGGTTATATACATACATACAACTGAGCAGTGTAACGCGATTTAAAATTGAATACGCACATGTGTTTTTGGTTAACCCATGTGTCACTGTCAATCTAAATTAAAATATGTAAAATACGTACACATAATTTGCTCCAATTGAGAAGATTGTGGCTCGTTACATTTTGAAATGCTAACACATATACATCTAAATTTGTCTTGCTTTAAATATAATTGTACTTGGCTACATTAGTCGGTGTTTTTCAAGCATCATACGGTTGACCGGTATCCGGACAAAATCACGACGGAAAAAATCCATCCAATTCGCCTGTTGATTTTACAACCTGGACATAATCTCGTCATCAAAATTTACAAACAGCCTGTAATTTTGTAAATATATTGTAAATATTCTTTGCCATGTCCCAACTCCATTTAACGATCTACATTTTATCATTAAGATTCTTTCAGCTTTTCATTATCGTTTTCATGCAGGTCATGTGGGATCGGAGCTTTAGTTTATATGAATATCTTTGTTATATTCTACCATTTTTCGTCAGTACATTTTTTAAATAGAATAATACCCTTGATCAAATATTATGTAATATTAAACATTATATTCTTCTGTATTAAAATGTTTTTTGAAAACTACACATTTGCCTGTCCCTAACATTTTAAACAATTATTTAAAATGCAGCATTGAACATTCTATCGTAGCGCGAGCCGGCTGTCTGAGGCCGCAACCGAGCGGTAACTGTGCGGTCTCGCGATGCGGTGGTGCTTCATACAGTCAGTTTTTTAAACAATGATACTAATAAAAATTATGTTAGTGCTACCTTGCCTAACAATTATTATATCAGGTTGATACAGATTGATACATTTGCAACGATATGCTTGCGTGAAGCTCCTCCGTCAAGCTTTACGCTTCCACGAAGCCTCATGCCTTCAAGACACAAAACACGCTATCCTGTGGTGTCATCTATCAGGCCCTCTCCAGCCTTGTTAACCCTTGAGAGGCCTCCGAAGAACCCATCGACCTCTAAGCAAGTAGGCGAAGACACAGACAGCACCGTGTGAAGCTCTAAAATTAACGTAATATACAGAAATATCGCAGAAACCTTTTCACAATCAAAACTTCCTATGAGACAACCTTTGCTTTCGTGTAAATGTTGATAAGCGGCCACATCAGAAGGAGATCCGCCTGACTTACGCGTGTATTAGATTTTATATACCAGTATATAGAGCGCAACCTTGTCAGTACTCTTACATAAACTAACAAGAATTCCCGATTTTTTATTTCTAATTTCTAAATTACTCGACTTTTCGAGAACTTTGTAAAACAATATATTCGTATATAACTATTAACTGCACTAAAATACAATTATGGATGCGTATTAATTCATATTACTACAAATGGCATAATTTGTAAAACGAAGAGCTTGTTTAATTATTATGGCGAATTTACAGCAAAGTGAAATAATTAATTACTTCTTTATTAAAGAACAGTGATGTAACTAATCCGACAGTTTCCTCCCTAAATTGTTCGTCCCTCTACCCACGCCTCCGACTAGACATGCGTCCCCTGATGATTCTATCAAACAAACACAAATTCAAGTTTACAGATTTAATGAAGTCAAGAAAGTATAAGGTATTCCTTACTGTTTAACAACATTAATATAACTTATAATATAAACCATTGACTGTTTGTAACATACTAAACACTCGTACTTCTTTATAGTCATATGAAGTAGATAGAAAAAAATAAAACAAAACAAAAACAAAAATGAGTAAGGTTAACGACATCAAAACGTTTGAGAGCAGCAACCAGTTCATTAGATCACGTTTAGGTCAACGAAATCTGAATTGTACTGCCCTTGAACCGTCCGTTCATTTTGTCCGTATTCAGAGTGACATAAATGAGGCATGCCTAGTCTTCTCAAATGTCAGCGAGACAGATGAAGAATCCTCCCACGTCCCTCATCTCTTTCGCATAGGCTGTTACTTCCTCGTCGGTCACCTCTATTCGCTTTAGAAGGCCACTCTCGGTCGTTGCCTTAACACTGACCAGCAGTTCTCTCTTTCGTGAATGTGTGCTGGCGGGCCTAGGAGGTCCTGGTTACAAAAGATTTTGTGGGCTATCGAACGACTGCCAGTGTTTAATAGTCATCATGACGCCAGTCGCTGTCTTCCTACTCTGACAGGCCAGTCCATGAGTGCAACCGCCGAACGTGCAGCAAGTAGGTCTTCCTGGCCATGAACGTTATCCAACATTTGTTACATCGGACCTGCCATTCTAAGCACACACGGGCATAGTAAGCATATTTCGTCGAATCATCGCATGACCCCTGTCTTTCTGGGGAGACCAACGAAACAGTCTGGGTTCTTGGTGTCGCCTTAGTGTTGGGCATCTCTCTGCAGGTATACACGCTCTAGTTTCGATCGCATTGGATAACCTGGTCACTTCCATTATGTCAACAGTTAACGCGGTATAAAACCGGCGACAGTTTTGCTCTACCTCAAACTTTTTAAACTTCAACACGTACAGAGCACATTACCTTTGTCCCATACAGGTTTCGAATGAAACCTTAGATCATGTGATACATTATGGCGCTTCATTGAAATACCTGTGTTCTTCTGTAAGTGACTTTGCGTGCTTTCTATCTTTTCCTATATCTAACATTGCCACCTAAAGGCGTCCGTGTTTATGCTCATCGGCATCTCCTATATCAAACCCAAAGGTGTTAATTACTCCCGACCCATCAAAAGAAGGTTCAGATAGAAACCCGTGGTTTCATTTTCGGTTGATCGATATGTCATCAGTACATATTACAGGTGCGCATACCAGCCACGATGTGACGATGATTATCTTGCACAACTGAGCTTATGAAATACAATAGTGTCCGATTACAACGTTCGGCCGTTCCATAAGACGGCGGGTGATTGGGAGTGGTTTGGATCTTGTCAATCTGAAGTAGCTTGTTCATTTCTGTAAACTGCAAGCTTTTGCACTGCCCCTTATGAGAGAGAACATTTCGGGGCACCCCAAATCGAGTTACATCTTGTTAAAGCACTATTCTTGTAACTCTATGTTGGGCAGTGCATTATATTCCATCTACTTGGTGTAGTAATAACGAATATACAAACAATATGTGTTTCCTCTCCCCTTGACAGTACTAAGAATTGAAAACTCACTTCTGGTGATTTCCATGGGCGCTCTATTGGTTTTCCACGTGTACACATGCCTCACAGTCATTTACGTACGTCGTCACATCCCTTGACAAACCAAGCGAACAATACGCCTGTTGAACTCTTATAACAGTCTTTATACTTCCCAAGTGTCCTGAGGCTCGTTTGTCATGGGAGTAGTTCAACATCTCCATTCTCTTCTTCAGAGTAACTACAGCTTGATAGTAAACTTGGTCATTTCCGAGAGTTTCGCATTTCCGGAACAGGACGCCCTGATGGACTTCTAGCCGTTCCCACTATGCTTATCTTTTAAATTCCGAGAACTGTCAAATAAGCTTTCTACTCAGTAAAAATTCAAAATTCTAAAATGTCTCCAATTAGCAACATCCTTCTGTGTCGAATAATAATGGTTTAAAGCGGTATTAACCACTCCATCATTTGTCATTGGTTAGTTTACTTAAGTATAAAGTATGTTTGACAAAAAGATACGGAGAACGTTCGTGAAGCACGTTTTTGATAATGCTAGTTTTATTTTTAAGATACTATTTCATTGCAAATCTTAAAAGTAGGATTGGCATTGTGATGTAGTTAACCTGTCATCACATGATACCTAGATATAATATATGTCAAAATAACAAATTTATTTTGACAAATTAAAAAAATGAAGTATACGAAATAAGTATTACTGCTTCCACGAACAACTGTATCTAAAGTGGTGTGATAATACAGTTGTATTATGACCGATGTAATTCAAATTGTGTTTTATTTTATGTAATGCATTAGATTTTATACAAATTAGCTTGTAAATAAACCCTACGCATAAGAAAGACACCGGCAAGTTTGTGGTAGTATCAGCTTTAATTCTAAGGCCTATTGCAGACAGGAAAGTTAAAGTGATGTTTGTTGCTATCGAAGCAAAATATACGAAGATTTATGTGTTGTTTTGACTACAAAGAAGAATATTTTAAATAAGCATAAAGCCTTAAAACCACATTAAACGATTTTAAACTGTATGTTTCAGATGTCCACAATTATTGTATTGCTACGATTATTATATTTCTATTTAAAATTAGCGTTCTTAAGAACGAACATGTTTATCAAAAACAAATACTTGAATCAAACATATGTTCTTTGACATCATTCATCATACCTTACTGGTACACTTATATGCATATGTGAACAATTGTATTTCTTTTGTCTATGTGGTTCGGACTTGAGAGCAGAAGTTTCGGGGCTCAATTCCCGGTCCTGAAACTGGTATCCACATTTCATTCTTTACTTTTTTCACCAATCATTACACTCATTTATCGTCAATATAAGCACCAGTTTATTAAATATCCTACGCAGATTCTACCACATATATTTACATTATTCATTGTATATGTCCTTTTTACGTTTTGTTAAGGTTATTCACTTGATGGTTCACCTCTGATGTGTTCGAAATTGATAGAGGAACCCAAATTAGGTGAGTAACGCTGTAAATTTTAAACGTTAAGTTATATTTTCTGTACAATAGCGTATACTTAGTCAAAATGTCACAATGATTGAAAATTGCATATGCAATACAAATGTATGTTTCACAAACTTGTAATCAATGTTCAGTTTACTTTAAAGAATATAATTTGTGTTTGAACACGAATAGCCTCTTGTTCAATATTGTTATGTATCGTTAATGTTTATGCAGTTGTTCCAATGAAGTTCCTTTACGTTAAAAAGGAATCTGGTTTGTCAATTATGTGTTGATGGAATACGATTAGCCTTGTCCAAAATAAGGAAAACAATGAATCTTTTGACACTATTCGATTGACCTGGATTACACGGTTATTTTGAAATGTTAAAGATAACAAACAAATAAATAGATTTTCATAACTAATTCTTAATGCAATGAAAACCATAAACATGGGTATACAAAAGTGATTAAGGTCTCTGACGGCATATTATTCCGAAAAAGACGTATAGATGAGTGTATTGCACTGCGTGCATATTTGGTCAAAGAAAGATATCTCAACGAATCAGAGGTTGTTTGTTTGTTATGTGACACATCATTTGGTTCTGCCTTGTGAAAGCCACACATAACTCTACTGCATCCGTTGTGTCAATTATTGCTATTTTAAATTGTATTGCCACCGTTTTAATTAAAATGTGATTCGGTGTAATAGATGGTGTTTAGCCCCAATTCAAACAGTGTGTTGTAAAAAATATACAGCTATTTTTCACGATAACTAAACATATCGAGAAAATGTATTTAATAGTTTTGACGATACAGATGTTTTCTTTATGCAATCGCTTTTTTCTATCTTGTTATTTAAATTAAACGTGTAGGTCAACATGATGTAATGCTTAGTTAGTTCAAATATGTATGTTGTACGCTCTTTTCTTCTGATGTTTGTCGTTTGATTTCTCAGTGTGATGTTTTAATATTATGGATTGTTTACGCTGTGTTGTAATTTGCAATGAGCTTGGCTACGGCTTTGGCTCAAGGAAACATTGCCCACATATGAAATACATTACATATTAGGGGTATATTATGAAAAAATACTTTACAATGCTATAAGAGAAGTTTGCATTGATTAAACAATTAAATTCATTGACATGTTTAAATGGTGAATACAAAAATCGAATAACCCACTTACAGTCAACGGAGTATTTAAACACACTGCACAGGTTAGCGTTGTATTGAAAGCTGTTAGAAAATTCAGTGCCGAGAAGTACAATTACACAGGATAACAATATATTTTAAATTAAATAAACTTGTTTATAAACATACTTTAAACTGTGTAGTTTTTTCTCTGTCCAAACATTCTTATGGGCGATGCATTTATTGTATCAAATGGCTATATATTTAATTATATTGTAGGCGTTTCAATTTGTAGACAGTGTGTTCCGCTAAATCATCAGTCAAAAATTCACGAATTTTACTGCTGTCCGTGGTCCGACAGCCCCCAAAATCAAATTTGTCAAAAGTCGGGATGAGAGACTGTGTCACTGATTTGGATCTGACGTGTACCGATCATTACCGATCCCCACGACAACGTTTTTGAAGCGTCTCTTATTTATCCCGTTTTCAATCCGATTCTGATATAATTAGTTGCATTGTCGGAATATGTCGGGAAGCTATCAAGACAATGCCGGGCGGATCGGGGACAATATAGCTATATGTTACATGTGAGAACATTGTGTTGTATTATGATAGTATGACTGAAATGCGTGCAATTGGATAATTAAGCGAGCGGTGTAAAATTAAACCTGTTTATTTTTTTACGGGCGCAACAGTAAAAACCAGTGTCTGAGTTTATACACAGCTAGTGGAATTCCTGTCAACAATGCATTTGGCTTCATTTTTGTTGTGGACCTTGTATAAAGTACATTCAATTGCTTTTACATAATGCACGCACTTGTGATGGCAGTTTAACTGCTAAAACATTTCAGTGACCAGTCAGGGGCATCCGTGTCATATAGACTCATTTCTAGTTTGATAGTTCATTCAACATATATATATGCGTTACAACGATAAAACTGTATAGATTAATAAATATTAATAATATATTTAAATACATAGCTAAGAAAATAAATGGTTGCGTAAAAACTAAACGTAATGACATGATTCCCGCCTGCAACGCTTCTTTTCAACAAAACAGCCACTTCAATATTCAATGGCTACTCATATTATCATAAATTTGGCAACTGAGGTTTTAAATCAATTTAATTGCTTTGCAATTTTATTATTATATGTGTGCATGTGACCTTACTAATAACACTTATATTTTATTACGACTATATTATGGTTTGTGGCCTAGCTAGCTCAGTTGGTAGAGCGCTGGACTGTCCGGGGATCGTCAGTTTCGCCCAAGCAGGGTCACAGATGGGATAGGTTATGGCAATTATATTTATGTCCATTCCCTCCCCCACACCGCCTACCTCAAGTAGGGCAGTTGTCAGTTACCAGAATCATTGTGTGTGCACTGGTAAACCGCTTAGATCGTCTAAGATTGCCCAGGAAATGTGATTTACGTAATTAACCGGCGAAAAATCCAAACAAGCATACTTTGGGTTGTTGATTTCGCTACAAGGGTGGTACTTTTTTTCCAAATGTTTTGAAGAAAAAAATCGGATATTACAACCGCGTATGTCTTTGGTCGGGCGGGTGGAAGGGCTTCGTGGCACTTTTCGTCTCCGCTCTCAAACTCGATAACGGATTAAGCTATTGTAATATAATGTCATACATAGAAACCACTCCTCGCTTGGCATTGCACATTGCTTGGTGGGGTTAAGGTCTAGATCACTGTTACCAAAAATAGAAAAACGTTTTCAGCTTAACAACGCATTAAGGTATTTCAAGGAAACTTAATAAACAAATAGCTTATATCTAGACCTAGCTTGTGATTGCATATCGGGTGGGTGGGGTTAAGGTCAATTTCACTGTTACTAAAAATATAAAAGCGGTGTCCGCCCAATACCTTGAGAACGCATTGAGATATTTCAATGATACTTCATACAGTCGACTCCCGATAACTCGAATTCGCAGGGACATATGAGGAAAATTCGAGCCATCGACACTTCGAGCGAAACGAAGTCCGAGTTTGTTTACTACCACAAGCGGAAATTTGTCTGCTTCTGATTCAAATTTCCAAATGAAGAGTATTTAGACAGCCTAAGCCCCGTACTATTAAATTCATAGGAATTAACAAACACCAAATATTTATTTACAGATTTTATTACCATTATTTTATAATATAATTTTATACAAACATCAATTATTCAAAATCTAAATATTCATGTACTTCACAAAAGGATGAAAGTCATAATTGCTTCGTATTTTACATTTAATTTTCGTTCGTAACCATAGTTCCTATGAAGATCTTCCTTTCATTGCTCAGCAATTGGTAATGCAAACGTTTCTTTGTCTGTATTCGTATCTTAGCAGTTTCTTTTTATGCACCAACATGTGAGAATGCTGATTCTTTCCAAAACACTCGCTTTTATACAAAATCTCTTTACTTAAACCATTGAGCACTTGTATAGATGCTATGTTTGCAACAGCTGTAAAATCAATTGAGAGTAATCACGCGCGTCCAATTGATTAGCGACCTGATGCGACCCGAAGCTAGTTCGAGCCAAACACAAGAACATTTGAGGTGTGTAAACCATGACTGGGGCCGTACAACACACTTCGAGCAATACAAAAATTCGACCGTCGCTATTTCGAGCCAAAAGAAATTATACAGAAATTTATATGAATATATAGCAATTAAAAATCGATCCCGCGAAGAAAGTTCGAGCCAATGACAAATTTGAGTCAAGCTAATTCGAGCCATCGGCAGTCGACTACACACAGACACGTTATATCAAGACCACGCTGGGGATTGCGTGTGAGATGTGTTAGGTCAAAACACCGTAACTAAAAAAGAGAAAAATGGTTTTGGATCTCAATAACATGAGATCACATTGAGTTATTTTAATGAATCTTAATACGTAAATACTTTATATCAACACCTCGCTCGGGATTTCGTATAGGGTGGTCAGACTCAAGGTCGAGATCACCATTACCAACAATAATATTTAAAAAAAAGTTTCTGCTCAATAACTAAAGAACATATTTAGATATTTTACTGAATCTTCATACATATATATTTTATATATATACCTCGATTGGGGTTGCATATGGGGTAGATGGGATTAAGGTCAAGGTCACCATTACTAAAATAGACTAAAACAGTTTCCGCTCAATTATTTGAGAAGGCATTTGGCTATTTTAATGAAACTTCATATGTAGATACCATTTACTTCATATCAAGGCCTCACTCGGGATTTCATAAGGGGTTAGTGGGGTCAAGGTTAAGGTCAACATTACTAAACAATTATTTGTGTGCTGACTTTAATGCATTTCAATGGAAGAATTAGTTTTTTGTGGAATTTGTTGTGTTGTTGCTTTACAGAGACATACTTTAGTTCTTAATAATGGAAATAAAGCGTATTGATACTTTTTTTACATGCTATTTGAGAAGTTATACCAGTATGATTATTTTAGAACACGTAACATATACTCTCGCAATTGTTTCCAGTAAACCAAATTTACGTTTGTTTCACTAATTGACGAGTTGTTTTACATGCAAATTTAACTGGGATACCAACGATTTGCAGTCATCATTGTACTGGAAATGATGTAGGTATGCATGATTGCATTTCGTATTAGATGACATTACATATTAATATTGTTATCTATTTTGACCAAATGAATAGCCGCGACTTTAGAAGTGAATAGCGATTAATTTATGCATAGCGATTAACGCTTGTCGCTTGTCGCGGTCAACACTGTTAAATGATGTCTAAACGTAATTCATTTTTCAGCTTGCGCGATCAATAGAGCTGTGCTCAACTTTGTTTTGTCCGTCAATCTTAAAAATCTCCAGTAACTATCAGACAGCTAGTTATCGCAAAGTTTATTTACTTCGACATCCATCAAATCGCAATTAAACGAAGCACCTCAATGGGCCAGCTAACTTGATGATTTATTTATATGAAGAGTATTTATATGAAGATCGTGTTTTTTGCCACACTCGCAATCTAAATACCTTATTTATACCAATATACTTTTATTTATTATTTTACATGCATTAAATACTGTGCAAATACGTTAATGTTGTTTACGTATACATATTGGATTCGTCACTGACTGTCTTATAAAAGTTACATACAGTTACGTGAACGTTTTTCCATAAGGTCAACTGTGTAGATAATTCGTTAATAATTATGTATTTTCATAACTGTTCAAGATGCCGTCGGTCATTTCACTAGGTTTGTATTTTTCCGTAGTTTTGTTTTCATAATAAAATGTCCATAATGTAAACCAAGCTGTATTGTTATTTTTTTTTTAAAAGTCGACTATAGAATATGTAAATATAATCACACATATGTTAACTAGTATCTAGTGTAAATTGACACCTTGCTGTTTGTGGCAGTTTAAATGTTTAATTTGGATGCCAATCGGTTTCCGAGAAATGTAGTACTTTAATTTTAATTTCAAAAGTTTTGCACATGTGCAGGAAATTATCAAATTGGTGCAAATATCGATAATCCTTGCAGTCAACAAAACACATATGCATTGTTATATATTTAAGCCATATTATTGATGACGACTTAATTGAACTTATCCATTATTTTGCGTATAATACAATTATATAACATGCTACGAATGCTTTATACTATACATAGATGTTTTGGTAACACGTGGTAACACGTGGATCCCTTATATAAAATGGACTTTCAAATATAAAACTCGGAATGCTCGAATGGTTAAGACACTAGCCTTTTGTTCAGGACAAGAGGTCGGGGGTTCGAACTGTAGCCTGAAACGTGCATTATTAATTCATGTTATTGTCTTGTTACATATAGGTTAGACATAGACATATCACGGAAGCAATGTTTTATTTGTTAAACGTCCTTGTATATAATTGAATAAAATACTAATTATCATACAGTATAACTAAACGTGATCATTGGGTTTTCTAAATAACATAAACACCCTTATCAAACAAAAATATAATGTTATATTTGGATTATAGCCGATGTAATACAAAACCTTTGTTTTGTTTTATGTAATGCATTAGATTTTATACAAAGTAACTTGTAAATAAACCCTATGAATAGGAAAAGCACAGGCACATGTAGTATCAGTTTTAATTCTAAGGCCTATTACAAACAGGAAAGTTGAAATGATATTTGTTTTTATCGAAGCAAACTATACGAAGATGTATGTGTTGTTTTGACTACACATAATATTATTTCAAATTAGCTTTACATACACATATTGTTGTGTAGTATGTATATTGTATAGTTCTTAATTAAATAATATATACGTTACTGTGTCTCTCATTGACAACGCTGTGCGATGTGTTTCATTGATTAAAATGTTTATTGTTTCATTCGACATAATTCAATTCACGTCCCGAGTAGAATTGCAAATATTCCAATCCTAAATGTTCTTTTCACTGTCACACGGTGCATATTTACGCTTCATTTGTTCTATAATACAATTATTTAACCTGCTAAGAATGCTTAACAATAAACATAAATCGAGACAGGTGATTTTTAAGCATATATTTATATTTTTTTGTATTGCCAAAGTGTATATTTCTTTTTTGGATTGGTTTTTTTTAAAGATTTTGGAACTTAAACAAAGATGGTCAGTGACAATAATATCGTTTTATAGTTTTATTCCTTACTTCTCTATATTTAGGTCTTACTAATAAAACTTTTATTCAGATTCATTGTGCACAAGACATATTGTATGCCAGTTGCAAGCGTATTTGTATATCTGCTTGTTTCAGTCCCTTATTGATGTGAAGATTTTCGGACCGAGCGAGAGATATTCGAAATTTACTTTTTTATATATCGCTCGCGAAATGCGACCGAGTGCATTGTATAAAGCAGTTAATTTCTTGACCCCCAGTATATTTCGAAGAAATTTAACATGAATTATTTCAATGTCGGTGGTTGGATGAACACTTCACCACATTGGCGTCAGATAGTTTTATTTTTTGATGGTTTGGTAATTCTGTGTTTTAAAATAGTTGATAAAGTGTATTCAATAAAATAGACGTATGCCAAGCTGTACGTTTTGTAGACCTATTAAGGTTCCCATTCTTAAACAAATGCATTCCTAAATACTTAAATGACGTCATACTTCTATTTGGGCTCCGCATATAAATTAATCAATACTCATTGCCCTGTCGTTTTCAAAACTTATGGCTTTAGTCTTTGAAAAATTGATTGTTAGTCCACATACGTTGCAATAATTTTTTCTACGTCATTAACATGGAGCGTAAAGAAGAATAAGTCAAAGGAAGCTGACAATGAGGAATGATAACGTACACATGTCTTAACGCACGTGTACATTTCCTTTACGGCATTTACAAAGTGGCGACTCAAATTTTCGTTTATTAATATTTGCCATAGAAGGCAATGATGGACACTATCAAAACATTCTTAGTAGTCAATTTTTTTTACCTTTTCACTTAATACTTTAGTAGTTATCGACTGCAAAATAAAATGCAGGCAGATATAGACTTTGTTTTCTGAAAACCAATTTCATTTTTAATAAGGTTATTGTTGTCAGTTGACTACTAATGAAATCTATTCAGTAGAATTCAAGGGTATACTTTTGAGAAGATATTTATCGATGTGATAGCTCTGTACTTTTTTTGCAATCGCCTTTTTTGAAAACTGGCTGTACAGGTCATCAATTATTAAAGTATCCCCCCACTGTTTTGTTTTCCGCGACGCCTTTTTTTTTATATTGATTTCCACAATTTGCGGGGGTATTGTCTTAGCTAGGTTACTTATTCGTATTACTTCATTTATGCGGTAATTAGATATTGCCTTCATTTTCGTTTTATTATATTTGATCCTCTATTAAATTATATTATTTCTATTTTGTACAGTTTTGTTTTTGATGTATTTATTTCTTAATATTTTAAAGTCGTTTTTGTCTTCGCGACATTTGTCATCGAGCCACGGTTTACTTGCGTGTGTACACTCGTTCCGCAGTAATATACAATAGGTCTACAAATTGCTTTTGATCCCTTGGGCAACCATGCAGATAAGTCTCAGCGGCTTACCTATTGGCCATTCGGATTTTGTTATTGTACTTTTTTACGCTATGTGAGTGATACACGTATTTTCCAAAATACCGAAGAATAGTGTTACAAACGCTTTATAATTGTATCCATTACAAATTAAGATTGTCCATCAACGAAACGATATTTTAAATAAGTTTCCTTGTCATTAGTAGTATAGTTTTTGTTCGTATATAATGTACAATCCATGACACGGCACTTTCACACGACGCATGTTTGTTAAATTGGCAATCCAACCTTATTCATATATGTTATTCAAACGTTTGTATGTCATTATAATAGTATACAATATACTTTAACTTTAGTGACTGTAAATGGCACATAAACGTGCACGATCCATCGAATTTAGTCTTATTTGAACCCATCTTTAAAATTCGCTAGTCGTACAATAATTTACTGAATGCTGCTTCATCCATAAATTAATACGAACCACGTACACGAAAGTTATGGACATCTGGCTTATAAAAGGTTTATGATAATGCTAGGTATATTATAAAAAATTATATTGTTTCTGTCCTCTTTCAATGCTATCATAAGAAAGGATTTGCATTGTGGTGTATTTAATATCGCATCGAAGAATATGTGCCCCCGTTCTTATGCGTATACACAATAGAAATAGCAATTGTGTCTAGTAATGCAACTGCAGGTTTGAATAAACTGACCCGACGCTAACGAATTTATCTTTGAAGGATAAGTATATATGTATAGAGTATAAATTAGAATGTGAATATTGTGTGCAGCGCTGAGCTAGGCATACATCTTACCAATACATGCAGTAACGTTTATAAAACTAACCGAGACACATATTTATCAGTTTCAATATTTATATAAGAAGTTTTTTTTTTAATTACCGCTAACGCCGAATTTCTTGTTAAAGATATTACTTGTTCGCCTCATAACACTTGATGAATAAATTGTGAGAACGTTTTAATACAAATCTTTTGTGTATGCATGTATGACATGTTTGAGATTAATTTGTTGTCAAATAAATTACGCCCTAGATTTTTCATTCTAACAAGATACTCGCTAATTGTTCTAGAGAGAAAGAAAACAATTACCAGCTCTTAAACAACCCAATAAACAACGCAAAAAGAAGTCCCGATTATGAACAAAGCATAGTAAAAATTAGTTCCAATTACAATTCCAAAAATATATGTCAAATCATTTTCGCACATTCGTTGTTTATCGGCCAATAAACAACTCTTTGTTGTTCTGGTGCGTGGCTATTAAACAACAACGAATAACGCCCTCTTGGTTTTATTCCTAATCATAACTCCTTATCGTTGTTTATTGGTGGATTAACAACAATACTTCGATCATTATTTCTTAATAAACGATTTACAGGTCGTGTTCTAATACTTTGAAGAAAGAAATGTAACGGCCAACCATATCGATGTCGCTCTCAATGTCAAGATGTTACGCTTAAACTCTAAATTCATTGGCCCCTTATTTTGCCCGCGTATATACGTTAAGATAGAGTAATCAATAGAACACTTGTCGACCTTGTCACTTTGCGTTTTGTTTGTTATAAAACTGTGATTAACATTTTTTATTATTGTATTTGCTACTTTTAAACATGCGGTTTCTTATTCCTTAATATACAAAAACGGTTATTAAATACATATTACATGTACCTCAAACATTTGCCAAAGCAAGATCGGTAGATATTACATTTTCATGTATTTCAGATTCATACCGGCAGGCGCTCCGCGATAACAAAGGTAATGATGCAGATATGTAAATATATGTGTTTGCAATAAGCAATGCTTATTTAATAAATAAATTAAATTGTTATGCAAACACGGTTATTTTTCCCTCTATACTTAGGGCCACAATCAACAATAAAAAATGTTCAGAGTGTGGCTGCCAAAATTCACAGCAGTAACTATATTTAGACTTCTTTTTTAATTTGTGCATGTTGTTACACGCAGGTGATAATTATCTTGTTGTTCTCAAGACCAAATATAAGCTAGGCGAAATACTTTTTAAAAGTAAGATTGAACTTATAAAAACAATAATGTTATAGATGGAACTTAATGGTAATCTCACAAAAGGTGAGAATCATTTACTTGTTTAAGTAAATCGATTGAGAAGAAATATATAGTTAATCCGTTAGCCATTGCTTTCTTCCTTTCTATACCTACCTGTTGTTTTCTTTTTCCTGGACGTTTATTTAACGACACTTTTGTTAATTTGTCTGGACAGTCTATTTTAGACAAAGATATATAGCATCTGACAATTTATGTCATTTCATACCATATTGTTAGTACGCGAGCCTTTGGCCATTTATTTTAATAAATGTTATGAGATGACAACGAGTGTCAGATCTTTTTTTATCACATGCTTTTAAATAAAATAAAACCCTTCTAATTTTACCAACATAAGTTGGTAATTCTCATAGTTGAGTACTGACGTGACGTCATTTTATGTTGACGAGATCATTTCACCAAAATAACGTCATGCGATTGGTCAGTCAAAGAATACGTAGCCAATGAAAACGCTTATGATTTTACCTTACACATGCGTAAGATAAAAATATTCGTAATGGTTGTATTGCACGGGAAACAAGGTGAATCATACGATAAAATGTTTGTCCAGATTTGCTTATATTAATCCAGAAGTTGGACATGTTCTATAAAGTAATTGATCCTGTTCTGAGGTATGGTTCATTATGTAGGGACTTAGCAAAACCTTTTTTTTTATCAGAAGGAACATGCTGAAAATATAATTGGATTATGGATATTGAGCGAAGGTAATGAACATGCAGTTTATTAAATAGGTTTAAACTGTTTATGATATCATGTACATACACAAAAATATAAATCCGACTAGACAATCTTGATCTAAAGTTTATTCGGAAACTGGTTTAAATTATGTTAGACTAAGCCATGGTGATCGGGATGTAAATGTCTTTTTAGAGAATTTTCAAGGAAGCATTGCAGATACGCGCGTACACAGGAGGAACTCCTAATTGTGTGATTAATGTAGAACTACAACAAACATAGCGACATCAGATATCAAATGTTCTTATAAAAGTTACCTAAACTTGCCCTCTATTCCATGCGGACAATAGTTAAGGTTATTTGATTATAAGACCATTATTTAAATTTTTGAGACACATTGTTTAATGGAGTGTTCTTTTTGTGCAATATTTACAGTTAACAGAATGTGTAATATGTCATCAGACAAGTGTTCCATAATACACAATATTTACTTGCAATTGTAAATTGATGATAATTCACATATATTTTATTAGATAACAATTCTCTATAAAGATTAATGTTCAGAAACACTGTATAAATGAGACCATCGCTTTATTGAAAAATATCGGGTACTAATGTGTATAATATATTATGACTGCTCCGCCAAATCAAAATTACCGACTATAACAGAAACTTGTTTTTGTCCATGAAGGCCTAACGGGCACTAAAACAAAGTATTGCAAACACTATAATTTTATACAGTTTTATGACTTATATTACAGGTGTACAATAATTTAACAATATGTGAAGCCAGTTAACGTTTACTTGGTGTTAGTCCGCGAAAGATTGTCTTTAAAGTGATATTTACATCAATTTATTTTCACACCAATACAAAGGCATGGAATGTTGAAATTGTATACTTCTTCCATGTGTTGTTTTCTTTAACATTACCAAGTATTATCTAAGCCGAGTTTTTATTTAAGAATTGAAATGCCGTTTTATTATAAGGCAAACTATAAAGCCCGCCATGTAATGGTCGACATGTGGTTTAAAATGACTAGCACATTTACGGCTTTATTTTACTGATACTTCACTTTTAAATAATATTTAAATAATAACAATATTATCTTACGAAAAACTGACCCGCCCCCTGGCGGTCGTGTTGTTTTTTTTAACGGAGGGAAACCATTTTCAAACTCGGCCTAGATTTGTAAGAAAACAAACGTTTTCGGCAAAGTTTCAAGAATATTGGGCAAAAAATGTGACTTCTAATATGAACAAGCTTTTCCTTCAAATAACCTAGTAAACTAGTTTTTGACCCCACACGACCAAGTTTCAAACTCGGCCGAAATATCATGGGGACAAATGTTCTGAGCAAGTTTCATTGTGATTGAGCAAAAAACGTAGCCTCTAGAATATAAACAAGCTTTACAATGTTTTCAATATGACCATATAAGGCAAACTGCCCCACCCCCCATTGGCCAAGATATTATTAAAACTAATGTTTTGAGAAAGTTTCAAGAAGATTGGGCAAACCAGTGATTTATAGAGTGTTCTGGGCAAGTGTTATGAAGATTGGGCAATAAATGTGGCCTTTAGTTTGTTAACAATGTAAATATTGACAAACGACTAACCACGGACTGAAATTAGGCTGTCACAATAGCTCACTATGAGCACGTTGTAAATTTTTATTTTGACGATACAATTTGTTGTTCTTATGCCACCACTCACTTGTTTTTGTTTCTTGTTAATGGAACTTAATATGGAAATACAACACGTGCTTTATTGTTTTGTTTAAGTACTATTATGTATATTGTCTGCTCTTTTCTTCTGTTTGGTTTGATGTTTGATTTCTTAGCAGTGTTTGTTTTCTTATTCCTAGTTTCAAACGCCATTCAGACGCACCATCATCGGTTTGTTTCCGACATAGGTAAGTCATGACATATTCGCATTGTATTTATTGTCTTTGAACATTCTTATACATAAGTGACATGTTCGTTGCTCGCAAATGAAATTCGTTTCAGTTGTAATATATTGACTGTGAAATCGACGCCTCCTTACTTTATAAAACTTTTACATTTTCATGTTAAGTGTTTTGTAAAGTTTAGCAGATGCATGTAATGTAATGCATTTATTTGAATTTACCACTTACTTAAAAAAGCCACTTTTCTCACTTCTATTCGATATTAGGCTAAGAGGGGTCTCAACACCGTTTTTTTAATATTATATTTTTGTAAAGCTATATGAATTGCATATGCAGCAAAGGAGCTTGCCACTTAATAGATAGAACGATACCTGGATAAAATGTAATAGAATAGGCCACAACTTATAGAATACTCGAATTGTGCGACATGATCGTTAAAAATAATTTTCCTTAAGATCAAGATTTGCCTAATGTGATTCTCTCAATACAATATTGGTTACTTTAGATAACAACTTATTTGAAGTTCAATAAAACGGACAATATTTCAGTTAATGCGGATATCTTGTTGATAGTTCGCAGCATTTTGTTTCTTCTCGTCATATAAGTGTCAAGCATTAGTGCAGTATTTAATATCTGCCTAAACGCAATCAAAATCAAATTTTAGCATGTGTGGTATACAATAGAACACTCTCACATTAGTCCTAAGTTTAAAAAATAAGGGGATTATTTCCGGAAGAAACGATATTACTTCAGAGATCACTTTGTAGACCGTTTAGTTTGAATTGGGATTTTTAATGACACCAATCTATCTCATGTTTCCGCCGTATCATATATAGTATTCATTTGTTGACTGTTAATGTAAATAATACGTATTACATTACTTTTTAAACAATTAAAAATATAAACTTTCATTTATATTTGTTGTAAAATCGATTTATCACATTTAAATTACATCACCCTATGATGTTCACCAGGTAATTGAATTGAAAATCAAGCGTTTATCGGAAATTGAAAACTTTGCCTTCGCTCGGACTCGAACTGAGGAACTCCGGGATTAAAAGTCTCAGCGGCTTACCTATTGGCCATTCGGATTTTGTTATTGTACTTTTTTACGCTATGTGAGTGATACACGTATTTTCCAAAATACCGAACAATAGTTTTACAAACGAAACGATATTTTAAATATGCTTCTTTATCATTAGTAGTATAGTGCGTGTTTGTATATAATGTACAATCTCTTTCTGGGATCTATGCGAAACATTTTAAAGGTGTCAGTTTTCCCATCTGTGAACATATTTCCATGACACGACACTTTCAACACGACACATAATTGTTTAATTAGCAATCCAACCTTATTTATATACCGTTTTCAAACGTTTGTATTTCATTCATATTGTATACAATAAGTATAACTTTAGTGACAGTAAATGGCACATAAACGTGTACGATCCATCGAATTTAGTCTTATTTGAACCCATCTTTAAAATTCCTATTAGTTAAATAATTAACTGAATGCAGCTTCATCCATAAATTAACACGAAACACGTATGCGAAACTTAGGGACAGCTGGCTTATAAAAGCTTTATGATAATGCTAGGTACATTATAAACAATTTATATTGTTTCTTTCATATTTCATTGCAAATCATAAAATAGGATTTGCATTGTGATGTATTTAATATCGCATCAAAGAATATTCCGATATAATATCTGTCAAAATAATAATAAATTTTTGCGAAATTTAGAAAACGCAATATTTTAAATAAATATGATTGCTTCAATAAAGGCAGGTATTTAAATCGGCTTGTGAATACAGTGCAGTGACGATGCATATTATGATATGTTGTAAAAGCTGTTACGCATTTAAACCTTTCGTTCGTTTTCTTTTCCCGTCTTCCAACTAATAAATCCGGACATTTACTCTTTATGCATTTGCTTAAGATCTATTTCTTAAATATCCAATATACATATACCACGTGCATTTACAGCATTTATTGCATTCGCCGTTTTTACCATAAAATGAGTATTTTAAAGACGATTTCGGTAGTTTTTTCTGCGCATCTTTTCGCGCATCACAGAAGTTGATTTAAATCTTCAAAATGTGAAGTGTCGTGACAGGTACTAATATTTATTAAATATATTCATAATAATTGCCATAAATGTAGTAGGAGTTTCTTGTGACTCGATTATTTTTGAAAGTATTCAATGAAAACGAAAGTAGCAACATGCGGCCTGAATATTGTTTTTGCATATAGCTGTGAGCTTGCTAGCATTTAATGTGAAGTGTTTTGGCGGTAATGGCTTTTTATACATAGTTATAATCAATTGCTGATACTAAAATAAGTATATATAATATATATCCATTACCTTTTATAAGTGTAATATTATAAATAATTACTGTCATTCCATCCTGTTTTTTTTTTACAGAAAATTATCCAATACGCACATGCAAACTATATATTTGTTTTCTCGGAAACAAGCACGGTGATCCCCTGTTTTCATATTTCCAGTCTACTAAGCATATAAATATGTATTAAATATAGAAAATTCAGGACTTTTCACGGAACAATTTGTTTTTTATAGTCAAAAACAAACTTTTATATGATTACAAAATGTACATTTATTTTGGAAAACAAATGTATGTAACATCATAAAATACCATTTAAAGTCAACTTTTGTTAAAACCCACTAAATTATGACAGTGTTATGGCCCATTTTCGACTTAATTTCCCTAAAAAATGGTTATTGTATGATATGGAAACTTGACATATTAAAAAACAAAAAACAAATATTTATCTAGTGTATACGACATGCCTTTTGTCATGTCAAAACATGTGAGGTGGGGGCATCCGTGTCTGTGTACATTTTGCATGTTTATACATTTGTGCAAAACACACTGCTTTGTCTGTGTTTAATTTGTTGTCTGGTTATACCCGTGCAAACGAAGGGGGGGGAGGGGGGGGTAGTGGAGGAAGATGCAGGAGTGAGCTTGTCTGTCTGTTGGTTTTATGATTTCCGGATGATAACTCAAGAAAGGCTTGACATATTCAAATACTTGTTGGTACACATGTGTAACATCACATAGCACAGGTCAAGTTCGACTTTTGTTATAAACCACGACATTGTTACAGGGTTATGGTCCCTTTTCGACGTAAATACCCTACAAACATGGTTTCCGGATGATAACTAAAGAATGGCTTGACATATTCTAATAATTCTTCGTACACATGTGTAACATCATAAAATTCAGATGAAGTTCGACTTTGGTTATAGACAACACAATTTTACCAGAGTTACGGGCCCTTTTTTACTTAAATTCCCTAAATTCATGGTTTCTGGACGATAACTCAAACATGGCTTGACATATTCAAATAATTTTTGGTACACATATGAAGCATCATTAAATACAGGTCAGAGTCTACTTTTGTTACAAACCACTAAATTTTGACTGAGTAAATAGGTTTTGTTTTTACTTTAATTCCCTAAAAACTGATTTTCGGACAATAACTCATGAAAAACTCTTCATATTTAAATTAATTTTGGAACATACGAGGTAGGTGAAACGCCATAAAATACAGGTCTGGTTTGACTTTGGTTACTAACCACTAAATGTTGGCAGAGGTATGGCTCCTATTGAAATTATTTTTTTCCAAATAAACTCTTAAACATTCACAAATTATAGCTTTCTCATGTTGTCAATTTCTTTTAAATGGATGACATAGTTTTGTGACAAGGCCATATTGTGGGGGTATATCCGTCACTCAGGTGACAAGTGTAGCTGATAGTTGTTGGTTAAAGTATACAATATGGTATATCTATAGTGACTATAAATGGAACATAAACGTGCACCAGGCTTTCCAGCCGGATTTCTTGAATATAAGCAAAGCAAACCTCCAGATGCGACAGCAGGAGAGAACTCTTATTATCAGCTCGAGGTCTTTAATTTATGGCAAGTGACCAATTGTAAACAACAATACACAGGACATCACAAAACACATAACAAACACAAAACACAAATGAATAAAACAGGGGTCACCGCCTTTGAATGGTCTAAGCAAACCTCACACTTGGCCCAGAATTATAAAAAAAAATGTAAGTGTAAATAAAATTTAACCTCACAGCATCGCAATTCAAATTAAACAGTAATAAAAGAAAATATTATTCATTTGATGTACCAGTTAAGTACTCAATGGCTAGATGCAGACCAGAGCAGCAGAATTGCAACTTTCTGAGGCACGATGAAATGAAACAAAAGAACAAGTATCAACTACAACTCGTATTTTTATAAAAGCTTTAAGGACATAGCATCACAATTTTCAGATCATCGTCAAGTACTTTCAGGAAGAATCCGTAATGTTGGGTGTAAAAGCCAGATTACATAGCTTTGTTGAAGTTCTTTATTTTAAACTAAATACAACTTAATATATTATTCTACATCTTCCTCCTTACCCAAATTAAAAAATATAGAAGGCATGTCAGCAACACCCCCCCCCCCCCTTCCAAAAGCTTCCGATGCGTCTGACTCACTTACTCCTCGAAATCGGCTTCTTCATCCAACCCCACCTCCACTAAATAGGCTGCAACGCTCGAACCATCCTCCCCAGAAATCTGCCGCGTCGCGCTCCCTCACCTCTCCGAAATCGGCTGCAACAATCGAAATTCCGCCGGCGATCAATCGGCAGTACCGCTTTAACTACCGCACTTTATCGCTTAAACTACCTGGCATATCGCTCGACCAGCACTTATCTGTTCCTTATCTTTAATTCAAGAAATTCTTTTAAAAATATTACTCCTGCTAAAATCGTAATTACCGAGGGTTTATCAATTAAAAAAAGTGTTAACCTAGCTACTTTGAAGGCAGTGTTCAACAAAATACTAGTCTGCATTTTTATGGAATTCATTTTGAGTCATACAAAGCCTAGCGTGTTCCGCCTTCGAATTCTGTCATAATCGCTAGTTTTGTTTTCAAAAACTTCATAAAATGTAATCGAATGCGAAAAAAATCAATCGTTGTCAGCTATAATACATGCGGACTACAAAATCCGAAACAAATCACCGTTGTTTTACTTGAATATGCGGTTCCTAATCGACATAAACTACGATCCTGTATTCCTATGTAAAAACCGTGTTATGCTACAAAAGCGCGCGAAAATTATGTAGCCAAGCACAAGGTAACCGACGCCTAATGGAAAACATGCGTGTACTTGTCACGGCTTAACTGCAGCTTGTATGTGAAAAACATTACGTTTGACGACGTTAAACTGTGTTTCAAAATGAGGCTGTATATTACATTATTCATTTTTATATTTATGTATGTCAATTTTTATGACGGATAAGGGAATTACCGGAATACAATAATAAATACCTGTTTTCAAATGCATGTTCACTTTTCCCGGAAACGCTAGTATTTGTTGCCAGACACGTTTTTAGATGCTAGTAAATTATTAACACCCCCCTTAAAATCGCCGTATTTGACTGGCTAATGAGATCGTTGTGGGCAGGACTCCACAGTTCAGTCATTTGTCAATAGCATTTTTGGGAGTCAGACCTTATCGAATAAAAAAAGCGTTCGTGTAGGGCCCTTTGGTTAAAGATCGGTGTAATTGTAAGGGATTATGTGTTTTCGCTTTGAAAATTAAGAAATGTTGGCATTATTTTATTGTGTCGGCAAATGACTATCTGCTTTGCAGGCATGTCGGGCCCGACAAGCAAAACAGGCCTGCGGGAAACCCTGGTGCACAATCCATCGAATTAAGTCTCATTTAAACCGATCATTTAAATGAGCATGAACCCATGAAACCACACTTAACGATTGTAAACATTAATTTTCAAGTGTCAACTATTATTTTATTTGCACAATTATAATATAATTATTTCAAATTAGCATTATGTAGAACGAAGATGTGTATCAAAAACAAATTTTTTAACAACACATGTTTTCTTTGACATCATTCACCAAAACTGAATAGTGTTACAAGATTTATAATTAATTATGCACATGTTTTTTTTTGGTTAAAAAGTGTTTCTAGGTAAAAACGTTTGTTCAATCAAATGTATTATTAAATACAACATATAATAGCAAAGTATTTGCTTCATTTGATGAGCTTGTGAACGGTTATGGCTCATTAAATGCTGCATTTGAAATGGTTATAACATTTTAATTCAAATTGCTTACATGAACTTTTGTTTGGCTTCATTATCGGTATTTGTTGGTATATTTATACAGACCCTTACCCGGACTAAATCATATCGGAAACAATCCCCATAATTATAATTGTCCTATCAAAATTCCAAAATAGCCCCAAACTGCTGTTAAATATTGCACATGTTTGCGATGAACAAAATCCATTGAACCACTATAAAGATTACAATTTCGTATACAATATAATGCAATTATCGCACTGTTCATTTTCGACATACCATATAGGATGGAACACAGCGTCATATAATATGAAACTGTTATGTCTATATATTTCACCGATTTCCGCCAGTGCAACATTTCGCTTAGAATAATACACTGAGTAAAATATATTCAAATATTGAACAATATTTACTTGCTCTGCTTCTTTATCAAAATGTTTATTGAACAGATGACAACTCTGTTGAATGTCCTTAACATTTCCAAAAATTATTGCACAAACACTATTGTATATTGTATTGAATTATCGCACAGTTAGCGCACAGTTATCGCACATTTTTGTACAATATATAAAAAACACATTTGTACTGTAGATATATAATACATATTTGTACTAAAACAAGGTAATACATTGACTTCGCTAACGGGACGTTATGCGTCTCCGCTGCTGAGCCGATACATTATAACTGGCCGCGGCTGATTGTTCGATATTAATCAGTGAGCTTCCGATCGCACGACGACAATGACAATGGATGTATTCCGCCGAAATCAAACGACTTTATAACAAACTGAACCATAATTCAATTGAAAACACATATAGCGAATAGGTCTGATAGTTTAGAGATTTGGATTGAGCATTATTGTACTTTTGTTACATTGAAATAACTGAAATAATCAACTTATTCGGAATACTTCATCGCAGTCACATTGCTACACGACTAACCTAGTTCTGAGTAATAAACTCTATTTTTACTAAAATTGTACAAGATCTCGATCGATATAAAATATAAACTCATACAGTCGTTTCTGTCAAACATCAAATTCATCATTGTGTTATTTTGCTCCTCTTACGGCTCCTTGGATAAACATGCTTGCCACTTTGATAGTGCCCAAGCGTAGACAGTACCCTGAAAACTACCCCTAGGAAATGTAGCTGGGTAAGATGAAACAAAAACGAGTTGTCGACATTTATTTTCAGGTTTGTCGTTAAATTGATTAAATGTAGTGGATCTACATGTATCTTTAAGTTTATAAACAAGCATCACTGAACAAAATTGAACAAATCCGCAACTTTTACCTCAATGACAACTCCAATTTGTTGCTTCTAACAAACAAAATCCAACAATAAGCACTTCGATTTATTGTTTTGTGTCCATTAGCTTTAGTTTTTAACAATTATAATTGTCATTGCATGTGAGATTTTTCTGAGCAGAAACAAGATTTACAAGACTGGTTAGAAGTTTGAATTTTATACAAATCTCTAAATCTTTCTACAACTGGCAAACTCAACATGTATAAAAAAAAAACTGAATGCGAGATTTATTTAACTGTTTGTAATGATTTGTGGATGTGATTGTATTGTGTGTATTGTGATTAACTCTTGGCTAAGTTTAAGGTTCGGCATGCCTTTAAACCAATTGAAAACCTCAATTCGTTGCATTGACCTTTTCAAGGCGGTGACCCCAGTTTTAATCACTTTTATGTTTTGTGTTGTGTTGTGTGTATTGTTCTTTGTTGTATTGCCGATTGGTCACTTGTCTTTAAATAAAGGAACAGCGGATGTTAATAAGGGTTTATGCTGATGTCTCTGGAGTTTCATAATTCTTATATTTTACTATTTTTATAAACAAAATATTTACAAGAATCCTGAGAGTCCAGCGAACATGTATTTGTTTCTTCAGTATGTTTTCTGTTTACAATATAAATTACGTCATGTGTTAGAATTTTGTCACATCTTGCGTAATTAGTTATAGGTAAATTAAATAGAAGTGCGGAAGGTTGGTTTTGTAGTTTTGTTAACAGTTTGTGTAATTAAGGAACGGAACATGATTCTTTTCGAATATATAAACATCTTTCGTGTTTAAAAATGTTCATCAGATCTATTGACGGAGATACGGTCACGTAGTCAACTGACCACTTTTGGGTTATTAGGTTACCTCGTTATTAGGCTGATGTTAGGTTATGTGACTTGAGCATATGTATTATAAACGATTAATCACGACAGAGATGGGCCATGAGTCTATAAACGGCCATTTCTGTATGAAATCATTGCGTTATTAAATTAATGGGTACTACAATACGTATAATATATTATGTCTTGTCCACCTAATTATACTTTTATGTAATTTTAATAATTATCAAAACTGTTTTCAGCATTCGATTTTTTCAGAGCGGTGCAAATTCGATTAGCATGTTCATGTCAACGATAATGCAGACCACTTAAATGTCCATATTACTAGTATAGCTACATGATTTACTGTTACAAGTTATGCATAGAAGCTAATGTTTTTCACAGTAGTAATCAGCACAATTCGCCTCTGGTTTACATGCACTTATCAATCATATATTTTAATACAAACGTATCATACTACAATCAAACGTATGTACACTAAATGAAATGGCATTTTCCGTAAATCTGTATATTTAGTTCTGAATCTGTATATAGTTCTGAACAACCAACGTTTAAATGGGCGCTTCATGTAGTCAGACACAGTTCATTAAAAACCTCGCAGCGGTAACTTCCCCGAACCGGTAGAAAATGATTTAAATTATTCTCAAAATCAGTCCAATCACTGTGTGGAGGTAGCATACTTTGTACGAATACGGAAAACATGTGCTAATTCAATTTTGAAAATGGTTTGCTCATGGAATCTTTTACAAAACTATCAGCTGATTAAATCTTCGAATATGGCGTGAATCTCCCATAAGGTACATTATTCCCGTCGTTGGAATACGATAGTATCAGCAAGACATGTTTTTTTCCCATTTCACAATAAGCTTTGTAATTTGAATTGCAATGATATGGGGCTAAAGTTATTTACATGTGCGTTTATTGTAATTCTGACCTTAATGTGAGGTTCGGCATGCCTTAATACTGGTTTAAACCCCGAATGTCTTGCATTGACCGTTCTTAGGCGGTGACTAGGAGTATCATATTTATGTTGTATATATAAAACCCCTCTTGCATTGAACAGAATCATTTGATTATATGTGAACTCCTAAACAGCAGTCCAAGTAGTCTTTCTAACTAGAAGCTTCTTTGGCAGACAAAGTTTTACTTTGTTACATTTCTAAATGTGTTTATAAGTTTTAACTATAGGACTAATTAAACTGTTATGGCAATAACACTGAAGTTATTTAATAGCGGCTGATAGTAATATTTCAGCATATGAATGTGAACTGGTCAATCATGATGAACGGTAATGCTCTCTGTGTGAGTTCTGCTCTTATTATCAACGCGTTTTCGTAGTAAATGTCGGAAGTGCTTATAACCACTAGTGAATGAGATGTAACGTCTGCTTCATTTCATCTTTCAATGTGAGTATTGTTGTTTCTTTGGCCGATAAATTGAACTGTAGCCGATCAAATGACACTTATGTTGTGAACTCGTGCACACTAGTCTAGTGAAAGCTCGTTTGTATACAACTGTAAAATTCTAAATAACGAATTAGTTAAGTCGAACTTTTGTGCATACTCAGCTATTCAGACTGAAAATTAACAGTAAATTAATAACCATGGTAACACGATGTTATCACAACTCACTATCACATGTTACAACCCCCGCTAAACCTTAAATATAAATATGCTAAATATAAATAAGAAAGAGATGGATCGATGGGTTTCTTAGTTAAGTTGAATTCTACGTTGTGAAAGTCATAAGTGAGTCGCACCTTATAAAAAGCTTGGGATACTTATTTTTTGTTTCCCTTCATATTGACACGCAAACATGTTTTGTTCATAACGATGTTGGTGTTTATGACGTACACTTATTTCACCTGTTACATATCTGGTGTAATCATGATGCTCCATATTTTGAATACAGTGAAAATATGCGCCTTACTTTCAAATTGTATGTTTTTATGTAATACTGACCGAGAGCGTACTATTATTTGTGTTCTAACTTTGCACATATCATGAACCTGTTTAATTGGCTTATGCATACTGTGTATCCTGCTTTCACGTATCAGTACTCTTAAATATGCTAGATATAGATTTCACTTTCAGGTGAACAGATCGAACACACAACTCGGTCCTATTGAATAATAAATAACATGCATTTTTACAGTTCTAATAATTATACTACAGTCATTAATATCCCCTATACGCAAACATGTTCTCATTTTATTTAGCCTTGGAAAGAAGCAGGTTTTAATTAAGTAAATTTATTCGGACTAGTTCCCACTAACTATTAACTAAACATTAGTTGTGTCGTTGATTGTGTTGTTAAGGCGGAACATAATACTATATAAACATGTGGGTGCAAGTAACCAACGATGTGAACATATTTATTTGTTTTGAAATATGTAGTTTGCGTTGTTTAAAAGTTTTCGTAATGTGATGGCTGTATATGTGTACTTTCATCTTTTATTAAATGCTGCATGTAAAATGAATTAGAATATTACTGTCCAAATGCGGCGTTTCATTAGAGGATATACGTGGAGAAGTCAGAACATATGCAAACATAGTTTTAAAAAAGAACAATCAAAAGTGTCAAAATGTCCATAATAAGTATTTCCAAATTGAGGACATATTTAACCGAAGTGCCATTTATTTATATTTATTAACGGAGGTTAATAAGCGTTTTCCTCTGCTGATGTTTTGGAGCTTTATTTATATTGTAAATGTTTGAACAAAACACAAATATACTGTAAAATATAATCCATGGATTTATAATCATAATTTTGTAGTATTTGTATTTTTTATTTCAGATACAAGGATACTATACAACATGTACACAGTGGAAAAACGTAATAAGAACATACGGCTGATGGTGACAATAACACAAGGAATGCTAAACATCGCATTAGAATATGTTAGCTCAAAGATGCTCAAACACATAAACTATTTTCCAGAGCAAATACGAATGTTTTTGCACACCCCAATCATACGTTTAGTAACTGTATTTCTATCGACGGCAGTACAGTGGCTCAAGTTATGTTGCGTCCACCATTTATGGAATTTAAACTATTCGCGTTAAACTTTAGTGAAGCTACCGATGTATGCCTCGTAAGTAACCACAACAATGAACCCACGAGACTGAATAAGAAGGGTACCTAACTGGACCTATATCTGTCAACTGTTAAATTTAGTACCAAATGCTTCACTTTTCGAGAACATGTCCATGCAAATATTTCAGAAAATAACCCATAGATGTATTTGCAATGCAGCAAAAATGTGTAGCATGTTATAAGGAGCTCATCCATTACCATTCCGCCTTATGGCGTTATTTTATAAGGTCGCAAACATACCACGAAAAAGCTCATCGAGATTCACTACGTATTGCTATGCAGCAATTATCAAAGATGTTTTTACGAGGAAAAACATTTATGACATAATTCAAATGTACTTTAAAAAAAGATGGGTATAGAGTCACAACAAATCAGATTTGTAGAGCCAATAACGCAGAAATGATAAACACGTAAAATAATGCAAAGCATTGTAACAAACAGCCTTGTACCATCGTTCTATTGTCTGTTTCGCAGTGAACAACCAGTTTTCTATAAACATAGTGGAAATCAGAGAAGCAGAATAGACTATGCAGTAGCGGCCACTAAAATCAGACTTCACTATCGTAACATGGAACCACGGACTTAAATATACAAAAGGCTTTTAAAAAGGAGACGATCCAGAATAATCAGATCTACGAACACTAACAGCTTAATTAGCTTAATAAATGTTTAGCTCCAAGAAATAGTGACAATAGTGTTAAACAATTAGTCGTTTTATCATCACAAGTTATTATTAAAAAACCGGTTAAACACGCATTTTATGCAAAAGCAAGCCACTTTATATTTGACTATTTACATGTGTTTGGATTATTATACAATTTATATAAATTATATCAAAATTGGCTTCATTAAGTAAACTATAATTCTACAATTCGAAGTGTTATGTCTTAATTTAGACAGTTCTAAATATTGTATATGACCGTAATGAATGTCAGGTCACGTGGGCGAATTATCCAATCAGAACGCAGCGTTAACGTTAAAATGCAAACAGTTGTAATTATCAAATCATGACTATTGTAATACATACGTAAACATTGCTGTGACGTCATCCCATTTTTCTCATTGTACAATATGTGTAATGGTAAACGGGTAGCCGTCCAATATATGCGTGTTTTGGTAAGATATTGGAGTGTAGTCGGTTAATACTGGACAGCATGTACTAGTTAAGGTCATCTGAAAACACATCGTCGCAAGCAGACGACTTTTGTACGGCTAATTTTAGCACAGATATAAAATATTATTATTGAAACCACTTTTGACAAACACTTCTTTTGTACATACATTACCTATGATTAAATGGTGGTAAAGGTAAGACACCAGTTAACCCGACATTTCTGACCGATAACGTGTTATTCTGTTGCCGTTATGTTTCTTTCTATATACTTAAATATGTGAATAACGTAACGAATGCATAGTTTTTTGGCATAAATACAATTTATCAATTGCACTTTACATAATAACCATCCTGAACTGACTACACCAATAAGATACCGAAACACACCAGATATTGGATTGATTGACAAACACATACTATCTAGTTTTAGATATATTGCAAAACAAAAACAAATGGCGACATTAGTTTGTAGAACTGCGTATTAAAATGATATCAAGGTACATATTTTGCAAATGCCCCCGCCATCAGAATCGTTTTGCGGCTTGAGATAGGTAATGTGATGAAAGCAGGCATTCAGATGGTGCTTGGCAATTACATATTTCATATAAATTTGTATCATTAACCCATTGTATTAATATGTTTCCACATTATGAACTTATTGTACTGACTTTATATCCATATAAATTATTTGGAGATAGCTAATAACCTTTATTAGAAATAAGTTACCTGCATATGTTATTAAGAAACGCATAGTAAAATATTGTCGTGCACTCTTTGATTAAATACTAAAACTCATTGCTATTTTTCCAGATCAAGAAGCTTACCTTACTATTGTACTTATCCATTTAATTCCAATTTGCAAAACCAACTTAGAGCAGTATGCATGTAAATACTGCTCTCACCATAAACAAGATATTACATTTCAAATTATGTCATAGATATTAGCCGAAAACGGTTTGAGGCTTATATGGTACTTAAAACATTGCAAACCCAAGTTTAACTATGTTAGCAATATTAATAGGTATGACTTGCTCAAACCAATATATTTTATAATAATACAAAACACTGTTATATTAATGATTTAAAATTCCCCCAAAATAACCTCTTTAATAAATCCGTACACACAACCCGAGTTTTCACATGCTTTTGTTGCACAATGTTTATCCAGCCTTTGCAAAAAGCGAAATGTTCATTCAGGAAAAAACAAGTGTACAGTGCGGATGTTTGATTTCGAAGACGGGATATAAAGGATTTATTGCTAATCGCAATGGAGGGAGCCACCTTCCAAATACACTAACCAGAAATAATATGAAGCGTAATAGTGTTTGTGGTTGGTGCAGTATGCACGTGTAAAATTTCAATGCTCCACTTTGGATATATATATTGGTTATAAATGCATTAGTGCAAGCAGTAAGGTATTATAAATCTGATCTGTGAACGTTGCGCTGAGTTTTAGTAGTTTGTGTAAAGAGTAGACGATACATTTTACTATTTTCACTATTAGTTTGTTAGTAATATATAACTTTTTTATAATAAACGAAACACGTATCTCCAACTGCAAATAATTTCGACTGCAAATAATTAAAACATTGTTGTAACGTCATCCCGTTGTTTTCAGTGTACCATAATTTTAATATTAGACGGGTAGTCGTCAAATATCTGGCGTATTTTGGTAAGATATTGGGAGTGTAGTCAGTTAATAATGGACAACACGTGCTAGCTTAGGTAATCTGAAATATGCGTGAGCGAACATATGCAAATTGTTTCCCTTTTCGGTGATGACATCACGCGTTATCACACCGAAAACAATTTGTGTTTATGCCATTGAGTATTCTTTACATTTTGATTATTTTTAACGGATTTTTAACACGATCTTTTCAGTTTTATGTCAGTATTGTTTTCTCTATAATGCGTAGTAATCGGTGTTACAATAAAAATTCCTTCGCCATGTTGGATAACGATAAAATGTGCCGTGGATTAGATAAGCAATTTAACCCGCAATTGTTTTTACTCTAGGCATTATCGTGGCAGCGTGTTCACAGTGCAAAAGTCCACCATGCTGTACAGTATATTCATAGGCAACGAAGAATCCAGGTTTCTAAATTTATTCTAAGTTTAAATACACGCAATTGTATACACGTAGTCGATGAAGAATGTCCAGCTGTTAAATCAAGTAGTTAACACCCACTGCCAGGTTTAAATATATTGATGATAAACGTGCGTATTAAAAGTGAAACGTTTTATTTTCTAAAAATAGTGTGAGCATACGTGTTATGATGTAAACAATAGTTAACACTGTCATGGCATTCAAACGCACATGCGTTCTCGCAAGCAATTCAGAATATTAAACTGGTAGATGCGCGTTAAAATGTAAAATAACAAAACTATGTAGTAAGAAATGGATTGCCAATACGTGTAAAGTGTTTTCTATATTAACTGTTCGGAGTTAACAACACAGTTGGGTTATAACGCATTATAAAGAAAATTGTGCTGACATAAAACTGAAACATCGTGTTAAAAATCCGTCTAAAATAATGCAAATGTAAAGAATACTCAATAGCATAAACATAAAAATGTGTTTGTTTTCGGTGTGATAACGCGTGATATCATCACCAGAAAGGAAGACAATTTACATATTTTCACTCGCGCAAGCGCTCGTGAAAATATTAATTGTCTCCCTTTTCGGTATCACACGTTATCACACCGAAAAACAAAAACAAATATCCTCTATTATTAAACAAGATAAAAAAAAAACAACAAGGAACAAAATCAGATTAAACATATGGTCGTTAACCGTTTTGTAGAAGAAAACATGGTTTCATAACATATTTGGTGTTCCTTAGGTTAATTTTTATAAATTCATAAATACATTTACAAACATGTGTAAATGTGATTTTATTTGTTTTGTTTAAAATTATTTGATACCGTCGTAACATATTCTTTGGTGTTTTTGCTCATCTAAGTTTCATCCAGTCAGGGTCAGGTTTTTTGGGAGTAAGTGCTTTTATTTAAACTTCGTATATGGACATCTTATTGCGAAAGCAAGCTTTGGATTATATATGGGTCCTTTGATAAAAGGTCACTGCAATATAACTTAAATATATTTTTTTGATAATGTTATTAAATGCATATATCGAGAGTTGAGCAAAACATTCTTCATCTGCTTAACATGTCCATATAAGATGTCCAGTTGCACGCTCCACCCTTGTTAGGGACACAGTATTGAGCGTCCTTAGTTAACTTTTTGTATCAGGTCTGTGATGCCAAGTTTAGGTTCGGTGTTACTGTACAATAATTCTCTCAGAAACACGACTTAGATGTGAGCATTTTATATTAATCTTTATTCGAAACCACATTGTGAGCATGAACTTAGCACTGAGTACAGGTTCCATAATGACAACGGTCAAGGGCACTGTTACAAAATTAGACATTTGAATTAACGCTTTAACTTAGCTTTGAAATAATTGTGCTGTCCTTCGACAACTCACGTCTTCGTTGATTGTAATTGAAGTAATACTGTCAGAGTTTAAATAAAAATATACCGGACTGTAGAAACAAAACATTGTCTCATAATCATACTGCAGATAATAATTCACTGGTGAAGGAGTAAAGATGACACATTTTATTAGTTTAAAATAATGAATCGTAAAATTGATTATGATGCCGCACATTAATGGCAATTTTACTCCAACGGGAATACCAGATACTGGAATTATAATTACAATTTCCTTTGGTTTCATCATTTTACAATGTTCTAATTGGCTGAAATGCATCATGTGACCGTGGCGCATGCAAAAGAATACCACAAGAACACCTAGGAAAATGTGCAAGCTACATCTGTGTAGAATAGGTCAGTTTTCTATTCTGAATAGTATCTAATTATATAGCAGTATCATATAGTGTTTATGTCCCTTGTCCGCTAGTGTTTTGTAGTATTTATGTCCCTTGTCTTGCATGTGTCTATTTGTCCCATTTATGAGACTCAGTCCCTTGTCTTGTGTGCGTCCAGCCATGTACTGTGATGTCATTCCTGTATTGTCCAGTCAGTATGAAAGCTGTGTGATAAACAAGATTTTGATTGGTCAGGTTGGAAAGAGCATGTTTTATAGTGACCAAATAACTGACCATGCTTCCCTTTCCCTTTGTGCTAAGCCAGCAGAGAGTCGCAAGACCTTCAAAGCTGTTTAATTTCTTTTTGCTGTTCTGTATATCTCCAACCTGGTGAGTGTGCTTGTTTTTATTCTAATTTGCATTTATAAATTTGTTTTTATGCAATTCACTGAATGAAATGTATGAATTTTCGTCTATTGTATTTTGTATTAGTTTTGTGAATATTGTGATGTATTGTAATTCGATGTTATTTGTTGTAGGTTTTTTCATTTATATATTACATTTAATATATAAATGCCGATACATTGTCGGCGTAAATAAACAACTTGAACCTCGAGACGGTATCAGTTTAACACTCCACCCCACCCCACTACATCAAATTGTCACCTCTGAGAGCTGAATGTCCCATTTATCATTGTAAAAATCCAATTTTCAAGTACGCAAATGACTCGCCAGCTGCGAAGCTCTAAACACTCCGCGAAGTAGGCTCACGTTGTTCAATTAAGCATAAGTCAATGGTGATTTGCACAAAATTCGTCAGTTCATTTTCCCCAACATTTATCCATTCACATTGCACGATTGGGCGAAATATATATTGTAAATCCAGTTTGTGGCGAATCTTTATAATACACAGTGGCGAATCGTTATCAACCACTGGCGAATCGTCGTTAAACTGTGACCAATCAATATGCGGCGAATCGTTATTGTGGTAAATCGTTACTAATTCTATTACTCGGGGCCTGGAGTTTCATCTGCAGCTAAGCAAAACAATGAAAAAAAAGAAAGAATTGTCATTTACTCGTAGTTTTGAACTAAACAATTAAAATTGCCTTCATGATTATAGTTCTATGCAAATAAGATGCATAAAAATTGACCTTTTTGATTTGTGTCACACATGTGATGGGAAGCATACAGATCTACTGTACAGTAGATATTTTCGGCCGAAGACACACAATTCCGTAGATTTGATATTTTGATCAGTAGTAAAAAAAAAAAAAAAAAGTCGTTAACCTTTTTATCGTCTTGATTTTATATCCACACTGTAATTTATATTTTGCCGAATTTCTTACACAAAACGTTTCAACACGAAGTGCAAACAATGTGGTGTTGAAATATTTGCTCAACACACAGTTTTAAAATGCATTCCATAATGGGTGTAAACATCGACTGACATCGAGGCCTAACGGGTCGTTTTAAGAAAAAAATAAAACATACATATGAAACATTGCGTTTCAAATGTAAAAATAAACATCAATTATTTAAACATATTTTACGCCTTAACTACGGTTCCAACCACACACGTATATGGGCGTTTACAAAATTGCAAATATCTGAAAACAACCTTCGACTCGTTTAGCCTTCAGTCGTAAATCTAAACTGGATCGCGTTCAATATTTCCGTCTCTTGCTACATGTAAACTATATTATGGATACAAAACACCTTGTTCAAAATTGCTCTTACGGCATATCAACCCAAAACAATAAATCAAAACCAAATTGTATCACTATAGGTACTATATTTTTTAAAATACCGCTGTAAAGAATCTAATGAAAGACATGTCGCAACGCTAATGCAGTGCAAGGGGCGGAGCCTACGAATCATACTTCAATGTATTGATGCGCGAACTGCAAACAATAAATCCCAAATTAATTTACTCTTTTAAGGTAAAAATTTAAAGTATACACACAACTGTATTTATAATTGTAATTATAAGAATTGAAACGCTCTTTTCGGCGCTTCATCGATGTATGAATGTCAGTTGTTTGTATGTAATTTGTACATAAAGCCTTCGGCTTTATGCAAATTATAACCAAAAGGTCAGATTTTTGTATCTAATTTTATGCAAATTAGATACCAAAAAACTGACCTTCATACAGCGATGAATAAGAAAGTTTTAAAAAGCGAGTGTTTGATTATTTGATTTTCTTATACAACGCTGTCAGTAAATTTGTTCAAAGACGAATTGGATTATCAGGCGGTAACACACGAATCAGTTCTCAGAAACTGTTGCAAAATTCGTATAGCAAGTCGCAAGTTCATAACAAAACAGGTTGGCCAGCAATTAAAAACACTTAGCATACTTGCCAAATTTGCAGTTTATTATAATACCTAAAACGTGTCAGCAGCAAGCATGATATCGGATGTATTATGGTTCTTTGAATAAAAATAAATGTGAGGTATGATACTTTTCTAAATCTAACTATCGATGTGCAGACGTGCTAGAAACACAATCTTTGAATGTTTGTACTTCACGCACACTAGTGCACGATTGGCCTGCGCTTTTGGCGACTAAATTCATGATTTTCAAACGATTCTGTGCATCTTTTTTCTACATGAAATGAGCATTCCTATGTTGTCGTAATGCTTGTTCGATAGGGAAATCGAAAAAACCGTCTAGTTTATAAATAATATATGTAAGTCAGTCAATTTTTAGAACACGAACCTCTATTGCTATATCTGTCGGCATTTGAAATACACTCGTTTTTGCTCTAACATTAAATATTGTTTATTGGGATGCAACTTATGCAAAGGGTGGAATGATATGCTCATGCTCATGATATACCTTGAAAGAAGCAAATTACAAACAGTTTATTGTGATGTTGATATCCCATTAATTTCCGTGGATCATTTTACGGCGCTGACCATAGTTGTAATGCTTTTAAACGCACGTGCATGTTCGGGTCCAATGTATTAATACCAGTCCTGGTTACAGGAATTGTCACAATTGTTTGGTTAAAAAAGGAGGTCCGTAATTTGAAACTTTTTAATACATTCGTTTAGTTTAGCCCTAAGCCTAACTTATTATATGTCGAACACCAGATGCGTACCTATACTTTCAGATCTGAAAATCTTGCGAACACCTTATGCATGTATGCGGGTATTCTAATGTGAACATCTTGTGAAAATGCTGTTGCATTGCTAACGCATATTGCATTAATGTACATTCTGTTAAAACTCCTGGTGCAAAGTTATGTGTATTCTGGTTCGAACATATGGCGAACAGTTGGTGTGTGTAGTGCGTATCGGTGCGTACACCTATACTTTCTCTTTGAACTTCTGGCAAACACCTGATGCATATCTGTATTTACTATTATTGAACATTTGTCGAAAACCTGATGCATAGCTGTACTTAATGCATTGAACAATTGGCGAACACCTAGTTCATAGCTATGTGTATTATATTCTGATTTAAACACCAGATGCAAAGCTGTACTTTCTGTTTGAACATCTGGGGAATACCTGATACATTAATGTACTTTCTATTCAAACATCTGGCGAACACCTGCTGTATAGTCGTACTTTCTGTTTGATCATCTGGTAAAAGATGGTGCATATATTTGTGTATTCTCATTTGAACATTTAGCGAAAACTTTTTGTATAACAATACTTTCTCTTTGAGCATGTGGCAAACACCTGGTGCATATCTGTCCTTATTATCATTCGAACATTTTATCAAACACCTGATGCATTGCTGTACTTTCTGATTGGAATATCTCTAGAACGATTGGTGCATAGCTCTGTGTATTATTATTTGAACATGAAATTTCTGTTTAAACATCAGACAAACACCTGGTACGTAGCCACACGCGAATTACTACGGATTGACACTGACCGGCATTCGCTGAATGTCGGTACATTTTCAAAATAAAATAGACTGAGCATCTGCTTGTCTGGATGAGGTACGACTTTCTTGCGCATTTAATCCATATATGTGTGTAACTGTTGCGACTTCCAGGTCATGTTTTCACGGGAAAAATTAGTTTGTAAGTTTGTTAAGCATATCATGTGTTTTTTTACGGAAAATGAACTAATTGTCTAAGAATAAAAGCGATTTGTTGTGACGTCTACGACATACGTCATTATGCATGGCTGAAAGCGATTTTTAACGATTTCAAGGGACTTTTTGTCTTAAAAAATGATCTCCAATGTTTATTGTATCGTAATTATCAATACAAACGCGTAGATATTCACTCCAGTATGAATATTTTACTTAGTTATAAACAAATAATAATCAAATAAACACAAATGCTTGGAGAAACGAACACCCGCAGTGAGTATTGAAGTCACAACGTCGAAGTCCTATTAACAAATGATATAACTTCGCAGCGCATTAGCAATCTGTGCTATTTGTACTTGTGAGACATATGCGTGCAAACTATGTATATACAGGACACAGTACTCACACCGCTGACGCCCAAATGTAAGCAAGAAAGGACCAAACAAACACACCTCATTTATGAAAAGATTTTCCTCCGTATTAGTAAACTCTTTTTTTTTCCATTTTATGAATATGCTTTTAACATTATTATACGTCAATATATATATATAGCTCTATGTCCCAGTTGTGTACTGACATTGCCCGCTTTGTGGCCCTTTTCATATACATAATCCGTTAAACACGAAGAAACAGCGGATTCACCCTACCCGAGTGGTCAGCATCACTATTTTAATGCCTTTAAATGCTATCATTTCTCGAATCCTGTTTGCACATAATCGCTTTCCTAACGTAGGTTAACAGTATTTGTTTAATGTGTAAACCAGACCACTCACTTATAAGTATCTTAAAACATTTACATCAAAAGTAGCTTTAATACGGATACGCATAGAATCGGTTTATATTTCGTTTGACTACCGGTATGCTGATCTTAATTTAGATATTGTGTAAAACGGTGATTACCAGTTGAAGTCCATTCGGAACTAGCTAAACAAAGGGCACAACGTGGGTAAGATTATATTAAAATTAATTTAATGTTCATATCACATGACTCAAACCCACAGCTGTTATGTAATTAGACCTGTGTGAGTGTTGAATGGTAACTTCAGAAACCATGACCTGGCGTTGAAGAATTGATGTTAAACTATTTCCGTCGCCATTTTTATTGCAGTTATAAAAAAAATACTCAATCGAAATTTGACTAAGCATAAAATATTAACAGGACAGTTTCTATATAGTGCACACTATAAATGTGAACATATTTCTGTGCATATCTAAAATATTGTTCGACAACCAATGGTCTCATTGACTATCTGATTAACACATTTAACTAGTGTGAAATTTTATCCGGTTCACAAGCGCGATACATCTTAACTCTTCGCCGTTGTGTTTTTGTCGCTTTACAGATACTTTGTAAACACAGTTTCGTATTGATTTCCGTTATTAGCCATACTTATGTTTAACTGAATAAGGAAAATGTATGTTCGGGTCCAATAAGTTTAAGTTGAGAGTAAGATTGTGGAACAGGAATTTTAAGAGCAGGTTGGTTTGACTATTTATCTTGTATTATCTACGCCAAGGTGATAATGTTTGTGTTACCGTTGGTTTATGTTTCTGTTTGTTTATCTGTTTGTAAGCAACTTGACGCAAAACGATAAGAATGGCTTTGAGCAACATTTTAAGAGAACAAATGTTCCCCGTCAAGGATTCTTTTAAGGCACTAACAAGGTGTTATAAATATTCATTATTAGCAAATTCAGTATACTGTTTACATTTTCAGCACTACGGGACTAGACCAAGGTCCTCGTGTTTTATGTAGAATATCGTGGCGCTTAAAGAAAGCTAACACTAAATTATTGATTTATTCCGCGTCGCAATGATATTCGTCATGTAACTACAACTGGTGTTTTTAACCAGTTGTACTTGAAGGAGCAGTATTTTTTTAATAAACAGTATCTAGCAAAGCACATGTTGCTGATGTTAGTTGCTTACCAGAGCAAACACGTTATAAGAAAGCCAGTAAGATGCCCGTGTTATGTGCTATTTCTGAAACAAGCCATTTTCACCTTTGGTGTGGCTTAAATGCAAAATGGGACAAGGGAAGTAATAAATCACTACAATAGTCAATAAATATGAAACCTATAAGCAAACGTCTGCGCACTCCGAGCTTTCTAGTTTTATAATAATAATGTTATAATAATTGCAATTTCCTATGTTATTATTTTACAGTGTTCCGATTGACTTATATGCATCAAGTGACAGTCTTGTATTTCTCAATCATGCTGGTTGCCTCTCATTAATATGCGTGAGTTAAGCCATTTGAGGGATTACTTTTTATTGTTGTTTACGTGCACTGCTGTCAAAAGTGCATACTTTGATATGCAGTGTAACAGATTTATTTACATTTTTACATTGCATTGTTCTGTCAAAAAGACCATAACTTATAAACATGTGAAATGTATGTTGTTTATTTCGTTTTAAGGTAAAATATTTTCACATTTTCAATAAACTGTTACATGTATAAAACTTTGTTTTGCAACAACAATCTTCGAGCTATACAGAACTTTAACATACAATTTACTACAATTTTGAACATAAACATAATTAATAAAAAGAAAATTCAAGGAAATCATTAAAAATATAATTTGTGGATTAAAATGTTTATCGAAAGGGGAAATAAATCGAAATTTAACAAACACAAATATAATGCACATTTGTACAGATCGGAGCACAGAAAAGTTTGGAGAAAGCACATATTTCAGTGAAATAACAGACACTGAAGTTGAACAAGGTCACTTTTGTTGCACATAGCCACGTAAGCGTAACCAGTAGACAGAATAGCCAATGGCTACTAAGATTTTGGTTTTTATTTGAAAATGAGGAATATGTGAACATTTTTGTGACCAATATTTCAAAATGACAGGTGATTGCCGGAGTGAATTTTACATCAAGAATTTGAAGATATTTTCGGTCGATGGCACAAAATGACAACGATACGATATTGTGGTCAGTAGTAAATAATAAAATTAGTTTACCTGTTTTCGTCTTGATTTTATGTCCACACAGCAACTTATAATTTGCCGCATTTCTTACCCAAAACTTGTCAACGCAAAGTGCAAAACACGTGGCATAAAATAATTGCTAAACACTGGCTTTAAAGGATGCTATATTTGGTGTAGCATTGACTAATATCGAATGCCAAGCAATGTAAATTTGCGTAGTTCAGCGTTTTAGAAAGAAATAAATATAACAATACATATGTAATATTGCTTCATAAAATGGCAATACACATACATTATTTAAACATATTTTACGTCAACAGTTCGGTTTAAATCACACACACAACTTTCGACTCGATTAGCCTTCATTAGTAAATTTAAACTGGCACGCATTTAATATTTCCGGCGATAATAGCATAATCTTTATTACTACGTATTAAAAAATAAAATCACTTTTTCAAAATTCTTTATTTGAAATATTAACCAAAAATAAAAGTAAATGAACAAATTTAAGCAAATAAATTGTATCCCTTTTATTCAAGAACTTTAATAGCCCTAATGAAAGACATGTACACAACGCTACTGTAGTGTAAGGGGTGGAGCTTCATTCTACGAATTATGTATAATTGCGCGAATTGCCAAAAATAAATCCCACAATATTTTACTTTTTTTGTTTAAGGTAAAATTTTTAAACATACCCTAAATTGATAGTATATGCATTGATACGCTATTTTCGGCGCCGAAGAGAGCGTTTCAATTCTTAAAAATATAATATCATAAGCATCACAACAGCATTTCTCGTAAAACAGTTCGCGCGTCAGTGAAACTGGTATTGTAATATGGTGACCGTTAGTGAATTGGAAAGAAAAACGTTTTCATGAAAACTGCGTATACTTGCAAGAAAATTTGATATTTTTTTCTCAAAAATTATTCATTTTTTCACGAGAAGTAATCTTGTTATCTGATGTATGCCTCCATATGTCGTGTATGTCGTATATACACACATAAAAGAACACATACGTACATTTTATCAATCGGAAAGGAACCATTTCCTAAAATATGCTACAGGTAAGAATCTAAGGAGCAATAGAAGGTCACGTTGTGAAGACCTTTCAGTCATCAAGTCAAGGCCATACTCTGATAAAAATAAATGATAAACCGTAGTCGGATTGACGAATTGTTCCATTAAATTTATTCTTGAATATGTGTGCCATAGGTCACTGCTGCTATTTGATAATACAGTGAATCCAAAAAAGAAACAGTGTCTTTCTTTTTTAAATCTTCAATTGAAATGGATAAAATTATAAAGCTTTTGTGACGTTTTTCATTAATATAGTTTGAAACACAAACACGTCTTACATAGCGTAAACAATTCATTAGCATGATTGTAGGTCAGAATGGCCGAGTGGTTAGCGCGACATATTTTTGATCCCCGCGGTCGTAGGTTCGAGTCTCGGCGAAGGTAAATCTGTTTAATTACATGTCTTTCTGTATATAATATACGTTTTTATTAGTCAAATTGCATTAGTTCATAAAATTAAGCCATGTATGCCTTTTTTTTTTAAATACGAAATCTGTGAACAAGTCCCTTTAAATGGTTATAGTTCAATAAATATTTTCACAAATGTTAAGCGTCTGCAAATTAATCTAGCGTTGTATATACGGACATACACTACACTTCATATACGAAATATATCGTACTAGATACTGACACTAATGGACATACATAATATCCTGTAAACATAATCTTTACAACTTCTCTTTCCCTACATAATTGACAAACAGCAAGCGGCAATTGAAAGAAATGCCCATACCTTATTCATAAAAATTTCAGCTCAAGCGATAACACTAACCTAAGGTTATTGCAAGGACGCATGACAGTTCATTCTAGGGGCGTAGCTTAGCTTAAAAGCTGTGGATGTTATTTTTAAAGGCCCGTTATGTAAAACATAAGTTTAACCTTGCTCGTGCTTTTAAAAGAAGATTTATGTGATTTATATCGTTATATAACAACTTGAATTTAGTTTCGAAATTTCTTTAATTTATCCACCAAAAGATCAATACATCGCTAATACGGCTAGGTGGACGTTTCATATTACGGCCTACTTTCTACATGTATCTTGAGTATTAGTTGTTAAATTTTATAGACGGTTCACTTCCGTAAGTGTCCAACATTGTTTTATTTATCAAAAGAAGTTCATATTGTAATAATAGCATAATGGGACTTTAAATATGCTATATATCATATCCTTCAATAAACATAACCAAAAGCGAAAAGGACGCTTCACCACGAACATATATTTTATCGCATTGCTCGACGAACGAAATCAAGAAGACCGAAACCCACTGTGTGTGAAATGCTTTCTTTCAGGTTCCTTACAGAGAGGTGTCCTAGATTCCCGTTAAAAAGAATGTAGTTCCCATGCATGATTATATATTATTTTATTAACGCATTATACAATGGTACAAACACCATTGTAAAACATATAAATCAGCAATATTTTCATAAGTTATAAACGTTTATATTTGATCACGATGAATTAACGTAAACATATATTCCATATAAAGCCTACACTAATATAATCAAGGTATATATAACAAACGTCTGATGTGGAAACCAAATGGGAATACCATCAGGCTAGGCACTGTTTTCGCAGTTTATGAGGTCCTTCCGCGCCGAAGCTGCGTTATGTAAGGACCCGGGGTGTGTCCCAGCACCCGTGTCTAATTTACTTTTAAACACCTCGAAAGTTGGGACGAATTTTGAATCATAGCTGCACTTTCCAGCTATTTATCTTTTACTAAACTAGTTTTACTGTTGGTGTGGTCTTGTGCTGTAGGGGGAAGCCGGAGTACCCGGAGGAAACCCCACCTGTCCGGTATGGTGACCACCAACCAAACTCACTTGCGCCGAGTGGGGAGCGAATCCGGGCAGCCTAGGTGAGAAACGAGTGTACCAACCACTGCGCAACTCGGACAGCCATCTGGCTACGCACTGCAAGAACGTTGCGTGTTACACTCAGTTTTACCCAATTTGCCGTCGATAAGAGCACTTTGCATTTTAAAGTAAACAGCATATGACGATGGCGAATGTGGTAAGAAATCCGGTGAGTATAAATTTAGTATATTTATTGTGTTGTAATACTTTCAACCCAAAGCAGATATGTTGTGTAAGGTTGCACATGTTTCTATAAAATACAATATAATAACTTCGATATTCGCGAGCAGACTAGATGTTAAAGGGACAGTTTCACAAATGTGGGCTGTGAATAATAATTTTATAGAAGTGATTTTTTTTCATGTTCTATGGTAGATTTATTGTTCGTATTTCAAGGTTTGAAAAGCATATTGCTTGTGCAAAATCCCCGCAGTGTGAGATGCGAAACAAAGTACGGACGAATATCTTTTATTTTGCGAGAAAACTGTGCTACCTGGTAGACATACCCTAGTAATATTTTACACAAAAAATGTAATAAATATCAGAATAATTATGTTTTGCACCCAAACTGCGTAACAGACAAAACGTTCTGGTAGATTCTACAAATTCCTGTTTTAAAATTCCATTTCTGGAGACAAGTTTTTCCAGCTCCAAACTGTGAAACTGTCCGTTTAAATAAGTGTGTTACCGACCGATGAAACCCATGTATGCATGTATATTACGTCACTAATCTCGTCTTTGATCAGAATAAAGCTCTCGCTGACTTTGCCCATCTCGGCAACCAATTAAAATGGCTATTGATTCAACATTTCGTCACTGAACGTGTGCGTGCACAAATTAGTCCATGTATATGCAGCTGCGCATACACGCACGTTTAAATGAGGTGTCTGTAACCTTGCAAAATGTGATGCGAATTTCTAGCAAAACACGTTTAACTTAAAATCGACAATGGGCAATTAAAGATATAGATTACGAATACATCTTGTCGAGCCCATATATCGTTCTTGAGTTAATACACATAAGTTGAACACTTACCATATTCTAATATATTTATATAATAATATTTGTTAATCCAATTGTAATTATCCACCCATAGAAAATCACAAGTATTCCAACATTTAACACAACGCATCAAATCGCGTAGTTTTCAATTTACGGCACACAAACACTGATACCTTTTTAATGTACGTTTTATGTTTACGGACTACACATTTTACAGTTTTGAGCAGTAACTCGTCGAACGGATGTCGGCATCACATCAAAGAAATGTTTTGCACTTCGACGCTCAAACGTTCTGTTTAATTGAAATCGCGTTAAAGAAATTTTGGTATTATTCAGAAAGGATGTCGGCAAGTCCACGAGTAAATGCTAAAGTCCATGATATTTTTTTTAACTATTTCAGTCAACTTTAACCCACCTAATCAGCAGTCACTATAATTGGGGTCAGTCCAATATTTTCTGTAACACATGTCTCAGTTCGGAAAGCCATACTGCCTATATTTTCCCAAGAAATCTTGGTAGGTAGTGGCCAAGTATCTTGTCCCCCCCCCCAACATACATTTCATGGACTGATGTCCAACAATTAATGTGATAAATATAGAATACTATGTTAGTATGGTGTTCTAAGAACATGTATCAGTCGAGTTGGTTGTGTCAAGTCGTATCGCACAAGAGGCTGCAAGTAAGCCCATATAGGTCCAAGCAAGCCACCGCATGTGGGGACGGTATGGGCCCCATGTAAGCCCAAATAATATACCACATGGGGCCCTGAAAGCAAGCCCATATGGGTCCACTGCAAGCAATCCCATGTGGGCAAAATGTATGCTTTACCTTGGCTGATAAACTATATGGGCCCTGTATGGAACCCATATGTTTTGTCTTACCACTACAAAACCCAGGTGGGCCCCAGTCCAGCAGACCCATATGGCTCCCAATAAGAAAGCCCATATGAGTCCCAGCAAGCAAGGCCCCATATGGTCCAAGTATGGGCTCCATATGGGCAAATACACCATATAGGCCCAATTTGGGTCCCATATCAGACCCATACGGGACACAGAAAGCAAGTAAGCCACTATGTTGTGCCCCTATCAAACCCAGGTAGGTCCCAGTTCGATATGTGATCAAAATGTTCACTTAAAATGTACTTTAAATTTTAGAATGCTAATATATTGTAGCAAGTTTGCAAGTAACTGTTCATTTATAGGTTTCAGTATTTTCTTATCCACAGCTCTTAACCGTGTGTGTGATGTAATGGTACAAGATTATCTTGATAAAGTTCTACCATGTGTAATTTTGGGTGGACCGCCACTTGGTGATGGGTGATATTATCCGGTGTCAAAAAGCATCAATAATTATTTGTAAAAAATCTTAAAAGTCCATACTAGAAATGAGTTAACATATAAATGAGGTAACAGAAAAGCCACAAAAAATGATACATTTTACGAATAAGGACAAACCTAATAATTATCCATAAATCTTTTTATTTTTTGTCCGTCCAACAGTGATGTGAGTTTTAAGATAAAATGTCAGTGGTAATAGTTTAAATAAAGACTAATGGTACGATTATGTTGATTTATGTGCATTAAATAAGTTTATGTTTGTATTTTATGACAGAATAAATAACTAATAATAACCAGACAACAAAAATTGTTTTCCCACAAACAAACGTATTGTATATCGTCTTATTAATGAATGTGCATTACACGTCCTTGATAAGTAATTAATATGAATTTACATTACATCGCACACTATGTAATATATTAGCTATTATCGCAAACAACGAACATGGAAACAAGAAACATATAATCGGCATGTGTTAATCATTAAATGCTCATTACTGCGTTATTATAAATTAATTTAAATGAATAAAATAAATTAATCCTAATGGGTCAAAAATCCTGTTAGAACCTAACTTAATTAATATTTGATTTAACCACTTCAAAGACAAATAAGCTAATAAAAGTGTTTGTTTATTATAGTGTCACCCCTCGCGATTAGGGGCCAGCCGGTTTTGATTTATGAGACACCTTCACTGATGAACATCTTGAATCCCGATTCCTATCCTATATGCCGGGCGCTTGGCAGGAAGGCAATCGGTACCCCTTGATTTAACTAGCTGCTGAATAGGCAACCGGCCATATCAGAACTCGCCCTGTGTAGGACTCAAACCTTCGACCTCCCGCTCCGTAGGCGAACGCCCTAACCACTAGTCCACGGAGACCAATATGTTATGGTATACAGTTCATGAAGTTAATAAAATAATGACATTTTTGAGTTATTAAAGTTTTGTAATTTACAGTGAACGTTATGGTGTGTCCTTAAATCATGTAGACGGTTCGCCTCCAAATGGGCGAAACGTCCAAGGGCGAAAAGTCCATGGTCGAAATGTCTTGGGGCGAAACGTCCTGTAACCTTTTTGAAAAATGAAAATTTAACCAAGAAACATGTTTGGCGGTTTATACTAAAGCAGATAGGTAAGTTTTTCAAACTGTTAATAATATATATTATATTTATAAAGCAACTTTAATTATACTGTTACTTTTCCTAGTATTGTGAAAGAGTTTGGTTTTCTAAACCTGAATTGAATTTGTCACACAATTTCGCGAGATAGAACATGAATTTTTGATAGTGTGCAATCAAAATATTGCATTGTTATAATTTTTATATAATAAATAGGAACAATATCGCATTGATTGCTGCTTTTGCGGTACCAGGGTTGAATGAGAGCAACTAGGCAAATGAAGAACATGTCTAATCAAGCCCCATATGCAATCCTTGCCCTTGGTCGGAATGCAAACTGCTTTTCAGCAACCATACAATACTGGGCTTTCTCTATACTTTATAATAATTGGTATTACTGTAATGTAAAAACAAGTTCCAATGATAGGTGTATATGTTAATACATTTCCTCGCCTTATTTAAAATTGTGATATATCTTGATTCGCATGCATATCATAGACAGTATATTGACAGACCTGGTCTCGCGTAAAATATCAAATATTTTGGCTTCTTTAATCAAAATAAATGTTAACATTATTGAATCATTTTCTCTGTCTACTTTTCTAAGTTATGGTTTAAACAGGAACCGGTTGGTGTCCTGAAAATGAGGTTTGTGTTAAACGCATGAGAATCACCATACATCGAGGATATCATAATACTTTGCACTTTATTTCATAACTAACTAATCAAATTAAGTACTGGTATGTGCCTTCGTATTATTGCGGAATACTAAACATTGTCAATTCCCAACACAAATAGGCGTTAAAATATGTATGTTTATATAGGAGTATTTTGCAAACTGATATAGCTGTAGTTGTTATGCCCTCTGCATCTTGATGTGGGAGGTGATACTGTTTCGTCTAGCACCAACACCGCTTGCTACAACACTTGGATACTTGCACAGTTGTTGCTTATGACCATTCCCTATCCACCCATATCACCAAACATCACTTTGATCTTGACCTTGACCTCAATTGCACTTAGATTAATTTAAAAGTGCCGTTTCTTGGTTAACTAGAATTTACCGTTTCGTCTAGCACCAACACCGTTTACTACAACACTGGGATATTTACACAGTTGTTACTTATGACCGTTCCCAATCCACCCATATCACCCAACCTCACTTTGATCTTGACAATGACCTAATTTTGACTAAGAAATGGGATATCTAGCACCAATGGCGGGCATGTGTGTTTATCAAACACAGAATCTGTTTTATAACTTAAAATTCTGATGTTTAATTAAAATAACAATTAAGCACTTATAGTTTTATCCCACAAAATGTGTGTATTTAATGTACATGTAAAGCCGTCACAGGATGTTTTGAGCTGAAATATATGTTATTTGTTCCTTTAGAAGCAGTCAAAATCCTCTACAAGTCGAGGATTGCTACAAATAATGGCGCCAGAAGGAAAGAAATGGAGTTTGAAGTATTAAGTTAATGACTATATTGTTGTCACCTACCGAGATAAATTAAAGGCATAACCAAAATGTGTTAATGGTGAAGTTCATGAAAAAATACAACAGTGCACGAACAACAGTGCGGGCTTTCCAGAGATGAGAGGAAGTTCAGCCAATTCGTGATAATCACAGATTGCTTGTAGTGTTGTGCCAGAGTGTGTGAATTTGGAATTTAAAAAAAATACACTAGCTGTGCTACCATTTTGACCTTATTTCTAATGATAATGCTTCCAGTAATTACTTTAATTAATTTACAGAAGAATGTGACTGCAAAAGAGAAAGGAAACAAAGGACCTTGTAACAATCCAACATGTATTGAGAAGCTTCCACACCAGTAGATTTGCAAAATAATTTTTATGGGGAAACATTTATGAGATATATAAATAATGTCCCTTTGCCAGTAAATTACTTTCGTCAACTGAAGATAAAACCAGTTTTCTGAATGAGGTCAAAATTATCAATTTGCTTACTTTCTGTATCAGTGGATACGACATTGTTTGATATATATATATATATATATATATATATTAGTCAGTGTAATTTACTTTACCTGAAAAATTAATAAATTGTGTATTGTAGAATAATTTCAAGTAGTATGAGAGACATGAAACTATGATACAGATACTTTCTTTTAATTGTTTCCTTAATTGCATCACAGTTATAAGTTGTTCCTTGTGGATAAATAAATACAAAATGAACAGAACTGGTTACTTCTCTAAATAGTATATTGAAATAACTTGTTCAGCAGCTGCCTGTATAACTTCTCGCTAAGGCCAACAAAAAAGAGTGTGTTTCAGGCAACGGTCTCAAAAAAGTTACGTAGGGATTGAGTTGTATATTTTTTTAATTTTATGTTTTATAAGACACATTTCGGTCAAAAAACATTGAAAACAAACTAAAATCTGACGAATATGGATTTCACGGAAAACAGTTGTCGCTAAAAAAATTAAGGTCGGGGTTTCTCAGTAGGTACATGTAGGGTCGGGTTGCCCGAAACACAGAATTGTTTTCTTTTGGCCTAACGATTTTAAACGCTAGTGCTGTACTGAAAAGAATTGACATTTTTGACGTTGTTTTTCGTCAAATTGAAAATGTCGTTCGACGTTCCAGATAATATTATTAAAATCATATATATATTATTTACATATGCGCAATAAAGCATTTCGGTAATAATTGTATATTGAATATATTTAGAAAATTGTAGGATTCATTTTTGCTGTACAAAAATGTTAAAATGTACTTCAATGATGTAAATGTTTGCCTATTCTGCTCAAGAGATTCTTCTTTGCCAAAAAATTGTGTTTTACATTTCGGCGTTCAGCTTGGCTTTTTCTCATAATAGCAGCAATGGGTACTGACTTTTAACTGTTATTATTGTGGTTTAATTATAATAAAGTGACTTGTTCACAGATTGACGAATTGACAATTGTTCAACTTACCGATTCCAAAAATAAAAGAACAGTGTATACAAGGGAGCACAATAACACTACGGACCAAGAAATATATAGTTTCGTTTATGAGTAATCATCAGTTGAAATTGATAAAATTATAAAGCGTTTGTAACACTAAACAATGGAATAATTTGAAGTGTTTCTGTTGTTTTCGTTGAAACTGTTGACATCACGTGGTACACTTACATAAAGTAAATTATTGAGGATGAAATACAGAAGTCTGAATGGCCGAGTGCTTAGGGCAAATGCCTTTTAATACGAAGGTCCCTGGTTCGAACCCCGGTGGGACCAATTTTTTTCTTTTCTTTTTTTTTCTAAATACTTTTCTTGTTATTATACTTGAGTTTTTAGTTCCAATGCTTAAATCTGTCAAGTTAATACATTTAATGGCATACATTAAAAAATGCGACAATTTGTGAACAAGTCTCTTTAAAACTTCAAGGAATACCAGCTGGATTTAGACAATGTTGTTTGCCAGTTCAGTTGTTGACGTAAGCACTTTTTGCAATGTTTTAAAACTGGATTGAGTTATGTGTATAACCATACTTAAAAGTAATAATCACTTGCTGTTAATATTAACATGGCAATGCTTCGTACATAACTTCATATGCACGCTTTCATGTTGATTTTAACATTATTATGCAAGGTACATTAGACATACATGTAGATTTCGATAAGCTTATTTGAACATCTGTCTCACATGATGCATTTTGTATTCTTGTGCCATTATTAAAATATTATGTTTTGTCAAGTATACGTATTAGTATATATAGCTTGTTTAAAAATCTGACATGCATGTGATAGTCAAGAACAATACAATGTTAGCAGGACTACAGACTGGAAAGCTACTTGTGGCCATTAACAGCCTATATTTATATTCTCCTGTCTATGAAGTTTGACAGCCAAATGATAAAATGTTAAACACAGCTTCGCTACAACTACCTCTGTATAAGTGACAAATTATGAAGAGAATCATGTTTGGACTTTTTCAGTAAAGCTTTTATTCAGGTTTTCCCTTCAGGACCAATCTGTGCTGCAACCAATATGGGACCCATGCAAATCTCGGTTGAACATTCTGCGTTGGAGCACATGTGGGTCTTCCATCAAGGTCCCATTTGTGTTTGCCCATAATGGTCCCATGTTGAGACCACATGGGTCCCATGGTAGACCTATTTTGTAACCCATATGGGACCCACTTAAATCCCGGTTGCACGTTCTGGGATGGGGCCGATATGGGTCTCCCATCAAGGTCCCATCTGTATTTACCCATAATGGTCCCATGTTGAGACCACATGGGTCCCATGTAAAACCCATATTGTAACCCATATGGGACCCACGTAAATCCCGGTTGCATTTTGTGGGATGGGGCCTATGTGGGTACCCCATCAATGTCCCATCCGTGTTTGCCCATTATGGTCCCACGTTGAGACCACATGGGTCCCATGGTAGACCCATATTGTAACCCATATGGTACCCACGTAAATCCCTGTTGCACTTTCTGTGGTGGGGCCCATGTGGGTATCCCATCAAGGTCCCATCTGTGTTTGCCCAGTTTGGTCCTATGTTGAGACCACATGGATCCCATTTAAGACCGATATTGTAACCCCATATGGGACCTACGCAAATCCCGGTTGCACTTTCTGGGGTGGGGCCCATATCGGTAGCCCACATGGGCCCATTTATAAACCCTCAAGGGGCCCATATGGGTCCTATCTGGGCTTGATTGCTGGGAATGTAGTTATAACATACAAGAATTTTGATTGTCTATTCACTGTTGAAACACTTAATATTGCTAACAATATATTCACCCTGCAGAGAACTATCAAAGTTAAGACCTTGGTATTTTGCATCTTGTGTGGATGCAATAATGTGATCACTAAAAAACAGTATTGAAGTTTACAACTTGCTTTAACGTACGCTTTGAGCCAAACACTGCACATTCTGTTAATTCAAGATGTAAGAGAATGTAATGTCCAGCAGCCAGGCCGTACAGTATTTGCAACATTACCGAGTTTCGTGGAAATTTCATTATATTTTTTATGGGCAAATCAAATTGCACTGCATACAAGCTAATTTACATATCACCCGCATACAAGCTAATTTACAAGCAGATTACAGCAACGGGGTATTATAACAAAATTGCTAATTTGTGAGCTCCGTGATAGTTTATAAACAACAGGCGTAGCTCAGCTTGAAACATTCATGATACTATTACTTAATAGGAATAATTCCGTTTTTCACTAAAATTAAATAGTGTCGGCACTATGTCTTGGCCGCGACTTCTATCTACTATACATAATACATCTGTAAGAAGTATTAACTAACCGAGCATATATTCATTTATTTAAATATGTTCTCAGTACATAGAGCAAAGACGAAATCCACGCGCATTTAATAAAAATAGTCTAAAATTAAGTAATTGCGGTACCCTGTTGTGAATGCATTCTTTTTGTAGCAATTTTTTACGCTTTCATCAACAATGCGATTGTACGAAACAGCCGGTGATTATTCGAAAATCGCTTGTTACAAATATCTATAGGTTATGCCAGATATTATTTGATACGCATGTGTTTTCATAGAAAACACATTACATATAAATATCACGCCGATGAAATCACCATACCGCAAAATGCGAAAAGAGCATGTCTACCTATGGCGTACCATTTGGGTCAAAAGAACATATACGCCTGCTAGCTAAATATAGATGTAACTGTTATAAAATTGTAACCGCAGTTACAATTATATGACTGCAGTCATACATTTGTTACGGCAGTTGCCTTTACAAATATAACTGCAGTTATAATTTAAACCAACATTCATAAAATATGGAAGATAATAAAATCAATCTAAAGATAAATATTTCGTAAAAAAATGAATCAGACAAAAAGTGTAACTGCAGTTATAATTTTATGACAACTGTCATATTTTTTGTACCTTCCGTATAAATTGTAACTGCAGTTCTATTTGTAAATGTAACTGCTGTTATAAATGTATGACTGCAGTCATAAATTTGTAGCTGCGGGTTCAATTTAATAACAACAGATACATCTATATTTAGCTGCCGTGTGTATAATTATGTACTTTTGACCCAAAGGGTACGCTATACCTACCACGCCTACGCATTGCAAGATTGTTGTGTGTTTGTAAACATTTGATTTTAGCGGTTGTGAAGAGGATATGCAGCTAGTTGCGTTTTAAGGTTCATAGCTTGTGACTATGGCAAATAAAAAATCCTGTGAGTTGAGTTTAATATCTGTTTTTTTCTCATACAAACTGAAATTGAAATATATATTGTTGGCATACGAATTATGTGTTTTTATAAAACATATATATCGCGGGCTCAGCGCAAGACGGTCGTAACTGACATTTTTCACAAATATGACTTTATTGCATATTTTGTATTGATTTACCAATATTTATAACATGGAAAAATATTAGCCTAACATTCTACCTCTAACTACGAGAGAAACATTAATTGGCATAAGGTCGTATCTGAAAATGTAATATTTATTTAGCGCAAAAAGGTCGTAACTGTTGTTACGACTGTTTTGCACACAAATAAAAACATAAATAATCTGTAAGAAGGTGGTTATGTTATATACGTAATTATATAACATCACATATTACATCATTTTATCTTTGTTTCATAAGCTTCATACAGATAACCGAGTGGTATATAGTTGTTTAAAAGAAAAATACTAATGTAGAGGATAATTAATTATAACATTCTACTTTGTGAAGATATAATACGACATCAAACATAGAATGACCTGTTATGTTTCTTGGCTGACAGTGCTTGGCGATTTATGATGTTTAGGCATGTTTGTTAAATTTATATCATTATTTTTATAATTTTATGCATGCATGTTTAATTTAAATTTTCTTTAAAAACAATTTATTTGTAGGGTTTTTACAGTTCTGTAAAACTGTGTCCATGCATGAATTACTGGTTTACTGGTTTATTTGGCAAATCGGCATGAGCAATGCCTTTGGAAATGCCTTTGGCCATTTACAAAACACATAATAAAACATGGCCACTAGTAACATTACAAGTTCAAAATACATGATTCCAATTATACAAGGCAGGCTTTATAAAAATATTGTACAAAAACATATATATCTATAAAGTGGATTGATTAACTCATTTCATAAGTAGGTTAAGAAGCAACACCATCTAGGGTTTGGGAACGTCGTGACATCGCAAAGTGTGCCAATTTTGAAAGGCGTCTTAACAAACCAATTTTTTCAGATGACAAGAGATTAACAAATTTATTAATAGTACTAAAAGCATTTGACATTATATATTTTGCCTTAAGTCATGATACAGGGGACAGCAGAGTACAAAGTGTAATTCTGACTCAACAACATTTTTTTGTAATTGCATAGTTTACATAGTTTATTAATTCTGTCCACATTATTGTATCTTCCTGTTTCAATCTCAATAGAATGTGAACATAATCGTAACCTAGTCAATGCAATTCTATACTTATCATGGTCAATAGCATCTAAGAATGTTTCATACTTAAAAACATTTTTTTTTTTTTTATAATACTCTAATTTGTTTTGAGAATAAAATATTACAGTTTACAGTTCTGTAGTTTTGAGGATTCACAGTTTCCGACCATGTCTGTACATATTGGTCACGCAACCTTTACTTTAACATCGGTATATAGCAACAGTTAATATAAAATATATACCATAAGTAGCCATATCCAAGCTTATCTAATGCATTATTAACCGCCTGTCCCCAGCAATTTTTGAAATTCAATGAATTAAAACTGTTATCTAAAATATGTTCTATAAATATTTTGCCTGGAAGTGATTCCGGATTTTTCATAATTTTACAATTCTAATTCTAATTCGCCAAGGACGGCAACTGTGGATGTTTGAGTACTCACGCCAAGAATATGCTTACAAAATTTGATATGGATTTTGTCTACCTCCTTGAAGTCGTATATGCCCCAAATCTCACTACCATACAAAATAATAGGTGAAACAGTCGAATCAAACAGTAACAATTTTGTTTTAATATCTAAAGATACTCTAGTAAACAGTGATATAAGGCCATTATATGAAAACAGTCCTATTTCATTGTGAAAAATGTGTTAGTGAAAACAAATTATGTATGCTAACTTGATAATACATCCCAAAGCTAATACATACTATGATTTCAAACTGTATATGCATTTAATATTAAACAATTTTAATAATACATATTTTTCATTTTGAAATGTTTTTAAACATTGCAAAATATGACTTCAGTTGAATATGTTTTGGGAAATACAATAATAATAATAGCAAACAGAACTGCATTGTTCAGTCTTAATCTTAACACGAGTATGTGTTTCAAATGTATAACTTTATTTGACATGAAGCAATGTCACTGTGTAATGTAACAAATTTAAAGTTCCGTCAATTACTCTCCCCAGAACACTGCAGTGCTGACTTTCCTCACCTAAGAAGATAAGCCTTATTGACCCAGTCTCTGAAAGAAATACAGATAGGCACAATATGTTTGGAATATAATTATTTCGGTTAATATAATAAATCTAGCCCCAGCAAGAACTGGTCAACAGCATTAATTTTGTGAAATTAAAATATATTAGTTTCAAGGCCAAAAATCAACTGCTACTAACTGTACTGACAATAATTATTACTTGATGCCCACTCTGGAAGTCTGCGACTTACGAGTGTGGTTGCTCTCATAATCAAACTGAAGCTAATTACAATTCATTAATTCTGACAGTTTTGTAAAGATGGTCCCATTTCAGGATTTGATGGTGATTTTGATGGTACCCAGTAGATATTGGTGATGATGATGGTTAAATGCTGATGAAGAGATGGATGAATATGTTCATAATGATTATATGTGTGCATATTTTAGTGATTACATTGTTAAAATGATAGTGATAAGTGTGTAGATGTTAACGATGAGAAATTTGTAGATGTTTGTGATGAGAAGTTTGTAGATGTTTGTGATGAGACGTTTGTAGATGTTAGTGGTGAGAAGTTTGTATATGTTAGTGATAAGAAGTTTGTAGATGTTAGTGATGAGAAAATGTTTAGATGTTGGTAATGAAAAGTTTTTAGAAATTAGTGATGGGAAGTGTGCAGATGTTAGTGACAAGTAGTGTGTAGATATTAGTAATGAGAATTTTGTAGATGTTAGTGATGAGAAGTGTGTAGATGGTGGTGATTATTATATTAGTGTAGATTTTGATGATGCTAATGATTAGGTGTTGGTGATGATAAGTGTGTAGAATTCAGTGATGATAATGGTTAATGACGATTTCGGTAGTTTTTTCTGCGCATCTTTTCGCGCATCAGTGGATTTGATTTAAGTCTTCAAAATGTGAAGTGTCGTGACAGATAATAATATTTATTAAATATTGTGTAAACTGGAATTATCAACTAGAATCAATATATTCATAATAATTGCCATGATTATAGTAGGAGTGTCTTGTGACTCGATTATGTGTGAAAGTTTGTTAATCCAATGAAAACGAAAGTAGAAACACGCAGCCTGAATAGTGATCTCGTTTAAAGCTGTGAACTTGCTAGCGATTAATATGAACGTGTTTGGGCTGTAATAACTTGTTGAAAATAGCTATAATCAACAGCTGTTACTAAAATAATGATATATAATATATATCTATTAACTTTTATAAGTTTATTGTTATAAATAAAGACTTTTTTTCTCGATAACAAGCACGTTGACACCCTGTTTTCTTTTTTCCAGTCTATTAAGCATATAATTATGTATTAAATATAGAAAATTCAGGACTTTTCTCGGAAAATATTTTGTTCTATATTTAAAACCAAGCTTTTATTACAAAATGTAATTTTTTTTGGATGAAAAATCATTTTTGGCAAATATAAAAATCTTTTTTTTTACCATGTAACGCTTTGGTTTCTTACAAGAAGCCATTTCAACCAATAGAATGTCGCCATGTTTTTACCAATCAATGGTCAATACTATTGTTTGCTAAAATAAAAGCAACACAAATTATTTCTAAAATGCATTTACGGGTAGGTCATTTCCAAAAAATCTACTTCGGTGAGCCCCACTTTGTATTATTTCTTTGTATTATGCATTGAAAGATCTGCAAAATATGTGAAAATGAAAAATTTTAATGGAAGGGAAAAACAAAGTAAAGTTGTTGATGATGATATGCATGTTGATGTTGGTGATTATAAGACTGTACTTAGCAGTTGGTGATAATAAGAATGTGTGTATATGTTGGTGCAAATAATATGAAGATGTTGGTGATTATTATGCTATAGATGATAAGAAGTGTGTATATGTTGGTGATGAGAAGTTTGTAGATGTTGGTGATAATACTGTTTAGCTGATCAAGATAATAAAGGTTAAATGTAAGTGATAAGAAGTCTTTAGACGGTGATATTGGTGATGTTGTTGATTATAAAGATGTACATGTTAATGATGATAAGGGTGTTAATGTTGATTTTTGATTATAAAGATGTACATGTTAATGATGATAAGGGTGTTAATGTTGATGGTGAGAAGAATGTTGCTGACGATGATAAGATCATAATGATATAGGTTTTAGTGACAATAATCTTTGATGAGTCAATGATTTTAATAGTGGTGATATTATAGATAATAAGGATGATATAACTGTAAATGATTGTGATAATGATGATGATCATTTCTAGCAACCAATTGATATTGATACCAGGCTGACATGTTCTTGGTATTACATTATCAACTGTTTTGTCAAGCGCAATCAACCACTACTGTAATTTAATTAACTTTGATCAACCCTTTATTACATGCATATTGTACCGATAACAGATTATACAAAATTAAGGAAACATGTTTAAATTCCCAATGATTTAAGTATTTAAAAAAATAATCTAGAAAGTACTCTGAGAGCACCGGGTTCTCTGCCATGACAGTTTAACCTCCAAACTAGTGCAACTAACGGATACAGCATGATGAGTGAAATTGTCCCTATAATCAAGGATCCTTTAAATTCTTGATCAATATAGTGATCCAGATCACCATTAAATGTAATCATTTGTTCTCTTGCCCATATCCAAACTTCCCTGAAAAATTCAAATTACAATCAGACCAACAACCCAACAATGGCCAAATATAACCTCTTAGGCTGAGGTACTAAACAGATCTTTTAAATTGCTGTCCACTTTTAAATAATCGTATAATAATGTAAAATTATATCATTCTGTCATTATAGAAATTGCTGCTCACTGATGAATATTCATCTATTGTTTCAAAAAGTAAAAATCTTGTGTCGAGAGATGCAAAATGTGTACATTATTGCATGTAACAGCTGTATATTAATGAAAGTCATAAATGCATCGGGGGAAGTTCATATTTCATGTTTTTCCCACCAAATTACATAATACCATTTATAGATTATAATATTATTTTCAGTATATACTAGAAAGAAAAAATAATAAAAACTTCCATGATTTTGATATTTGAAGAAAATAATCTAATTCATTTTTCAGGTACGACCGTTTTGCACAAAAAAATAATTCAAACATTTAACAATTTTTAGCGCAAAACGGTCGTAACTGGATAATTTTCAAATATCTCAGTAAACAATCATAACAACAAATATAAACAGATGTTTACTTCAAATTTATACAAGAACCATACTTCATGCAAAATAAACTTTTGCATGAAGTTATGTTTTATCGGTAAGTCTGTATTGATAAAAACAAACGTTTGTATTAGTTTGTTAAAAAAGTCAGTTACGACCGTTTTGCGCTAAGCCCGCGATATGTTCATACTTGTATATCATTGAATATTCGCCAGCACGCTAGATGTTAAATAAGCTCGTTAGTTTAAGTCGATCTAAGTTATGTTTTTTTTCTGCGCATAATTTCGAGCATCTGTGGAGGCGATTTAACTCTTCTTAAATGAAAAGTGCCTGACAGATAATAACTACTACTAATTGTGTACACTGTTATTATCAAAAGCTATTACAAAAAGAGTCAAATTTATTCAAGTTGTTACACAAAGAGTCAAATATATTCAGTATGTTTTGTCGAAAAAATTAAGAGTATATTGTGGCTAATCTACAGAAAAAAAAATCAAATATGCAAATGTCAACTATCTACTTTTTCTCAAAAACAAGCACGTTGACCTTATTTTTGCTAAATAACGACGTTATTTCCTTTTTTAGCCCAAACACTTGCTCATTATGAAGTGTGCGTTTAACATTATTTTTATTCCGGTTGCTCCATGCCTGACAAGAGTGGCTATTTAATACTTGTTCTGATATTCGAATGAACGTGTGATTGGTATATAAACAATTCAAAAACGGCGATCATAGATGGCTATTCATTTGCATAATTTGACTTTTCAATTCAGTTGAAAAACAATGTTCTGTATACTGTTTCATTTCTAATAAAAATAATATCGCCAAAAACATTTCTGATTGATCCCATCTTTGACGTGCTTCTTCAACAACTTTATGCACCACCGCATTCTCTCCACACATCTTTGTGTTTTTGATTACCCGGTGATGTGGTGTCTGCCGCCTTAAACTAGACCAGTCGGTTTAAACTGTTTTCCTAGGGAAAATTACTGTTTAAATATTTATTATCAGTTTAGTATCACACTTGCATCAAAGAATATTAGTAATAAAATGAATATAACGAGACTGAGTTGCCATTCCTTTTTTTTCTAAAATGCAATCCGTCTTCACGTTCTTTGGTACATGTATCAATATTAGTATCTTCAAATTATTTGTTATCAGCGCATTATGAAAACGTGATATAGATGTGTTGATGAACGTTGTTACAGGATTTCACATGACAAGTGTTGCCATATACACATGCATATTTAAAATGTGTGGTCATATCCAACTTTCAATGCAATCCCACTGTCGCTATCGATCAAAATCGATGATAAGATTTAACATTGAATTGAATAGGAAAATTATGAACTGTCTACTTCAAACAATCATAGTTTTGTTAATAATTTAAATATAAAAATTGCACAGATTGCATGTAAATATATAATATCTTCTCTAAACAATGGTATATTTTTAGTTTTGAAAACTTAACGTTTGAAATGTCCTTTTAAGGTTTAAAAGCATAGTTGTCACTTTGTTCTTATTTCAATGTAATTTATAGGGAATTTGGTAAAATCTGCTGACAACAGGTTAGGGAATTGTTGCAAAAACAGTATTTCTATATTTAAATTCAAAATTGCACAGGTGGAATAATGTAGGAAAATCATTTTCCTGTCGATACAATATATATTTATGAATGAAAATTTGCATTTAGAAAGTCCTTTGTTAACTCAAGTATCACTTGTAATTGATTCTAGTGGTAATTTTCACCCAATTCACGGAAATGTACGAAATCCATCTCGGCATTCGGTTTTTTCCAGTATTGTATCGGATAAATTACGGACTGTAATAAAACTGACATTATGCTTTTTCGTATAGTGGTTGAATTAGTATTGAAACTTAATTCAAAGTTGATTTTCTATTCAGAGATGAAATTATAATAAGTATACAATTTTTTGACAAGAGGATGAACATTGAAAATATACTTTATTTTTATTTATTTTATGGTAATGTTCATTTAAAAGTTCAGGATTTAATGTATGATAACCTATTATGTTCTATTTGTTCTGTTTATCATTTGAAGGCAGAAAAAAGCACGGTTTACTTTCTTTTTGAATAAAACTACGGTTTATGGTAATATTCTATTTAAATGGATTTTGTTTAATTTTTAAAAGTTTACATGTTTAAAGTGGCTTAAAAACATTCATACATTAACTTAAATTCTCTTTATAAATACTCCTTATTATCTTAATTTATGGTCAATACGTTAAAAAATCAATCGGGTTTGAGTGTTTACTTTCTGGTTGAGGTCATTATTCATACAACCATATAATTGGATTCTGTTTTGCCAAAAGAAACACCTTTGCAGATCTACATATAGTAAGATAGAGTTTTAGTGAACATTCAAGATGGTTTAACTCTAGCACCCCGTTTAACATAAAACTAATATATTTCCTACAAATGTATACCAATGTATGTTCTCATAATGCCTCTTAATTAAAACGTAATGAGACAAAGTAACTTGCTTAAAATCTTAATTGTCTAAAGCCTATCGTTTATGCATATAGATTAATTAATATTTAATCTAATGAATTGTTTTGTTAATAGAACAATTAAACTGTTGTTGCCACCTGTACCATTACTAGTAACCATTATATTGCACGTAGACCTTTTGAGCTGAATTTTTAACATAATATAACTTATCATTGCTCTGAGAAGATTTATGTATACTTGCCCAGTATTATATTTTACCCATTGTATAGTATTTTGAAATGGCTGGACCTGGCATTCCAGCCTACCTTGTTTGTGGGTCCTATGTCCATGCTAGTAATTATAAGTAACTATATGATTGCCAGTCATACTTACATTTTACACACAATTCTTATCGTATGCTTTTATTGCTTTTATCTACCTCGTATGTGTGACCAATTGTCATTACAATACTTAGAAGCGAATGCATGTTTAGGTCACTCAGTAAGTGTTGTTTTTCGTGCATACACCGTACGTGGAAAACACTTTCATGACAGTTATGATAAAGTCATGGCTGCTTGCTTTAACCAATAGTAAGTGTTACATTTTATAATTTGATCGTAAGTTCCTATGTCTGTACTTACACTGCAGTCTACCCCGTACGTGGGACCCATTCCTATGCAGATGACAGAGGGCGTCACTATCCACGTGCGAGGTACTGCAGAGAGCGACCACAAAGAGTAAATATGTTTTTCTAATTGATACCCACACAATTAACTACAATTTTATAAGCATGCTATTGGTAGTATCTTTCTACGCACGTGGATATGTCTTACGAGTGTAATACAAGGCCCGTCAACTCTAACAGATAGAACAATGCGCCAGCACTGTGATTTTCACACATGTCATTTTGAAAAATAAGGACCCAAATAAATCAAAGATGTAGCCATAAGAAACTATAAATCAAGTATACCAACGATATATGGAACGTATGACTGCATGGAGTAAGATTTTCAAAAATGTTTAGTAAGTGAAATATGGTGTCCGACTTCGTTCTCGATCCTGCATATACATTGCTTTTGAAAAGGTAAATTCTATGTTATATAATATTGGTGTCGTACACAAATTGAATACCAGAATACACGCTTGTGTTATAATAGCGGTTTCTACATCTGTATACGGGTTTTAATTTTAAGGTTTCTTATTTCAAGTTCATACTCCTTTCTTGTTCTTATTTTTTTACGTTCTATTAATACGTGTTTTGATACAGTCGATGGCATTAAGTAGCAATACTATTTTAGAATACTTACATGTTTATGACTTGCTTGGATGTATTTGTTTATCGTCCAAGGTTCACTTTAACATAACTAGCTGAATTTCACATGGAGAACATAATCTGCAATTGTGTCCTAAATTTATACTAAGCCATACATAAACAAATACGTGTACCTAATACAATTGTCGAAAAAAATGCTATTGCGTTCACAATGCAGGTATAATTATAGATTATTGACCTTGTTTGGGCCATTTGAAGGTTTATGCAATATATATTTACAAAGATGATAAATCACAGATATGCTTATTGAGAAATGTTCAATACTAGTAATATTGCAAGTTCAATATCATTGTGCAAACATCAGGCAGCGTTTTCAGGATCTTTCCAAAGACACTAAGAACTGGTTCTTCCCAGGAAACTGACTCGAGAGTGTCTCTATAAGCCTAAGGCTTTCTATGTAATCGAGCTAAAATAAATAGGTTTAAACAAAACATTAATATTAAATGAGACAGTTGGCTTAACCGCATAGGAATTTATAGTTTATATTGAACGTTATCATCTACAGTGATTCCTAAAAGTTATCCCTCTTTCATTGTTTTGTATTTCCGTAGTGCGCGCGCGTAATCGTGTGTGTATTTGTGCGTTGCATTAGAGTTATATTTTAATATGAGCTTCATCAATACCTTATGTCTGTGTTTGACAAAACAGGTTTGTGATCAGCCTGCAGTGTGGCATCAGCAGAGGCCTCCGGAACGACATTGCCCTGTGGTTCAATCCGCGCTTCCACGAGAACGAGGTGATGGGTTAGCACATACGTTAGAAATAGTAACTGTATTAAGTAGACTAGACCACATTTACGATGTCTAGTGTAGCTGTCTAAGCCAATATCTACTACTCAGCAATAATCAGATGTTAAAATAGCGTATATGCTACGAATAATTATTATGCATGTCGACGGTTACAATGCCCGTTTCCACAATTGTAATATTATTCAAACTAATTGAGTGATCCGTCCAATCACTGTACTTGGATCCCATCTAATCATCTGATAATCTAGTGTACAACAACACATGGGAATGCGTGCAATGGAATTAGACAGTTACAGAGAATTATTTAACTCGATAGGTCTGTTTTACCGCATAATAATGTGTGAATTGTTGGAATAAGTTGAATGAACTTGTCTTCATTACGCTTGTGTAGAATCATTTTGCTAGTGTAGAACAAAGCTAACCTGAGACGCCATTTTGATGATTTTTATGACTTTATATATACCTATTGTCCTTTTATCACTATTTATTTTGAATTGCGATGCTATGAGGTTTATCGCCATTTACATGTAAATTGATTGAGAGTAATTCTTTGCTAAGTGTGGTTTAACACACCAATGCTTTGGTGATCACAGTTTTATTCATATTAATGTGTTGTGTTTTTGCTTGTTTTTTCTATTGTTCTGTATTGTATTGCAATTGGTCACTTGCATTAAATACAAGGTCGTGCGCTGCTAATTCGAGTTCGCTCCTGCTGATGCAGATGGAGTTGCACATTATTGATATTCATTTTCCTCATTTGTTATGTTTTCTTAGTGATTGTGATACAGACAATGACGGAAGGCAGGTTCGTATACATGCTACAACAATTTTTTTCTTTCAATTTCGTTTCAACAAGAATAATAAATACCATGTTATCATCCTCTAACGTTAGGTTACATTGCCAAATAAAAGAAAACATATATATTGTTGACACTGACTCCGTTAGCTTAATTTTAACCTGTCATGTCGGTTGACTCAATAAAACTCTGGATCAATGATGGGTCATGCTGGGGAAAGCATCGTGGATCTATAAGGTCCTATATTATGTCCGATCCAGGTGTTCGTTTTCGCCAATAACGGTATAATGTCTTACTTAAAACTTGAAATAATGTTGCATTTGATGTAGCTTTACCCTCTGATGACGTATCAAATACGCGTCCAAATTAGTTTAGTTGTTCACGTTTTTGTAGAATAAAATATATTTTATTACGGTTTTCTGAAAATACATTGCTTTCATAACGTGTTGAAGACATAAATACGGGCGATTTGGCATTTGTAGGTGGTCCGGAACAGCCTCAAGAAATATGTAGGCTGGGGAACGGAAGAACGGAACGGAAGCTTCCCCTTCCGCCACGACGCAACTGTAGACATTTCCATTGTGGCGAATGCGAAACAGTACACAGTGAGTGTTGAATGATGAATGTAAGGGAAATTGGTCCTGAAATATTTTACAGGACTAAGTCATAAATATGTGATACTCTACTGTACTCTTTCCGGTGCGCATGCGTGTATCAATTTTTGAACACCCGGGACCTATATCATTTCATATAACAATTTACGAATTTTAATAGTTTCCACTTTAATGAGAACAGGCTTCACATCAAAATCGCTCAAAATACCCATCATTATATTGGTGGTGTTTGTGTTTTTTTTTTAATTATAAGCATATATATGAATAAACATACACACTGTGTATTCCCAAAGTCACAAACATGCAATCACGCGTTAATTAGGCCAGGTCCACACACACGGGTAAAATGACTTCAGTGCGGAAAGATCTAACGTGAATTAGGCTGTGTCCACACACAAATCGGTTTAGCATTTAGCATTTCAAAATCCCCTGCAGTGGTTACTTCCCCATTAGCACTCATCTCAGTTACCACTGCAACCACGAGTTAAAAACTTACATATTGGAAGTTTTCAGGGGAGACGATTATGAGGAAATTGAAGATTTATGTTGTACACAATTTTAGTTGTATCAATATTTTTTATAACAATGACACAACAATGTTGCATTATTGGTCCAGGTATATGTATTAAGAGTTAAAATGAGAAACAAACAAAAATAAAGAAATAAGCAAACATACAAACGCAAGGATTTTACATTGTCCACGTTTTTATCATGTGCTTGTCACGATTTTATTTCGCGCCAAGTGTTTGTCGATGGTCACGAGGACTTATGCTGACAGGTGTTTAAACCAGCTATGCTGGAACACAGTTTAATCTCTGCGCGAAAGTTGTTAGCATTTGTTCAGAATGACCTCGTCAAACTATGAAATATACACACACTTTATTTTTAAGGGGTCTCAAATTTCAATGTACCCTTACACAAAAAATAATGTAAATATTGCTGCATTGTTGGTGCATGGTTGAGTGGGACACATCCAAGGTCTGCCGTAAACTACAAATTACAAATAAACAAGTTCACACACGTTATTTACAAACCGTCCAAAATTTAAAAGAAAATGCTATTTAGGCAGGGATTACATGACGCACTCAATGCATAATTCTGTTTCTTTGCGAGAAGACATTCTAAACTACGCAGTACGCACACACTAGCAAACATTGCAACGTACATACAAACACACGAAAAATCATTATACACACACAGCATACGAAACATACACACATACAAATTAAGAAATACACATACAACGACGAAATACACATACAAAATACACACTCGCAAACAATATATTAAACACACACTACAAACTATACACATGCCAAGAAATAAACACACAAACTTAGAAACACACACAAAGACACACGCAAACACACCTTTACCGCTCTGCTCTTCCTACCACAGGTCAAGGTTGACGGGCGCCACTTCTGTAACTACTACCACCGCATCCCGCTACAACGGGTGAGACACATTGCAGTGGAGCACGGATTCCGTATTCAGGAGATCGTTTTTGAGGCGCCCTACCCACATCATGTGAGCGACAAAACGATGGCAATTTCAAATTTATTTGTGTATATAAGTTTACTTTTATACGTATATTGAATGAAAAAATTCCAAAATTGAACCTGCAAGAATCAGATATTTATATAGCACACAGATTAGGAAGACCCAGAGATGGCCATACACGTCCTATTATAGTAAAATTCGTGTCGAGGCTGAAAAGAAATAACGTCATGTCAAACAGACGGCAATTTAAAGGGACCGGCATCTTCTTAAACGAGGATTTGACACATATCAATCAGAAAGTACTCATGACAATAAAGAGGACCACGTCTGATCAAGAATCTGTCTGGTCGTGGGACGGCAAAATACACCACAAAAATGCAAGAGGGGACATACGAGTGATACAGTTTGATGAAGATAAAAACCTAATTGGTATGAACCTGTAAACTGGACCAAATCTTTGTGGTGAAATATACATATGAACTGAAATCAACAGTGCAGAACGTTGAACAGACACACAAGTCAAGCGTGAAGAAGTATCGCTGTACCCTGGGTGGAAAACATTCAGCATAGTATATACAAATCCTGTGTACACCTTTTTTAATCGAACGTCCTTTTATGAACATACCAGAATCATGTACGTACATTAACGAAAAAGTGCGCATATACGATTGCAGCAACATTTTCAATTATATAATATATCCTATAAAATTATATTAATATTGTTTACAAAAAACATGATAAAATTGTAATAATGAATTAAACTGGTAACAAATATTTAACTCGACATAAAGGCATGTGTGTATAAACGTGTACGTGTGTTCATGTATATATAAATGTGTAGTTGTTAATAGGTTGGTTTGGTCATATACAAATGTTTATATACTCGATCTATATAATAAAAATGAATTCGATTTATATTGTTTATAAAAATAATGATAATTGTTATAATGAATTAAAGTTGTAACAAATATTAAATCTAACTCAATATAAAAGCATGCGTGTATAAATTTGTATGTTTGTTCATTTATGGATATATGTGAAGTTGTTAAAAGGTGCGTATGGTCATATACAAATGTTTATTTACTCAATCTATATAATAAAAATGAATTCGATTAATATTGTTTACATAAATCATGATAATTTTAAAAAATATTAAAATTGTAACACTTATTAAATCTAACTCAACTTAAAGGTATGAGTGTATAAACGTGTATATGTGTTAATGTATATATAAATGTGTAGCTGTTAATAGGTGGGTATGGTCAAATACAAATGTTTATTTACTCCATTTATATAAACACAAATTATGTCGTAAACATATCTTAAACTGTGCTTTAAACTATCACGCAGAAAGTAAATCATTAGAAATATTATCAATGTTTTACCATCAGGTAGTAAGTTGTTCTTTTAACCAAATAGAAATAAGCTGTTTACAACTTGATTTTAATTTGATCACAATTTAATATGCCTGCATGTTTGTATTACACGAATAGACATGGTGTTGTTGTTGTAGATACATCAATCTAGAAACATTATCACATAAATATATTTTTGAAATGTTAAATAAATCTGAATTAAAATTAAATACCCGTTCACTGTAGCACTAACGCAACAGCTTTCATACCTCTAATACATGTTCTTAAAAAGAATGTATCAAATTTTCATAATATGGTTTACAAAAATTGAACTCAAACAAAATAGTATTTTGGTGTTTCTTTTTTGATGCTGCATATATTTTTGCATTTTAGCATACAACGTGAATGCGACATTCACCTAACATGGTTAATGAATCTATTGTTATCTTCCGAACTTCGCAAGAGGATACACATATAGTTTTTAAATAAAATAATAGTAATTGATATTACACATGAGGTACAGCTGTTGTAGTTTAAACCTTTTACAGTTTACAATATTGTCAACATATTGTTGTATCTACTGAACCTTATTGTGCTATAACATAATACTGTTATATAATGTGATACTTTTCATGAGGTGTAACCTTCATGTAATATATATTGTTAGCAACTTGTTGTATTAAATGAATCATCTAATGTACTATAAAATTGGTTACAAATATAACATTATGATGAATCTAGAACAAAATATTCACATGTCAGACAATGAAAAAACAACAACATGATGCTGTATGTTGATAATATGTCTCTAACTGTAAACACTCAGAATAATTATATATGAAATGAAAACACAAATTAAATACTTTCATAAATTTTAAGTAAATTAATTGTTTACAGATACGAATAACCGATTAAACACCTTTCCCTTATATTTATATTAATGCAACTATATGATATAATTTAACCCATAGCATAAAGTGAAATGTGCACTATCAAATATAATAGCTATATATCTAAATTATATGTCAGCTTAAACATTTTATTACCTAGACATTCCTTTCTTGGATAAATTTATAGCATAAATCTAAAAAAAAACTTTTAACAAGAAATGAGTGTAAAATAGGTATAGATAGGCATGTTAATTTTTAGCATAACACATTATATTTCTTTGTCCGTTTTTGTTTTCGTATTCTGTCAAGGACAAAGGGATACTTAAATGTGTTCCAATGCTCATTTTTTGTTGTTGTTGTTTTTTCTCTTATTTTTGTCTAATTAGTATGTTGTTGTTGTTGTTTTTTCTCTCTTTTATTGTTTTCTGTTAACTACAAGAATCTCTATCTCTATCTCATATAAAAATTTAACTTCCTTAAATAATCTGCAAAAAGTCCACGTGTATTTTTCGAACAATTGTAAAACAATAAATTTTTGCGCCAGTAAATATTGCATTTTACCAAATCAGACGATCTACGTTTTTTTTAAGACCACAATCCAAAAAGAATTTTTTCTTTCTCAATAACAAAACGCATTATGCGTTAATACAACAGTTGTTTTGCCATAAATACTATGAACACCCTATAAACATTCATCTATGGAAACCTTAATATAAACAGTAAATGTTCGCGGTTTAAGCAATAAACATAAAAGATTACAAATTTTTGAATGGCTCAAAGGGTTAAATCACTCAATATACATGCTACAAGAGACACATCTATCAAAAGATAATTTGGAAAAATGGAAACATGATTGGCCTGGAAAATTCGTTTATAGTGGAAATAAAACAAATAGCGAAGGGGTTGGCATCTTTATTCATCCTAAAAGTAATATAGAAATTATTCAAAGCAGAGAAATTATAGTAGGTCGGTTACTTTCTGCCGATATAAAAATTCAAAATAAACTCATCACAATTATAAATGTTTACGGATCAAACTCTGACTACATAACAGTTTTTGATGCACTACAAAATTATATCCTATTGAACAATGATAAATCATATATCGTAGGAGGAGACTTCAATACTGTCTTGAACACAAATATAGATAAAAAGAATGGAAGTAATAAAACACATCCAAAGTGCAGAAAAATTCTTTTAAATACTTTATTATCATGTGAACTTACAGATATTTGGAGAACTAAACACCCAGAAAAATTACAATATACCTGGCATTCAAATTCAAAACTACCAATACATTGTAGACTAGATTATTTCCTGATATCAGATAACTTGTGTAATATTAATATATGTAACATTAAACCTGGATATAAAACCGACCACTGTCTAGTATATATATCAATTAACGAATCTCTATTAGGAAAAGGGCCAGACTATTTCAAATTAAATAACTCAATTTTATTAGATACTGAATATCAAGAAAAGATTAAATTAAGCATACATGATGTGGTAAACTTTAACTCAGACTCAAATCCTAATACACTTTGGGAAATAATAATAGGTACCGTACGAAATGAAACCATTAAATACACATCTTACAAAAAGAAACAAAATAAAATAGAAGAAAATAAACTAGAAAATGAAATTCGCCTGCTCGAAAAACAACAAATTTGCAATAATAATAATAATAATAATAATAATAATAATAATAAGAATAATAACAATAATAATAATAATAATAATAATAACACTAGTAGTAGTAGTAGTAGTAATAATAATAATAATAATAATACTAATAATAATAATAATAATAATAATCATAATAATAATAATAACGATGAGCTTTCAGAATTAATTAAGCAAAAAAAGCTGAACCTAGAACAAATTTATGAAACAAAAATAAATGGTTCAATACTTAGATCTAAAGCTATCAAAATAGAAAACAATGAACATAATACAGCTTATTTTGCAAACTTGGAGAAGAAAAATGCTGAAAAAAGGCAATTAATAAACTCATCGAAAATGGTAAAACACTTGAAACAAGAGATGACATTTTGGAGGCAGAAGTTAGGTACTATAAAAACCTCTTTAAAAGTGATTTGTCAGAAGAAATAAACGATGACAACATTTTTTTCAGCACTCCAATTAAAATATTAACTAACGAAAGCAAACAATCGTGTGAAGGAAAACTTAACGAATATGAATGCGGTATTGCACTGTTAGAAATGAGTAACAAAAAAAGTCCAGGTTCAGATGGCTTAACCGTCGAGTTTTATAAAATCTTTTGGAATACACTAAAACCCTATTATATAAACTCAATTAATTATTCATTTGATAAAGGCGAGCTCACTGAGTTCCAAAAACAAAGCATAATTACACTGCTACCAAAACAAGGAAAAGATCTAGATTATCTCGCAAACTGGAGACCTATAAGTTTATTAAATACAGACTATAAAATTGCTACAAAAGCCATCGCAAACCGAATTAAAAAATGCTTACCTCAAATTATATCCTTTGACCAAACAGGATTTATGAAAAATCGATACATTGGAGAAAATGTCCGATTGATATTTGATGTAATAGAATATTTAAATTCAACACAAAAACCCGGACTGTTATTCTTTGCAGATTTTGAAAAAGATTTTGACAGCTTAAACTTTAAATTTATAATAAAATGTCTTCAAAAATTAAATTTTGGGTCAAACCTTATCCAGTGGGTTAAAGTATTATACACTAACATAAAAAGCTTAATCATAAACAATGGGCATCTTACAGATAGTTTTGAAATAGAAAAAGGAGTCAGACAAGGCTGTCCGTTGTTATCAACATTATTTATAATATGTTTGCAACTATTGTCAAACTATATTGAACAAAATAGCAAAATTAAGGGCATAAAAGTATCGGAAAACGAAATAAAACAAACTTTCTTCGCCGAGGACGCAACTTTTTTTATTAATGGATGCGAGCATTCATTCAAAACATTAGTAGAGACCCTGGCTGAATTCAAAAAGGTATCAGGCCTTAATCTTAATACCGCGAAATCAACGACATTACGAATTGGATCCTTGAACAAAACAAACATTAAATTCTGCAATGAAATACCTTTTATTTGGACATCTCCAGAAGCAAAAACTTTAGGAATAAGTTTTTGCAACCAAAGTGAATTGAATGTACAAAATAATTTAATCCCAAAACTAAATGAGTTTAACACATGTTTAAAACAATGGCAACACAGGAAACTAACCTTAATGGGCAAAATCACTGTAATTAAAACGTTTGCGTTGCCAAAATTAATCTACCCCTTTTCTGTTCTACCGAATCCTTCTAGCGTAATACTGAATACTATAACAAACAGTATATTTAACTTTATATGGGACAACAAGCCAGACAAAATTAAAAGAAAAATACTATATCAAAAGTATGAAAATGGCGGTTTAAACCTTACAAACATTAATAATTTCTTAACTTCAATAAAAAGTAGCTGGATAAAAAGATACTTAGACTCCGAAAACTGTGGTAAATGGAAACTTTTATGGGACTTAAAATTACACAAATATGGAAACAATCTAATTTTTGACAGTGAACTCAGTGAAAATATTATAACAGAAATAAGCAGGGGAAACACGTTTCTCCATGATGTTATATCATCGTGGTCTTCTACAAATGAAATATACAAATCACAACATTCACAAAACACGTCAAAAAGGAAATAATATGGAATAACAAGTCAATAACCGCCAACGGCAAAACATTATTTTACCGCGAATGGTATGACAAAGGTGTAAAATACATATATCAACTTTATGACTTCAGAAATAAAACGATGTATAACTTTGAAAGCATTAAATACCTATACGACATCAATACCAACGATGTTATGAATTCAACACCTTAATAACGTCTATTCCAACAAAATATAAAACCGAAGAAACCATTCAAGAGCTGAATATCAATCAACCAGAAGAAACTTTGTCAAAAGCAGTATCTAAAACAAAATACGTGAATAAATTTATATACAATATTCAATTGCAAAACGAGGAAAATAAAAATATTGAAAACAAATGGAACAAACATCTTACTGATATAGACGTGACCACTTGGAAAAAAATCTATATTGTGCCCCAACTTTCAACCATCGACATGTCTTTACGAAGCTTTCAATACAAATTTATTATGCGAATTGTCCCCACAAATACATATCTTTTTAAATGCAAACTTAACAACAGTACTTTATGTGATTTCTGTCAATCGCATATTGAAACAATAGACCACTTGTTTTGGGAGTGCCAACATGTTCAAATAATATGGAAAAAGATGGAAACATTTCTTGTTAGTAAAAACATATCAATTAAAATAAATAAAACCAATGCTTTCTTTGGATGCACTGAAAATAAATTACACTCAGATGTATTTAACTTCATTATTATCCTATTAAAATCATTTATATTTAAAATGAAATACAAAAACTGCATACCAACCTTTGCATACTTTGTTGAATACCTAAATAATAGAATAAAAATTGAATCTGAGATTGCTCTCATAAAAAATAAATATGAACAACACCAAAAAAAAATGGGATCAATTCAGGTGATTCATAAGTTTACGAACCATCATTTATACTATACAGACACATTTATGGCAAAACAATTAAATGAAAAATCTTTCTCAAACGAAAATAAAATACTTGTTTTTGACTAAAAGTAAACATAGTTAAAAAAGTATTTTTTTTCATTTAACCTTTTCTTAAGATATATAACTCAATAATTTGAAAATGTTTTCACGCATACGCTAAACATTTGCGATGTGTTAAAGGTACACACAAGTGCATACTCTCAGATACATTCTCATGTACCATTTACCAATAGATGTCGATGTATATTATATTATAAAAATATGTGAGAAATAAATGAGAAAAAAAAAGTTTACTTTTATACGGCTCCTTTCTGGTTCCGGAGTACAATTTGTTGATCTAGTAATAACGATGTATATATATCTAGCAATAAGTGACCGTACACGTAATCTCAGCATTGGAAAATGATTTTATCTCCTTCGTAAATCTTAAGTTCTTTTCTTGAGAGACATGTATTATTGACCGTAATTCCATATCTGTAGTGTTTCATTTGTCTGCATATACCCTCATTAAAAGTTCTCTAACATTATGTTGTTTCTTTTAAAGCCGAATATTGCATCTGCTGCTGCGTCAGGACACCACACGTTTGAGTATGGTCGTGTTTGTTTTATTTATCCGATGTGGTTAATGTAATAATCATTTACAAGCAAGAAAATCTTGAATGTATTCAGCAGTTCTTTTCCGTATGTTATTCTTTGTATACATTCTAATATGTGGTAAACTAATTATATTATTCAATTTAATTCAGTCAGTTCAAATTTCAGTTATTTCAAGACATTGCGTGTTTAGTCAATGTGTTTTCGACGTGTGTAAAAGTTACAGCCATTCAAAGAAATAAATAAGCTTAACTATAGATTTTGTATATATTATGTTTGAGTCATTTTGAAGTGGAAATACGTTAACGTACGTAATTATGTTGTGTACATTTACATCAGTAATAAGGAGCACTATGGATCATTTCTACATTTGTATGTAAAATGGTGAATTCGATCAAACAGGTACGTTCATATACATAATTACTAGTCACTACAATACATTTTTGTAACAGCTGGCAAAGAGAAGGGGATGAAGGTGAACAACAACAATGAGACAAAAGTACGCACAGTGGTCCAAATTATTTAATTGACTCCTTGTTTCAAGCAAAACTCAATACATACTAGTTATTTGACATAAAAACAATTAAAAAATAACGTACATGTATGACCATTATTTCGATCACAGTTACAGAAAT